>JAJLTT010000011.1:0-407054 GCA_030568315.1 Myxozyma sirexii | reverse complement strand
CATAACCTTGTTGTTGCATATGGACTTTAAATTTGAATTATCATCATCATCATCATCATCGTCATCATCAACCTTGTTGTTGCATATAGACTTTAAATATGAATTATCATCATCATCATCATCATCATCATCATCATCAAGTATTTCCTTTTGTAAATACAGTTTGATGCAATCCAGGTCGCAGCACATGCTAGAGCCATCATTGCTGCAGTTTGGATGTCATACTCAAGGTTAGTTTCTATCTATCTCGGTTTTTTGTCTATTTTTTTCATTTATTCTCAAGTGATCCACTTGTCATTTGTGCTGAAGGGGTGATATGTCGTTTTAGTGTAAACTATTATATTGGGGGCTCTGCCCTTTTATTTTGATAAAAAATATCACTTTAGTGTGAACTAATATATTGGGGATCTGTCCATTTATTTATGATAAAAAAGGGGAAGAAGAGAGGACATTAGATAGTCTGTCATAACCTTCTTGCACATGGACTTCAATAAGAATTATCATCATCATCATTGTCATAAGATACTACAAACATTTCACATGGCAAATATTTCTTTACTCTGTATTCTGAGTTCTAATATTCATGATATTTGTTGAATTTTAGTAACTGGTTTAGTACATTTTTAGTTAACATACAAAAACATTAAAAACGAATTATATATTAGGATTTATTTTATAATATCTGGGATTTTTTGTTTTAGCTGTTTACCTGGCTTTTGCAGATATGTATGATGGCTCTGTATTAAGATTCCTACTGATATCTAAGAAATCAGAAGTCATTGCATTGGTTTCCAATGAGAGCTTGAAGTCAGCAATTTTCCATGCTTCGAACTACTCCCAGTGAATGCATTGATGGGGCAAGTTTTAATAAGGAGCTGAATGGCATACTGGAGTCATTGTAACAAAATGAAACAGACCTTTAGAACCACTTATTTGACTATAAACTGTTTTGTTGTATGCTTGTATAAAGATTCTTGACTTAATCCCTATACATAAAAATGGCCCATTTGGATAATATTATAAGCACAATCTTATTTTTGCTTTATGCTTTAGGTTTTGTTAGCAATGTATACTATCTACAGCATGTTATGCTTGTTATGGACAGAGGCTGATTGCAATTATGCAACTGCAATATATGCAATGTTGCACAAAGGTCAAAGTTTATTTTGTTTTGCATAATGCAAATGCATATATCCTGCTTATCATGCATAACTCGTTAAAGTTGAACTTTCGTTGTGATCAATTTTACGTTTGTGATCGAAGTTATGTAAACAGCATAGCATATTAGCATTGAACCATGTGCTGAAGAGTATATTTGTGCAAATAATTTTGATTCTCCAAACAATCGCTAATTTATTCGGAAATTAATCTGAGATAACATCGGAGGCTGCATGGCCAAATTAAAAAAAGGCCCATAATCGTATCATGTGCAATTCTTAAAATTACAGCTCATGAAATATATCCCACATCTCTGAACACAACTCTAGAAATCTGCGACGCTTCAGTAGGTTATCGTTATAACTACTAGATTGTGCAAAGCACCGCCTCTTTCCCGCATATTCTCGCTGCTCGCCTGCTCTCTGAGGTAACTCCTTATCCTCATAATCGGGCAAGTGGCTTTCTGTATCACCTTGAAAGTCCTGGTGATATTTATGGGCTCCAAATGAATTTGGTTGCGTAGGATGTGAGCTTGGTACACTGCTCGCTCTAAAATCTAAGCGTTCTTGGTGACTGTGGTTTGGACGCATCCTTTTGTGGTGGCCATGCTGGCTAGAGGCGACGCGTTCATCATATATAGCAGCATCATCAGTATGCGAACGCCGGGCTTGCTTACGTTGCCGCGTTAAACCAGGAGAAGGAATCGAAAAATGAACAGGTGGCTGCTTGTGACCGGTAGGCTGTCCAGATTCGGATCCGGGTAGAGGCTCGGCATGCTCCTGTCTCATGCTGCGAGAAAGTGGAGCCGATTGAATAGCGCGTTCGTAGCCTGCTTCTTGATATAATGCTGGAGCCATTACTTTGATTCTAGACGGTATCGGAAAGCGCTTCCCACTTCCATTCTCATTGCTCATGGGTATATCTTGGTTAGGTCGTCTGACCTTTTTATAGAGATAAGAATAGCCGTCCTCGACATAACTAGCGGTTCTTGAATTGGCAGAGCTTCGTGCCATATGCTCATATTCCATGTTGTCATCATCGTAGTCATCATGAGTACTAATGCGACTCTGATTGTCTGGTCCAGCAGCCTTCTGACGAAGAGCAATAAGCAGCCGCTGTTGCTTTTCTATTTCCTTACATTTGATGATATTTTCGACCATTGCATTGTTCATTGGCGGTAGCCCAGGAGACACACAATGTAAAGCAAGATTCTGGATGATCTCCTTTGCAGACTTAATCGGTTTGGCCATCAAGTGGGAAGAGTTGCTAATACTGGAAGGTGACGTCTTTTGCGAATCTGAAGATGAGTCACCCGAAGGAAAAGAGCTGGATAAACCCTGTGATGTGTTCAAAGACTTGTCGATAACAAGACTCGGAGGGCGACGCTTTGTCAGATTACCCGCAGCTGCCGACTTCGCCGACGGCGACACAGATTCTGCCACTACCTGGGAAGATGATTTGGTTGACTGAGATCGTAATGCTGCTGTATCTACCTCGACAGAGCTTCTTGAGTCTCCAGATACGGCCGCAACCTGGGAAGGTAATCTATGAGAGATAACTGAAGTCAGCATCTACTGTATTCACGCTAGAAATAAGCAGGATAATCCGACTTACTTGACGGCTGTGTCACTATTGGTTGCTTCATGCACCTGGGTCCTTTCTATAGTTACTTCCATTGTTGCGGAAGATATATCAGGATAGATTAGCAGGGCGTTGCAAGGATTTTACCAGTCGTGAAGATCAAAGCTAGTACCAATCGCACAACCCGAGTCAAAATCAGCAAGCCAGAAGGAGGAGGACAGGGCCGTCTAAGGGTCGGTGAAGACTCAAAATTATGCGAGGGCAGACGACGAGTTCTTGAAACAAGAGTGGCATCGAGCGGCGCCAGATGATGCCCCTCTCCAGTTGCAGCCCCTGATTCTGCGGATCGTACCAAACCCTTGAACTCTGTTAGCAATATCAGCTTACTCGATAGGCGAGCAGCAGGGTATGGTGTTATTGTCACACCCGAGAGATCTTACAAAGCCTGCATCTACAGTCCAGGCGCTGCTTCAGTCAATCACGTCTAATTGGCATCTAGGTAATGCTTTGTCGAGGATGAGATAAAAAGATCGAGCGTCTATCTGCACTGATAAAGCTCGTATGCGTTACGAGAGACTGAGCTGTGGCCTATCCCTGCAAATTTGCCACCGATGAAACAGACCGGTTCCGCCCGCTTCCGGCAGCGGAAAATCTCCGTCAAACAGCCTCTGCTTATTCTACGACAGTCTGATATATCCGATATCGATGAGGAGCAGCAACGAGAGATCCAGCAGATCGAAACTGGTGTCGAAAAAGGCGAGGAAGAGGTGTGAAAATTTGCTAGCCCTTACCCTCACAATGCGAAGATTGCGCTGACTAATATATTTGTAGGAGCATCATTTACAGGCTGCCATCAACGCGTCTCTAGCCGCTGCAGCTGGAGCAAAAGTTCAGCAAATATATATTCCTACGCCGGATGCTTCTAAGGTTTTCGATGGCTACTCGAAATACTATACACGGAAGTTTTCGGAGCCGTCGACCTATATCCGATTCTCGTCAACGGTAGAAGATGTCAGCGGCTGTCCATATTGCTTGGATGAAATTGACTTCGAATTTCTTGAACAAATGAACTCGACAAAGAGATCGGCTTCTCAAAATTGTTCAGAGGATATGTTTGAAATTATCATTCAGCATTTTGAAAATGCGATTGCCGAGCGTCAGCCCTTCCTGTCAACCGATGTATCGCAGATTCTGTCGTTTGAAGAGCTGGAGAGTGCCTTTAAAGAACTCAATATGCCTCTTTATTTAAACTATGCAAAAATGATATACCCACATTGGAGGTCAAGGCGAATAGCGCGCCATGGGAAGCCGATAATGTACACGTTAAAGTTTGAAGAAGGGGAGAAAGATGATTCTGATCCTTATACATGCTTCAGACGGCGTGAGTTCCGCCAGGTCCGTAAAACTAGGCGCTCTGACACCCAAAGCTCAGAAAAGCTACGGCGGCTTCGTGCGGAGATGGAAGCAGCGCGCAATCTCACAGAAATGGTCATGCGCAGAGAATCATTGCGCAGAGATTTATTACAGCTCGAATGGGACGCATTTAAACAAAGAAGTATGCTGAAGGACCTTAAACGGAAACTAGGCATTAAAGGGGATGATGAAGAACTGGTTACCAGAAAAAAGAAACAGACTACGGCTGACGCAGCTCCCATCAGAATATCTGTCCCTAAGATTGCGGAGGTCGATTTGGTCACTTTGTCTGATGTTTACAGGAAACGAGAAGCTGCCATAGAAGCTGCTATTGAAGATAAGTTGGCTAGGAGGCGTGAGCAGGATATTGGATGGGAAGACTATACAGAAGTTGTCACTGGATGGCTAGGAATCCTAGACGAAGGGATCTTTTTTTAGTGCGAATTTTCAAATGATGGGTGTACTATTATGAGTGTCAGGATATGGTGGGTTTCGGATGTATGGTGTACAATAAATTTACAACACAACACTAGTGCATATATTAATACGATCTGATTATTGTGCCATGAATGGGTCGACTAAAATCAGACAGAAAGCCGTTTAGCCGTTAGTAGGGTCTGATGGCGATAGATACACTGCGCCGAGAACGGTAATTTGGCAATAGCGATAGCACCTATTCAGGTAAGGCGGCTGGGAGAATAGGGTTAGGTGTAAAGGATCACGCCGCTTCAATCCGTGCAGCCATCGACCGATGTAGCGTGTCCGGCATACCTTACATCTTTTTCGTATTCTCCCACAGTCTTTTCAATCACTTGGATATAGAACGTGTACTGCGTGTGTAGACTATTATTTTGTATGTTGCTGGCTGTACTGTGTGTTTATACGTGTCCAATGATCAGTTGCACCAAGTGTACTCTATGTTGTGTTCCTGCTAACATTTCCTGCACTTAGATAAACACTCGTTAACTAGCGCGCTCTATCGTTTCACTGCTACTGTTCAATACAAGCCCTCCGATTTATTTGGATTTCAATTTGATATCAGAACTCATTCGGCGTTATGACGACCACAATGCCTCTTCCTGATCGGCATGCGATGCGTACGCGGTCGTACTCCTCAGATAAAGCAGCTCTTTCAGCAATCGCGGACCCCGTCAAATCTGGGTCCGTTGTACGAACGTCCGAGCCTATATGTTTGTCAACATATTCAAATACATTTGGAGCATTTTTAGAGCTTCATAATTCGCCAAGTGAATTAGTTAGTGCATACGAAACGCATCGTCGTCGCCGCAACCTCGAAAGGCGTGCGTTGATCCTTGCGTCTGGTGCCATCTGTCCTGATCCTATTTTGCGAGGATTGGTTCTTGAAAGTCAGCCTCCTGAATTTGATCCGCGAAACTGCATTTCTCTTTGGTGCAGACCGCCACTTCCAGTAAGAGAGCTAATTGCTCATATTCAAAGTATGCTTCTTCAGGTCGAACCAGATGTCTGGTGCATGCCACAAAACTGTCTGCATATGACGGCGTTAGAAATTGTTCACAGTCAACCAGATTCTTATGTCAATTCTGTTGTTTCAAAGCTGAAACCACATCTCGACCGTCTATTAGGACCTGAACCAGCTCCAGTGCTTGTGAAACCTATGCTGAGTTACGATCAAAACGCTTTGGCACTGAGCTTTATTCCGGAGACCGTAAATATGGATCAAGGCGGTACCTCAGAATGGTATACGTACCAACACTATCGTCGCGATCTTTGTGACATTGTGCAGCGGAAAGCCGGTGTTACTGTGGATAGTCGCTACCATTTTCCTTCAGCGCACGTGACAATCGCCCGTTTCGTAAAGCCATTAGAAGGCTCCGCAGGTAGATGGATAAAGACTCTGGACTCTGTTAACGAATGGATGGAGGGCTCGGAAGCTGTTCGTAATATGCGCTGGGTCATCGGGGAAGAAAGAGGGAGTGAGTGCCGTGTAGGACTGATTTGGTATGGCGGAGGAAGAGCTGAGGGTATCGGGATGACAGTTGAGGAGGCTAATAGGGCGCAGGATAAAACGCAGGCCAACAGGATATGGCGCAATGAGGAGTTGTAAGTTATCTGAGTTGTCGTGGGGTATTTGCTCTTAATACATTGGTGCTGGGTGTTTTGGATAACGCAGTAGGTTGCGAAGGATAATCCTAAGAAATTTCACTATTTGATGCTTGATTAGTTACACTACAAAGATTCTTTTTTATTGGCAATTGATTATCTGTTTCGCTGAACAAACTCTAGCATTTCTCCTCTTCGTAGCAATCGTAAGAAGGGAAAACATCATTAAAAAATTATGAGTAAATGAATAAAACATTAGTTAACATATAATGCAGTCTGAGCGCTAAACCGGAAAAAACAACCTTGTCCCGAAATCCTAAAAAACCCCCATGCAAAGCAACCAGCAGAAATGCTCAAAGAGCAATAACAAAAAACAAATATCCGCAAAAGTTCTATAGACAAGACAATATTGGCCAGATTGGCAAGAGAAAAAGAGGTTCATTTCACGCAATATTGGCGCCATAGGGTTATCCACAACAAATCCGGAAGTGAACGCAGCCCTTCTAAAAGGAACTGGAGTCGTCGGACAAAGTTTGCAATTTTGCTACTTTGGATTTACTGTTTGAGCGCGCGTGGCCATTAGACGGGCCATCTTCCAAATCGACAAGACTTTGGCCATCACGATCATGGGAATCCGAATATTCAAGGAATGGCTGTGCATTTGACGAGCTATCACTAGTAGCAGAAGTGCGTCGACTACCACCCGCACTTGTAGTTGTCCATGAGTATTGCATAGGATAGTCGGTAATTCTATCAGGCGAGAGCTTCTTGCTCAATGGGGTATATCTAAGAGACTCGTTCACGGTCACAACCGGATAATGATAGTCGCCGTATTCCATTGCCTTTGCTAACCTGAAGATTTCCTCAGTGACAGGATCTAGCTGCCACTCCTCTTCAATTTCCTGCTCATTATGAGCACGAAGATGATCGTCCCCTGTAGGTAATGCAATCCTACCGAGATTTGATGAACCAGCTACGCTCGTCAGTCCACTAATCAAATCACCAAAAAAGTTGGATCTTTGATGGGCGCTAGGCTTAGGAAGCCAATATTTGGCGGCGCCTCCATGCTGATACCTGAGACCTTCTCTCAATCGAGCTAATCTTGCGGTGCTGTCAGGATGTTCAATAGCGCCCGCAGAATCGAAGAATCGGTACTGATATTGCTCTCCACGAAAAGTATCTTTGAAATCCTCAATAATATCTAATAATCCAAAGGCATCTCTCAAAGCATAATAAACGGGTAATCTAGCAGAGCCGATACTGTTGTCAACATAGTCCTTCCAGCTGAACGCATACCAGTGACCAATGGCAAAAAAAAGCATTTCGACACACATCAAGATGTTGTGCACGACATGAGCAACATTGTTAGGCGTATAGTATCCCACATCTTTGATTACGCCAAAAAGTACTAAAAGTGAGAGAGCAACCCCTTGCCAATAAGAAGCAAATAAAATTAATTTGATGCACAGGAATTTAGGCACGGGTCGAAAAGGCTGCAGAGGAGTCGCAAGGCACATCCAAAAAAGTGCAAGGCAATAAAGGGACAATGAGACAGAAATATTGTAGAGGATTCCAAGCCAGAAATACCCTGATGAAAATGAAATATAACCTTCTTTGTAAATGCCAATAGCTTTCATAAAAAAAATAAGAAGAGAAAAAACTGGCTTCAGCCATGCATATTGTAAAACGCCACGTTTTATGGCGAGAAAGTCGTGCGGGTCTGAGACGTCGATTTTTGGGAAGATGTGTCGAAACGGAGGAAACAAATGATCTCTCGGCGGTTGGCCTGACATTGTTACGATAACATTTCGCTCTCCGCCCAAAAAGTTTGTCAAAAGCCACAAAAACTGATAAATCACAAAAGCCTCGTAAACATCCCGAATAGGGTCAAAGAACATTGCCAGACGGTGTGAAACTAGAGCGAACCAACAGGCAAGCGCGTAGATCGGAATTAGAAGCTGAATACGCACCACAAATCGCTGCAAAAGAGGTTTGCGGTAATTTTTTGCGTGCATATAAATTGATACAGAGGATGTAGTGGCGGCTGAAAAGGCGAAGACGCCTGTAACGGCAATCAGCCAGCTATATGACAACGTCAGTGCTGCAAAACTAAATAAACAGAGTAGGCATACTTAGGAAGGCGTCCATTTTCAGTGGAAGTGGCCATGACCGTGCCCGCAAAACGACTATTCAGAGGATGCGTCTCACGACCGTCAAGTGCGCGAAGAGAGTAACGTGGCGCAAGGCACCTTCGCGATGCTGTTCTTTACGCGTCTTGATGCAGGATGGACGATAGCTGACTCTGTTTGAGATTCGGTAACCAAACAAGTTCCAAACCTTATCAAAATAAATGGAAAGGGTTTCGTATCACCGAGCCCCTTTGTGGACAGAACACCTATAGACGACACTCTTCTGCAGCCATTTGCGTCGATCTTGCAATCGATCTCTGTTTACAGAGCGGCAATGTATTCATCTCGGAAGAACGGGCCCAAGCCAGACGAAGCATTCAACCCCTATGCCGGGGTGAAACCACCTTCGTTCTCCGGCTCACCCGCCAACTCCGGATCATCGCAGTCGGGCATTTCTTATGATCCAAGCAGCAAATCGCAGTCTGCTTCTCCGTACTCAAACAACTCTTACGGAGAGAGCTATATATCAGCTCCGGGATCATCGTCCAATCCGTACACTGCAGCTGCGCAGCAGAAACAACATTCTCTAAGCAACAGTGATGGCACCTTGAACAGCCCTCAGCCGCCTGCTATTTCAGCATCTCGCTCTCCTCAAATGCTGTCTAAATCGCCAACCTCATACCAGAACGTCCCATCTTCTTATGGCCAATCTAGCCCATACAATCCCCGTTTGCCATATAATACCCCACTTGCTCAGTCGCAGTCATCGAAAGCTAGCTCAACATCAAGTAATGCAAAGAGTACGGTGACATCCTCCAATTCTGCTAGTACAATCACAGCAGGCGCCTCGAATCTATCGTCACACAATCCTTATACCGCGCTGAAAACATCTGCTGTGCCCCAGTCGTCGCCTTATGTGACTAATAGTGTCAAGTCAACCTCGTCACCTCAACCTGGATCATCTGGTTCTGAGGATTCAAGTGCGCCCGCAATTCCGCTGCGCAAGGCGAGAAGCATACGAGCCTTGCGGTCGCATGCACCAGAAAATGCGGCGCCAGCGCCCGAGCTTCCGGTGCCTCGCGATACAAACGAAAGAATACACTCGAATGGAAGAAGTCTTGATAGCATGAGAACTGTTATGCAGCCCTCCCAGCCAGTTGCCGATGTCCCTCCGATGCCGAGCAGGGAACGTCAACTGCATCAACCAATGAACTCGCAACTTCGATATACCGATCCTCGTGAGCCAGCGATAGAAAATTCCTACAAACCAGCAAATCCTTCGCAGCAATTTTATAGTCCCACAAGTGAAGACTCGTTTAAATCCATTTCATCACCCCGCGATGTTTACGCAGCTCCGGTCACTTACAAAGAATCACGGAGACCAGCGAGTTTACCAACGGGGCCACAAGACACTAACGGTAAGCTCTGTGACAAACTAAGCATAGATTTAGCGTGTACTGATCAGAGTGGAATTTAGATGTTTTAAAATTTGTCGCGAGAGATTGGAGCGAGCTAATGAATGACGACTGCAACTCGGTTGCAATTGCATTGGATTTGATGGATTCTAGCTCTGTCGGTCGATCAGCTGATTGCGATGACTTCAAAGATCTTTCGTTGAGATTAGAAAAGATTATGCGAGTGATTTCTCAGGAGCGGTATAATGATATCAATAACTCGATTTCTGCGTTTAGAAGGGTTACCTCGAACATTGAGGAATCTGAGAATAGAGTGCGGCTAACTCGCGAGACTTTGGTTCGGGCTAAACAATATACAACTGCAAAACAAGCACAGATGCGCGGCCTAGTGGAGCGTGCGTTTAGATACGGTGAAATGCTTGACATTCTGGAGCAAATTGAAAAGCTGCGACACATTTCTGAGAAATTAGAGCAGAATATTGCCGACAAAAAGTACAAGGAAGCTTATAATCTACTACAAGACGGGTTAAGAATGGGAGGAAATGACGACTTGGACAACATAGTAGCTGCGCACTCGCTCAGACAATATTTGAAGACGCAAGAGAAGGCACTTTCTAATGTAGTGGATTAAGTCCAAACTACAGTGCTCACTAGATTGGTGGGAATGTATATTACATGATGAATATCTGAAGCTGCATATTAACTTCCAGTCGGCTGGTGAGCCCGTAGCGGCTTCCCGCAAAGCAAAGGAGAAGACTCCGCGGTAGACACTGAGAGATCAGTGAGAAACCTGGCTGGGTCTATAACCGAGGCTTGCCTTCTAAATAAGGCTACGTCGCCGCGGCAGTCGTAAGCACAATACCCCCTTCTTACATATGGCGTGTGCCTAACCCTGAAACCGGCAGTAATCGCGACTCAGGGCTACGTCGTCGCTTGTGCTGCTTCTGCACACACTGCTAGACTCTATTCTTCTGGCTTGCAAGAAACCAGGCAGCATTTGCGAACGAAGTTCCCTCAATTGATGTCGAAAATGCCTATCCAAACTGTTAAAACTACAGTTTTCGAGGGCCAGAAGCCTGGCACCTCTGGACTGCGCAAGAAGGTACGGTCGCGTCAATGCCACACAATGACGCAGCTGTAGATCTTCGTCTCCCTTCGTGTGGTCTTCTTACGGATAGCTTTGGAGTTGTGAGACGAAGCTGTCGCTGTGTCGAGGAATTGGTTATTCTGTTCTATGCAAATCTATTCTATGTTTGCGAATCGGCGTTAACGTTGTGTTGATCTTCATAGGTTACTGTGTTCCAGCAGCCCAACTACACCGAAAACTTCATCCAAGCCATCCTGCTTTCGATCCCCGAGGGCGCCGAAAATGCCACCCTTGTTATTGGTGGTGATGGTCGTTACTACAATAAGGAAGTTGTGCAGCTGATTGCCAAGATCAGCGCCGCTAATGGCGTACGTTTTGATTTGTTTATGCTTGATATGATCTGTATGGCCCGCGAGATCGGGACGCTAGAAACTAACAAAAGATCGTGTATAGGTATCCAAACTGATTATTGGAGAGAATGGAATTCTTTCTACTCCTGCGGCCTCTCATGTCATACGCAAGCGGAAGGCGACTGGGGGTATCTTGTTGACTGCATCTCATAATCCTGGTGGACCCACCAACGACTTTGGGATCAAGTACAATCTGTCCAACGGTGGTCCTGCACCGGAATCTGTAACAAACAAGATCTACGAAGTTACAAAAAACATTAAGTCATATGAGATTTCTGCAATTCCTGATGTCGATCTGACGACTATCGGCGAGAAGACGTATGGTAACTTGACTGTCGAGATTATTGACTCGGTGGCCGACTATGTGTCGATGTTGAAGGACATTTTTGATTTTGATCTGATCAAATCATTTCTCGCCTCTAACCCGTCGTTCAAGGTTTTGTTTGACGGTTTGAGCGGTGTTACTGGTCCCTATGGATATACAATTTTTGTCAAGGAGTTGGGTCTTCCAGAGTCAAGCGTACAAAACTGCATTCCTTTGCCTGATTTTGGTGGTGGCCACCCAGATCCTAACCTGACCTATGCGCATAGTTTGGTTGCTAAGGTGGACGCTGAAAACATTCCTTTTGGAGCTGCCTCTGACGGCGATGGAGATCGTAATATGATTTATGGAGCGAATGCATTTGTGTCACCCGGAGACTCGGTGGCTATAATAGCGCATCATGCTGATAAGATCCCGTACTTCAAGTCTGGAGTATACGGACTGGCTCGTAGTATGCCTACTAGTGGCGCACTCGACTGGGTTGCGAAGGCTAAAGGATTGAATTTGTATGAGGTGCCGACAGGCTGGAAGTTCTTTACTGCGTTGTTTGACGCGAAGAAGCTGTCTATTTGCGGAGAGGAATCATTTGGTACCGGATCTGACCATATCCGCGAGAAGGATGGATTGTGGGCCATTGTTGCATGGCTGAATATTATTGCAGCCGTGGGCAAAGAAGACCCAAAGTCGGCGTCGATTGCGGCGATCCAGGAGGACTTCTGGCGCACTTATGGACGCACGTTTTTCACGCGATACGACTACGAGAATGTTGACTCTGAGGGCGCGCAGAAAGTGATTGATTCGCTTGCGGAGAAAATCGCAAACCCGGCTAGCTTTATCGGCAGCGTTGTTGGAGACACAACCGTTAGCGAGGCGGATGACTTCTCGTACACGGACTTGGATGGGTCGGTTTCGGCTCACCAGGGACTGTTTGTTAAGTTTGCGGATGGATCCCGGATTGTGGTGCGTCTGTCGGGTACAGGCAGCTCGGGAGCGACGATTCGTCTGTATGTGGAGAAGCACGAGGCGGACAAAAGCAAGATTTCCGTGGATGCTCAGGAGTATCTAAAGAAGGAAGTGAGGGCAGCAGTTGAGTTTCTGCGGCTCAAGGAGTTTGTCGGCCGCGACGAGCCCGACGTGAAGACGTAAGGAGGAAGCAGCCGGGAGATGTGTATTTCGCCGAAATAAGCACATGCTAATGCACACCACCCCTTACCATGTCAGATAGTAGACGTAGAAGCAGCAGCCTTTTGACTGCTTGGCTTGCAATGGGCGAACTGCGCGCGGGATGCGTTCGGGAGCCACCCATTTCTGCGGGGCCTTGTCGGCTAGCGGCCACCACGTGATTGCAGCTATCCGAAGACAATGGCGGTGTATGCAAAGGAGAGACGTTTGCTGCGGATCAGTGAGCACGAATAAGGCGCAAATGGCCGTGTAATCGAGCTAAAACAGCATCCAATCAGGTCCTCACGGCACAGGATTGCCTCGACGCTGTGCAGGCCGGCCGGAAGGCTGCTGAGAAGCCGACGGTTAGGGCTGCGGCTCTGGGCTCCACAAGGTTTCCTCGTCCTTCGCTCGTCGTTCTTTAAACCTCTCTCGATCTGGCCTTCCCTTCTTCCCCAGACTACCTCTGCCCTTCTTCTGCTCCATCCCCCCGCTGCTCCACCTCAATCCAAAATGCCCTGCACTGATGTCCTCGAGCGCAAGTCCGGCGTGATCGTCGGCGACGACGTCCTCAACGTACGTGCTGCTCCTGCAGTATCCGCTGATCCGCCTTGCTAACAATCTTCGTTTTCGCAGCTCTTCAAATACGCCCAGGAGAAGAACTTTGCCATTCCTGCTATCGTATGTTTTCAGTCATCATGGTTTTAGTGAATCTTTAAACTTATGCTTTCTTTCCTCCAGAACGTCACTTCCTCCTCCACTGTCGTTGCCGCCCTCGAGGCTGCGCGCGATGCGAAGTCCCCGATCATCCTCCAGATGTCACAAGGTGGTGCTGCCTATTTTGCTGGAAAGGTATCCTCAATTGCTCTCTCTTATTGTGTTTTTCTGCAGTGCTAATATCAGTTTCCCAGGGTCTCTCCAACACTGACCAGAAGGCCTCCATCGCCGGTGCTATCGCCGGCGCCCACTACATTCGTGCCGTCGCTCCTTCCTACGGTATCCCCGTCATTCTCCACACCGGTACGTTACCATAAAATGGTGTTCAAGTGCTTTACCTGTCTAACTTTATTTCTAGATCACTGTGCCCACAAGCTCCTTCCCTGGATGGACGGCATGCTTGATGCGGACGAGAAGTATTTCAAGGAACACGGCGAGCCTCTGTTCTCGTCGCACATGCTCGATCTTTCCGAGGAGCCCAAGGAGGAGAACATTGCAACAGTCAAGAAGTACTTTGAGCGTGTTGCTCCTATGAAGCAATGGCTTGAGATGGAGATCGGTATTACCGGTGGCGAGGAGGACGGTGTCGACAACTCGGGAGTCGACAACGCGGCTCTCTACACTCAGCCCGCAGACATCTACGATGTCTACGCTGCTCTCTCTTCCGTCGCTCCTTACTTCTCCATTGCCGCCGCTTTTGGAAACGTCCACGGTGTCTACAAGCCTGGTAACGTTAAGCTTCAGCCCGACCTTCTCGGAAAGCATCAGGCTTATACCAAGGAGCAGATCAAGTCTGATTCCGACAAGCCCATCTTCCTTGTGTTCCACGGTGGCTCCGGCTCCTCTAAGCAGGAGTTTTTGACTGCCATCGGCCATGGTGTCGTCAAGGTCAATCTTGACACTGATCTCCAGTTCGCCTACCTCGAGGGTATCCGTGATTACATGCTGAACAAGAAGGACTACGTGATGACCCAGGTTGGAAACCCCGATGGCGCCGACAAGCCCAACAAGAAGTACTTTGATCCCCGTGTCTGGGTCCGCGAGGGCGAGAAGACCATGTCAGCTCGTGTCAAGATTGCTCTTGCTGACTTTAATTCTGCTGGATCAGTCTAAATGTTTAGCAGCGAGCACTGACCGGCATTTTGCGTGATCTTTCGGTTTCTGATTACCTTGGTGGATTTACTGGCACTTTGCCAGACGCCTTGGTTTTTTATTGTGCTCCTTCCTTTTGTAAAAAGAACAACTGCAAATCCGGACTAGTTTGGTTGTATGTAATAATAATGTCAGTGCTAGGATTCAAAATGAGCGTAGTCCATTGTAAAGTTTAGTCGGTTGGAATTTGGTTGCTTTGTCACAATGACGTAGCCGCACTTTCGCACGGCGATCTTCGAAGGGCATGCGCGGCGCTTTCGACTCGTCGCCCTACTTAAAACCTGCTTCCTCTTCTTCCTGCCGCTACGCTCGACCCAATTCCTACACACGCATTCATCATGACGCTCTACTACACTTTGGTACGCTTGCTCTTAACTGGAGCTGCTTGTGTCTCTACGGCCGCTGACGTCCTTCACTCCGCGCGGCCTGTGCCTGAGCAACGCAGTGTTTCTCGAGTTGTGATCTCACGGCCTTGATTCTCTGCTGCTCTTCCACTTGCTTCGGGAGTGTCTGTTATTATAGGTATTTGTGCTTCTCGTTACCGAGATGGCTTCCTTCTTTGTGTTGGTCACGCCGTTGCCATTCAATCTACGCCGCCGTATGTTTGCGTTCATCTCGCAGTCCAGGATTATCGAGAGAACATCGTACACACTAAAGGTAAATATCTCTGAATTATTCTTCATGCCTTTTTCTGTTTTCATAGCAGCAAGCTCATTTATTCAGATTGTTTTCGCGTTCATTCTCATCCTGTTCATTGATTCCGTCAATCGAGTATACCGTGTCCACAGCGATGTATCTAGCACTTCCGATGTCTCCAAACTCCTTTCTCAGGGCTCAGACCGATCGGAGATCCAGGCTCGCAAATTTTACTCTCAGCGAAACATGTACCTTTGCGGATTCACGCTTTTCCTTTCTCTGTACGATATATGCCTTGATTTGATACGCCCTTGATTGCCTGTGCGGCTTCACTAACTGCGTTGCATTCTAGAATCCTCAACCGAACCTACGTCCTGGTCGTCGATCTTTTCTCTGCTCAGGACAAGATTGCCCTTCTTAGTCGTGACAGCTCCGATAGTGCTACTTCAGCCGCAGAAGTCGAGTCAAAGAACGAGGAGATTGCGCAACTGAAAACTGAACTCAGTCGTAAGACCAATGACCTTGAGACGCTCAAGAAGCAAGCTGAGGGCTTAACCAAAGAGTATCACTCTCTTGGCGATAAGGTGAATGCTAGCGGGGATCCTGGAATTAAAAAAGATAACTGAACAATGTTATCCAACTAATGAAGGATGAAACGAGAATTCGGGTTGAATTGATAGTTTGGATGAATTGAAAGCGTATCTCATGTTGTCATTAACCTCTGTCTATTTCGAATCCAGTCTATATATTATACACACTTTTTTTTACTGTATTACTAGTGTTCGTACGCATTACTCTTATGCTTGGGTTGAAACTCAAAGTTTTCGTGGACAGGTCCCAAAACCATCTCACTAATTTTGATCCAATCCTTGTAATCACCGCTCCCGAGTAAGTTTTCCAGCTCGTTCCGGCCTTTCCATTTCTCAGGTCTGTCCTGCAACTTTGGAGGCAGAGTCTCTAGAATTCCGACGGGCACATATCGGCATGAGAACGAGAGAAACTCGCACAAAAACCGACGACAGTTATTGATACCGTATTCATCTGAACCCCAGTGCTCAAGTCCTAAATGCGCAAATCTCTTGATCATATCTAATCTCTCCGTAGCTGACTTGTCCAGATACTGCTTGGCGTCAATTTCCTCAAAAATCCATGGCTTGATCAACGCCCCACGCGCAATCATTACAGAATCAACTTTGTAGGTTTCTACCGCGTCCCACCAATCTTTCCAAGAATAGCAGTCGCCATTGCCGATAAACCATACCGGTGCACGTTCAGGGGCATCTTTATTCTTGTCTGATACGTCAAAGAAGGTATCTTTAGCTATTTGTGCAGTTTCCGATATATACTCCCAGTCTGCGAGACGCGTATATCTCTGCTGGCGCGAGCGGCCATGTAGCGTGATAGCTGCCACGTCGCCTTCAGTAACAAGGCGCTGCACAAGCTTTTTCGCTATAGGATGCTTGTCTCTGGTTCCCATACGCAATTTGACTGTAACCGGAACATCGCCGGATACCGCATTCATCCCTTTGAGCATACGTAGCATCTTTGTATGCGAATCCAATAATGCTGATCCAGCTCCGGAGCGAAATACCAGGTCAATCGGGCATCCACAGTTGAGGTTTACTTCTGACAAACCTCCCTGTTCGACGTTACAGTATTCGACCAGAGCCTCGGTAGCTTTGATTGCCTGCCAAGGCTTAGGAGCAGCAATTTGCACTCCAAATCCTCCAATCTCGGAGGTATGTGTTCTAGGTAAAGCCCATTCTTGTTTGGTGCCTTGTAACAGAGGTAACGCAAGTGCCATTTCAGAATAAGTTATCTCGGCACCAAATTCGCGGCATAAACGTCGGAATGGGAGATTTCCCACTGTGGTCAAAGGAGAGAGAATTTTGGCTCGAGAATAGTTCAGGCGCTTTTTCTCGCCTGGTTTGATTGGTGATTCGACATAAGAAGCGGCATTTTCAGCTCGCTCTTCATTAGTCATCGTGCCATTGTTTCGCACAATGTTCTCCTCCTTGATTGATTCCAAGTACGGAAGAACAAGATCAGATTTCGGAGTAGGAAATTTTTTTCGTTGGAGAATCAGTTGCTGATCGCGATCAACGCGATTCAGCTCATATCCTGCTTTTGCCTTTTTAGTCTCGTCGACAATACATTTGCCAGTTTCTTTGCTCCAGTGCGAGTACATCCATCTACATTTGATTCCTGCAGGACAATATCCAATAGCATCGTATACTGGACAAGGTCCGGGAAGATCCTCAGGTTTTGACGCAATGTATTTCTCCAAATCATGTTCAAATTTGCACCTAAATATGTTAAAAAGGGTCCTAAGAAAAACATAAAGATACGGAACTTACTGATCTCCATGAGAACAAACTCCTCCATTTTTCACGGTCTCGCAAATCTTTATAGCATCCTGTGCCTTGCCAAACTTACGATTCTTATTTTGGCCGCGCTCTCGTTTCTGTCGTTTTGACGGATCGTCACGGCCTGCTAGATCCGATTCGTCGTCATTGTCAAATCTGGGAGCGGCCTCAGTCGATGAATATTCTGATGGAGGGACGCGGAATCTGCGAGAAGAAATATGAGTAAGGATTTTCTGATTAGAAATTATAGCACCAACTGCGTACTCAGGCTTGACACGAGCAATTCCTGTTCTGGCATCTCGAGCATCAGGTTCTTTACTTGGCTCTACCGAGCTGTGTTCATTGTCAAGTTTCGCCTTCTTTGTCACGGTCGAATCGACTATTATCGGATCAGTTTTCTGTAGATCGTCTACGCCCAGTTTTTGGAGAATATATCTCACCTGTGTCGCCATTGGAAGTCTGAGGCTCTTCAGTTGTGGGAGACAGTGACCGTTTATCGGTCATAGAATCCATAATCAAGCGTAAGTCGTCTGGCAATAGTTCGATAGCGTATTGAAGACTGCAGAGCAGGATTTATTCTCAGATAAATTTTTTGAAAAGTGGTGCGGCTCATATCGAAAACGTCCCAGCAGGAAATGTTGAAGACTTAACTTATCATCTAGTAAATCTCATTGAGACTCTGTTAGAAAATGACAATGTTTATTTCTAGATACTCTCAATCTGACTTATTAGCTGTAGTCAATTTTGAAGATGTATCACAGAGCGCCTCAACAAGGGATTTACCACCTAATTACCTCAGAAACCAAGATTAAAAGCGCCGTAGCAGATTGCCGGATGACCGTCACTTAGCAAGGATCTCCCTTCTGAACATTTGCTAATTACGACGCGATGATTAGGAAATGAATGATATTGACCGCACTCTTGTGGCTTGCCGAATTGAACCAACATGGGAGGGATTTTTCACGCTGTTAGTAATCTTCGCTTTTACATTACATAATACTCAGCTGGGAAGACAAGGACGAGGTACACGAAATATCAATCGCGATGGGATTCCGTCTACCTGAGTCCACGAATTTACAACGAACAATCACGTGTATCAGAGGAGGCGTATACCCCGTCAAGTATACCTGACTCTGAATCGCGATGTCGGCTCAACGACAGTCCAGTGTGGACTCAAGGCGACGAGGAATCTCGCCTGCCGCTGAGACGGTTCCTTTAGGCCCTCTGGAGATCCCAGCTCATTCGTCAAAGGAGTGAGGCATTCCTGTTCCGCTCTTGATGTTCAACAGGTTTCGTACTGATTATAATTGCATCTCTAGATTTGTCGAAAAGGCCAAATCAATCAAAACGCCTTCAGCCGAAGCACCGATAAGTCTGGAAGACTACATTGAGCCTCGCATATTCAAACCTCTACCTTCAATAGTGAGTGCCGTGCTCTAGCGCATTTACGACCGCGATACTAATTAAGCTTGTGCAGTTCACAGCGGTTCCTGCCATCAAATACTCAGATCTCGGCACGCTCTCAAATCAAGCATTAATCTCCAGGTCGACGCTTTTCACAATTGCTACTCTTGCACAGTCAATGATCATAAACTCACTTCCTACAGACTACAATCGTATATTACATCTTTGGGTATTGAGAATATCTTCGGTTTCTCTATTAGGTCTTACGGGGATTGCTGAAAGCGAGGCATTATCGCTGGTCGAATTGAACACTAGCGAAGCGTTCCGAACAAAAAGCGGCGAGTCAATAATACCTTGGGGACTCCGAGTGTTAGTCATCAAAGTTCAAACACAGCAGCATCCTCAAGTCGGAGTTGTGAAGTACTATGCACTCGCTCGAGAAGCGCGAGTGGAATGCTGGAAACTGGTCAACAAAATGAATGGAAAGCCGTCGGGCGATGATACAGATCTTTCAGAAAGCGAGAGTATTGAAAACGACAATCACGAAGATCTCAAGGCTCTTTATCAATCCTGGTGTGATCGACTTCTCCAATGTGGTCTGTTCATCGCGGCAATGCTTTCTCGATTGAAAGATTTCGGAGCAGCATTTGACCATGTCTCGGCAATGCTAGACTCCTGCACTCACGAGTACGAGCGCGTTCGCGTTATCCAAGTGATGGCTTTACTTTGCGTCGAAGCCGGCGATGCAAAGCGTGCTAGTGAATGGTTTTCCCAGTTGCCAAACCACACCGCAGATCCTATTCTGCCGACGCCAACTTCAGAAATCGAATCTGCATTAGGTACCCTCGCGATCTCTCCAACTCAGCATCCGGCTGTCGGAAGCGAACTCCCAAAGTCCCCGGTGCCGTCTATGTCTTCGCAAGTGCCGGTAGAGCGCGATGCACTTTTTGATAACCACGGTAAGCTTTCGTCTCCAACTATATCTTCCCCAACATCGTTCCCCTCGCAAGAGAAATCGGTTTCGACTACTGCATCCGCTCAATCCGGCAGAGTGAAACTGGACGATATTCCGGTTGCCCATGTCGACAGTAGTAGTAGATCTAATCTTGCGATTGCAAATTTATACGAAGGAAATATAAATATGGTAATTCTTTCCCCACACATTTTATATCTTGTTGTTCTAGATTTTGGCTAACGGCAAGCAGGCTCGAAATACATTTACTGAGCTATTGGCTAGCGGATATCGGTTCAATGATCTTGTCTACAATTTTTGTGTTTTCGGTAATATGAAGACCGAAATCGAGCAGATTTCTCAGTTTCCATAATTTTATAATAGCAGATTAGGCAAGCAAAGTAACAAAATTATTATTTCCAGTTTTAAAAATTGCATTCCAGCCAATGCTGTTTCCAGATTCATAAAGCAACCAGATGTAAGGAGCGACAAATAGTTCACAAATCATAAGTTGATAACCAGTCAGATTATCAACACGAAATCTTCGCGAAACGTAAGGCGAGATTCATATCCCGAACAAAAACATATAAAAGCATTAAATGAGTGACTAATTTCAAAACCATTCAACCAAACAGATCTCGCATCGTCGGCGACCCTCTACGCGGGATGCCAACATCATTAAAGACGACGACCACAAAACCAAAAATTCAAAATTCAAAAATTCACAGCAAAATTTTAGTAAATGGAGACTAAAGACAAAACTAGCAGATGTTCTCACGACTAAACTGTCTGCAGAAAGTTACTTGGGGCGAGTCCTAACTGTGGTCGAGATCTTGGCCCAAGAACCTCAGTCTCCCACCATCCATCTTCCTGCATAAGCAAAACTAGCATCAGATCGCCTTTGCGAAAACTAACTTCTTCAGGAATCATAGCCCTGTAATCGTACTGCGCTCGAGCATATGCAATCACTTCTCTTCCGTCGCGCGAATACTGAGGAAGTTCAGTTGGTTCAGGTCGGCGTACGTCTAAGGCTGACTTGCTTTTCAGCCTGTCATACTTATCAGATGAGCCATCTTTACGTCCCTTTCGAGGTGAACCAGACTGCTCATACTGATACTGACGTTGCTGCTGCTGTTGCTGTTGAGGCGATACTCCCGATGGGCTTCCATCATATGCATTTACCCTTGATCGAGAACGTGGAGGCTCTGTCGTCGATTTTTCAACAGGCGCATACGCAAATGCAGAGCGGGGACGACCCATCATATGGGGATTGGGTGACGTAGACCGCGGCGCCGCTTGCATTGGAATATGCTCTCCGAAGTACATCTCGTTTTGTTGACCCAAGTCAGCCCTTGATCGAGAACGGTACGGCTCTTGCTGCGGAGATAAATCAGCTCTTGATCTCGAACGATACGGTTCTTGCTGTTGCGGCGACTGCTGCTGGCCATAGGCGCCAGATCCGCCGCTGACAGGTCTGCCATATTGAGACTGAGATGAAGGGGGTCTATACTGCTGGGGCCTCTGCTGTACCGGCCTTTGTTGAGGTGAGTAGCCAATATTATTTACTTGATCTCTTCCCTGACGAGACGGAGAACCGCCTTTGCTGGGACTCTGGAATATTTCTTGAGTTCTTGCGGCGTACTCCTGAGCCGTATTGCGTAACTCCTGAGCGGTGATGGCTTGAGCCGGAGGCATCAGGTTTGAACTCGCTTTAAGAGTGGTACCAAAATCAGGTTGCCGCATATGAGAAGGCGGTGGAGCACCATTTGCATTACTTGTGACAGTGGTATTCTGAGGGCTTGCTGGAGCAGAATAGGAAGGTACACGTCGAGTTGGACCACCACTTTGTTTTTCCATGCCGGTTCCATACTGCTTTCCTCCACTTCTATGGCCGGTAGGGACCTCTCCTCCTTTTAAGTTAGCGAGTGCTGCAGCAATAGGATCTTCGTCATCAGAAAATAAAGCCGCTCCATTGTCTGTCTTCGCTTTATTCGGGGCGACCTCAAAAGCATTGTCTCCTACAGACAGGACATAATTTGCGCGAGGGTCAGACAAATCGGACTCCTCGTTAGCGGCACGCCTTCTATCAAAAGCGGAGCGCTCGGACGCGGGGGTAGCCCTTCCTTCTGGCGTGCCGTATTTGGTAGGAGTTGAAGTAAGTCTCTCTGGTGAGCCATATGCCACGCCAACGACTGATTTTGTAGGTGAAGACGAGCGCGAACTTGTTGTAAAATCCAATTTCGAGGAGACTTGGTTGCTTGTGTAAGGAGACGCAGCATTATCGACCCTGCTGTTGCATTCAAGCACGTCGCCATTGCAACCAGCTTCCGCATCGTTCTTACTTTTACGCTTAAACGGAGAAGCCCAGGTGCTCTTTTTCTTTGACTCACTAGTCGGAGTCATACCCAACTTTGTCGTCGAATTACCATTTCTGATATGTTTGCTTAGTTCATTCTCCGAACCAGAAGATATTGTGGTCGTTTGTGAAAAGTCCGAGCCTCCTGAAGGACTTCTTCCGCGATGCACCGGTGAGCTATGAGCACTTGAGAGAGTCTCGTCTGGATACTGCAGCACGACATTATCGTTAAGTCTCCTATTGACGGCTCTCCCTGAAAACTTGGCATTTTCTCGACTGATAGAAGCAGGGTCGTCATTGTACTCAGCACGGACTGCGGGCGAAAGACTAGCTGGAGTCTTGTTGTCAACAGACGTAGGCGCTGAAACTGATAAAGAAGCCAGCATAAGATCAATTTGGCTGGTCTGCGGAGCGGTTGTAACCTGGGCCACTTCCTCAGGTGCGGTAATTACCGACGAGTCGCTGGTCTTATACTGAGGGTTGCTTGCTCTGGGGAACTGTGCGAGCGAGTAATTGTCGCGGTCTGCAGAATAAGCGCTATTACCATCCATAAAGTTGATGTACTTTGGAGGGTCAGGAATTTCCTGACCGGTTGCCCTCTCCTTAATGAAGCTAACGATATCTTTCTCAACGTCGCATTGCTCGAGCGAAACGCGAATGTTTTCGCAAAACTGTGTCATAAATCAGTATGATCCAAATGGTGTCAAGACGCAGATCGCACTTACCTCGTCATCGCTCACACAGACAGTAGATACAATGTTAGAATAGGCCCAAACATTTGATTTCAAGTAATCAATGCGTTCTTCCTCAAGATCTTGGAATTTCTAAAAGCTGAGTAAGACACTAGATAGATAAGATGGCACAGATAGGTAAAATAGCTTACATCGCATCCCATTTTCCATTCGCGATTCCATTTTTCAGCGGTCTCACTGAGATTTCTCAAGGATGTTTGATAATCCCTTCGAGAAGCATTCACTGCAATTTGAGCCTTTTCCAGCTTTGCGTTATTTTTATCCAGCTCGCGTCCCATTAACATGTTCTGCTGAGCAATATAGCCATTGATTTTGTTACAGTCATTCTCATAGCGTGCCTGAGTTTTTGCAACGCTGGCCTGCTGAGCCAGCTTGGCCTTGTAGAGCTTGTCAAGCGTGACCTGAGTGACCTTACGGCGCTCACGCATACCAGCAGCAAAAGCAGTAAGCGGTTCCTCAAGCTCAGTGCGCATTTGAACACTCGTGTTGGAATGAGCTTTACCCATCTGCTCGGTTTCAAAGCGCAAAGTGTCAAGGGCCGAACGCAACGTGCCAACCTCGTGCTGTCCCAAAGGTCTGCGAGATAATGCCACCAGTTTGCGAGAATACTCTTCCTCAATTGCGGTGCTGTCGGTTCAGAGTCAGCATATAATCATAATCAGTAATGAAAACAGCATACCGCTCTTTGTAGAATGCCTTCAGTTCGTCACAAGTCTGCTTTGCTTCGTGCATGCGCTGGAACACAGCACTGACGCCTTTTTCTTCCATTCCCTTCAAAATTTCTCTGTATTAGTATTGACAACATGACGCCTAAACGACACTAGACCATACCCAAAAGTTGTTGGCAAACGAAAGAGGTACAGAAGGCGGCGCATCGTCGACCATTTTTGCCTATTATCACGTCTGTTCGAAGCGGGAAAAACCAGTAGGTGGATCTATATAGCTAGAACCGGCTGAATGCAGTTGTTACTATCGCTAATACCGGTCTCTGTATCTGTGAGTGAGGGCGAGCAGGCGGGCAGGTGAAGCAGCAAGATACCGCTGGCGGGCAGGAAGAGCAGTCTGTGCGGCCCAGGACAGCAAGGGTTCGGCCACGGCTGTGTTGACAATTTGAGCACATGACGTAAAGTGTAAACAACCGTTAATTAATCTTTGTTACCACAGCAACCGCTGCTTTGCGGTTTAGGGGTTTGAGTAGAGTACGCGCGCTCTTCGCTAGAGACGCGTACGAATTCAGCAATTCTTTTGAATATACCTCCGCTATTTGGTCAGTTTGTTCTCCGCTATGCCGACCATGAGTAGCCGACGAAAAGGAAGGGCTGACGATGTATGTGCTGACTTGACTCGCGATTTGCCGTGCGGATGATTTGAAGTGACAGCAATCTCAGAACATTCGCTAACCCAGGCTATTATAGGCAAGCGACGACGATGTTATCAGCGCCGAGGCAGGCGCCGCTACACAGGCTACGCGTCGGAAGCGGGCTAGAGCACGGCGAGCGAACGCCATACCGCTCTCAGGCGAGGAAGACGTGGGCGATTCTGATGCGTCTGTCGAGGATTCGGCCGAAGTTCAGCGCATGGCCAAAAAGCTGGTTAGATTGGCGCTCGAGTCTGAACATCGTCGACTACCGATACGTCGCAGCGTAATAAGCGACACCGGTACACAGCATTTGCAAATATATTTGATTCGAACTGGGTACTGACGGAGACCAATGTTTAGTTATAGAGAAGACACACCGCCGTGAGTTCACAAAGGTATTTGAGCAAGCCCAAAATCTGTTGAAGAATATATTCGGCATGACTTTGACGGAACTTCCAACCCGCGCTGTTGCTACTCGCGGTGGCGGCAAGAAGCGAATGCCACTAGCCAAGAAAGCGAGCTCTAGCAGCAACAAAGCCTACATCGTCACTTCCCTATTGGATCCCGCCTATCGAGAATTAGACTGCCTGAGGCCATCTACCCAGGGAGACAGAATTTACAATGGGATTGTCACTGCAGTGTGCAGCCTACTTCTCCTCCATGGCGGACGACTGCATGATGTCGAGCTTGTCAAATCAATGCGTATACTCCGTATCGGAACCTTCACTCCATACAACGATGAGCGTACCTCTGAGGTCTTAAATCTCATGATCAAACATCAATATCTAGAGCGTGAAAAAGATGCAGACTCTGAACAACTTGGCCCAGAGGATGTCAATTTTACTTACTACATCGGTCCTCGGGCAAGAATTGAGCTACCCGAAAAGGCAATTGCTGACTTTGTCGTGCGCGTATACGGTGCAAATGCTGCTCCAGATCTGCGCGACCGTGCACTTCGTGCCCTCAAACACGCTCGCGAGAGTGACGATGGACCTATTGATCCTGATCCAGCAAATGGAGAACTGACTATTCAAGGTACTCAGTTATCAAGAACCAGCTTACCCTCCGTGAGCTCTTTCAACTCAAACAAAGCAAGAGCGAATAGGAGCAGTAAGATGCGCCAGGCGGAACTTGAAAGGGACGACGATGATGAAGCCAATGCGGGTGATGAAGGCGATGAAGACCAAGACCAAGAAGAGTCCTCAAGCGAAGACATAGACGATGACGACGACGACGACTCCTCAGATTGACGAAAAGCCAGTCTATATTATATGATCATCTAGAACTAGAAATTTTCATAGTAACATCTACATATCTACACAAATAAATTTACAAGGGAAGTAAATGAAAAAAAATGTATTTGAGCAAAGGTTATGCATTTATTGAAAAAAAAAACACAACCAAAACCAAACTCAACTGATTCACCACAGCATATTAACGTAACAAAACTAACCTAAAAACCCATTGGCGAATTTTTTATTTCTTGGCAGCCTTGAGGGCAGCCTTGGTAACCTTACCGGCACCAGCGACAGTCTTGTCGACAGACTTGATGACACCGACAGCGACGGTCTGTCTCATGTCACGGACAGCGAAACGGCCGAGGGGAGGGTAGTCAGTGAAAGCCTCAACACACATAGGCTTGGAGGGGATAAGCTTAACAATGGCGGCATCACCCGACTTGATGAACTTCGGGTTGTCCTCCATCTTCTTACCAGAACGACGGTCAATCTTCTCGATGAGAGTGTCGAACTTGCAAGCAATGTGAGCAGTGTGGCAGTCAAGAACTGGGGCGTATCCAGCACCGATCTGACCAGGGTGGTTCATGACAATGACTTGGGCGTTGAAAGAAGCGGCAGCCATGGGAGGGTCGTTCTTGGAGTCACCGCAGACATTTCCACGACGGATCTCCTTAACGGAAACGTTCTTGACGTTGAATCCGACGTTGTCACCGGGGAGACCCTCAACGAGCTGCTCGTGGTGCATCTCAACAGACTTGACTTCAGTGGTGACACCAGCGGGGGCGAAGGTGACGACCATACCGGCCTTGATGACACCAGTCTCAACACGGCCGACAGGCACAGTTCCAATACCACCGATCTTGTAGACATCCTGGAGGGGAAGACGGAGGGGCTTATCGGAAGGACGCACAGGGGGCTCGATGGCGTCAATGGCCTCAAGAAGGGTCTTACCCTTGCTAACACCAGCCTTGGTCTCCTTGTTCCATCCCTTGTACCAGGGGCAGTTAGGGGAGGGCTCGATCATGTTGTCACCGTTCCAGCCCGAGATGGGAACGAAAGGAACAGTCTTGGGGTTGAAACCGACACGCTTGATGAAGTTGGAGGTCTCCTTGACGATCTCCTCGTAACGGGCCTCAGACCACTTAGTGGTGTCCATCTTGTTGATGGCAACAATAAGCTGCTTGACACCGAGGGTGTAAGCAAGAAGGGCGTGCTCACGAGTCTGACCATCCTTGGAGATACCAGCCTCGAACTCACCAGTACCGGCAGCGATAATAAGAATAGCGCAGTCAGCCTGGGAGGTACCAGTGATCATGTTCTTGATGAAATCACGATGTCCAGGGGCATCGATGACGGTGACGTAGTAACGAGGAGTCTCGAACTTCCAGAGAGCAATGTCAATGGTGATACCACGCTCACGCTCAGCCTTCAACTTGTCCAAAACCCAGGCGTACTTGAAGGAACCCTAATCGCAGAATTAGCATAAGCAAATTTTTTTCTCAAAAAGGTGACAGAGACTTACCTTGCCGAGCTCGGCAGCCTCCTTCTCGAACTTCTCGATGGTACGCTTGTCGATACCACCGCACTTGTAGATCAAGTGACCAGTGGTGGTCGACTTGCCGGAATCGACGTGGCCGATAACGACGACGTTAACATGAGTCTTCTCTTTTCCCTATAAAATTTATCAGGTTAGCAAAAGCACGATGATAAAAGCAGCGCATTCCAGAAGGCGATGAAGAAGAGGCCAGGCAGAGCCAGAGACTGCTTGCGCTTGTCACGCACGTCTGGCGATCGCCACCAAGGACGGCCATTCCCCTCAAATCACACAGGAGTAAGAGCAAAAGCACTGAGAATAAAAGAGGATACGAACCATTTTGATTTAATAGTAGATAGGTTGTTTAAAAGTAAAGTAAAATGTCCAGGTGACTATGCAAATGATAAGTCGGTGTGGGCAGACAAAGAAAAAAAAAAGAAAATGGGAAATCGGCGGTTGGCAGAACTTTTATATTGACTCAACACGCTCCTGCAAAAATTTTTATGAACCGCAACCCTGACTGTGCGACACCAGCCGCGACTCGAACTAGGCCAGATGAAGCAACCTATCAACAGCTGTCTCTGCGTCCGGCTCACCCTCCCTTCCGCGCCAGAGCCAGCCCTGTCAGCAATTACTGGGATATTTTGTTGGATGTAGAGCAGGAGAGATCGTGTCCGGAACAGCACGCCACTACTCGTATGTAGAGCGTTGCACGGCGGCAGGAACTCGTATACGTGACTGTGTTTTGTAGGGTTGGGTGTGGAACCCTGGAGAAGCGCAGGGCGAATCGAGGCAGCCAAGCGTCGCAGCGTCGCCTGTGTCGCCTGTGTCGCCTATGTCGCAGCTATCGGTTCTTGTTTTTCTGGCTGTGACGCAGCGCCGCTCGCTGACGCAGATAAGATGCTGATTTGCAGGCAGGATGAGATAGCGATGGGGGCTCAAGCAGCTCTAGACAGTCGCGGACTGGCGTCTTTCTTGCAGGTACCAGCGCATTATCGGCAGCAGCGGGCAAAAGAGCAGGCGGATCCGCACCTCGTCCGGGAGGTCCCTTGGTGGCGAGAAATCAGGGGTGGTTGGTCTCTTTGCGTTGCGCGCTACTCCCAACTCTGGTCGCTCTCTGCTCGTGATCTCGCTAATTGGCGCGCTTGCCTGTTCTGCGCCGGAGCCAGTGGCACGACGGGCTGCATGCTGTGTTTACTATATCGCCGCAGTTGGGTAATATGCAAGCTGGTCAATCTTATAGGTTCTACCATCGTTCTTAGCGAAAGTACACTATCGAAATGTAGATACGGTGCCATATATTTACATTGCTCAATGGCATAACAAACGACAATATACTCAGTAATGCGGATAACACCAACTCCCATACCTAACCATTCATAACCTCGTCTCTGGCCTTGCTTTCACCTTATCACCAAGTCATATCCCTTAATTAATAACAAACCTCTGGCCATTGCGTTAACACTTGCTCTTTACTGATACGGTCGACTTGTCTTCTCTTGGGGTACTTGCTCGGGGCCCCATCCTGATATCCGCTGCACAAACGAGAAGACGGAGTTGACAAAAGCGTGCACATACGGCACCCGTCTCCGCGACACCGCTAGGAAATATACACTCAGCATGACAAACACAATCAATGCAAATATTCCAAAGGGCCCCAATGTATCCGCTCCACCGCCTTGTGATCCTGCTTTGGCGCATGCATGCGGTGTCTTGGCTTCGAAAAAATATGCGCATTCATGTACCTGTCCTACAAATGATATCGATATATCTGATAACAGCTCCCGATCGCACGTAAGCGCTATGATTGTAGACTTGCGAAGATCAGTGGCATGAGGACATGGTGAGCCATCTTTATACTCTAGTACAAGCTTCCGGCCTCGGAAAGCCGGCGGCGACGCGAGCTGTCCGATTGAGTAACGCTCGCCCTTCTCGGTGGTATAATAAGCAGAGATGTTTGCAACCGAGTCAACGCCAACCGCACTTCGTATCGGTGCCAGCACCGGGGCGCAGATATTCATGGTAAAGTTCTGCCCGTAATCATGGCCGCGAATATGGAAATCGGATCTAAAACGATAGCGCAAACCGTTAGCCTACTTCTTTTTTCCTGTGTAAAATAGCTCAGTGGATCCAAACGTACTCATGAGCACCTTGCTCTCTTGATAATGTCCGTAAATCATAAAAATTCCCTGTGGTCTTTGATATTGCTGTGCAAAAGGGTAACGTATCGCTCTTCTTTCCCGATTCGCTTTTCTCCTTGGTATGTAGATCCACCACGGCGGCTGCAGTAGATAAAGGCGCTAATAGTAAAAATAAAGCAATTGCAGTGCAAGACACTTGCCCATAAATAGCGAGCTTTGTCATAGCAATGTCTTCTATGAGCGCAGACAAAGATTCGTGCAAACTGTACGCAGTCGAGTACTATTAGACCTGCCTTTGTGCAGTGATCAGAGCTAAAGCGATGGAACCAAAGCGGGCCGTCTATCTCACAATACCGTGGAAATCAGAATAAGAGTAAAAGAGAAGAAAAGACCAATGCAAAAAAAAAGAGAACGACGAGGCGAACACAGAATGAGAACGCAGAATAAAGCGAATGGGTGTGGACTAGGCTTTTAAAGAGATGCAGCATCGGGCTGCGCTTTTGAAGATGAACGCGTGCTTAGCTGCCGCACGCCCACATTAGGCTAGCGCATAAAGCTTATTTCAGTTCTCCCAGCTTTCACATTCACCGATCCGAGCAAGAGTAGATTGGATGAATAATGATTAGTGCTCACAGGCTGTGAATCCGCATCAATCAACCTATCCAGCAAGGCCAGGCACACAGTAACCATATGCTATGGCAGAGCTGTCGTATTTAGATGCCTTGCAGGGCGATACATCGTTAAAAGAGGCTGTTCAGCAGCATATAGGTATGCTACCTAGACTTGATAATCTTAAACGGTACGCTAATATCATGTACCTTAGCCCAAAATCCCCAGTCAAGCGACCTGTTTCAGAGAGTTCTCGCGTACTTTGCATCTACGGCTACCTCGTCTGATCCTTCATCAAAAAAGCGGAAGCTTTCAGATCCGACGCTTACGGCCTCGACACTCGACCCGCCTTTACTCTATATCCCAGCCATATCAGTATCTTCTCCACAGCGGAAAAAGCTCGCCTTGGCTTTCTACTCGGACCGCTTTGCTCTTCTTCCCTCTTCACCAACTGCTTCGTCGATTGACTTATCCAGCGCCATTTACACCGCAGATCTCACCACTGGAGTCAATAGTTTCTTCGTATCTGAGACCCCTGGCCGAGCAACGAAGACTTACACTTATGTTATTCTCCCGACACCCAATCCAGACACGCCTACTTCATTCACCGATGCCATTGTTTTTGTAACGCCGGAAACTGTCGCAGGATTGCAAGGAAAGGCAGTGCCTGCGATTGCCGATACACCAGCTCACATCTTTCTTAGCTCGTTTCTAGAAGGAAAGCTACATCTTCCGCGACTAGACAAAGGCAGCACTTTCTATGTTGACGCGCATCGAGGAACAAAAGATGGCTATCTATATTTCACCCCTTCGGGTATCCTTTTCGGATTCAAAAAACCTATCTGGTTCGTGTCTCTCGATCTGATCGACTCCCTTTCGTACTCATCCATCACTCGCGTCACCTTCAACCTTACGATCGTGGTAGCTGCTTTGACTGCCGATGGAGATCAATTTTCCGAAGAAGTAGAGTTTGGAATGATTGATCAAGAGCATTATGCCGAAATAGACGAGTATGTCCGGCAATGGCGCTTAAACGACCAGTCTATGGCTGAAGAGAAACGAGAAAAGAGACTGTTAAAGTCTCGAGTTGCTGAAGAAAACGGCCATGAATTACTCAAAGCGGAACAAGAATGGCAAGCTATTGCTGGAAATTCTGACGATGCAGTCGAAGGGCCCGCCTTGGATGCCTATGATGACGACGATGACGACGAAGATGATGAGAACTTTGAAGTCAACTCTGAAGATGATGATGGTGGTTCTCCAAATGGAAGTAGTGATGACGAAAACGACGACGATTAATTTTGTCAAGGTCTGTACGATAATAGAAATCTTTATAAAAATATCGCAAAAATAAAATTTACTATTACAATTAGGATTATACTTAACATTATCAAACATGTGCTCCAAACTGAACCCTTTCGCCAGAAAACAATTGATACAGTGCACCCAATTTGGGAGAATTTACAAACGCTAGTCTACCAGCCTAGTGAACACCCCTAAGCCCCCATCCGCTATTGTACACAAATTATCAAATTTTCCCATCCAATCATAACCAAAGCTTCAGCAGACTATCCCTGGTTTGGCGATAGAAATTCATCCCATTTAGGCACCTCACCGTACGGATCATCAGGCCTAGGCCTAGGACCAGAAGTAGCATTAACGTTATCGTTAGATGAGACTTGATTCTCCTGGGCCCAAGATTGTTGTATTGGTCGCTGCATTGGTACAGACAGTGACGCCAGTTCGGATTTGGTATTTTCATCGTAGGCATAAGAAGGGAAGTAGCTTCCAAACAGTTGAGCCTCAAGCTTATCATTCGCATATTTATCGGCGTCCAGCAGTAATCCACCCAAAACCAACCCGTCAGCATCTTCATAGGCAGATCCTATTGCTGAATTATGTGACACAAGCGGCCGTACATCTGTAACAGCAGGAACCTCAGCTGCCAATGTGTTTCCCTCAGCACCGCTGCTCATAGAAGTATCTTCTCCTAAAGACGGAAAGTATAGCGTAGTGTCAATATTGGACGATGTAAATGTATTCATCTCCGAAATGTCAACATTCAGTAGCCCTGACTGTGGATTATTGAAATTATCGCCAGTTGAGTCCACTAGTGTATAAAAATCATCAAATGACCCCTGCTGATCCTGAGATATAGCCGACGGATAATCCGTACCATCGAGTGGTTGCTCAAACAGTGGCAACGAGTTCGTATGCACAATCCCCGGAGAAGGTGGCACATCAGTTGGCAAAATTGTCTGCTCTGCAGCCTTCGAAGTAGAATGATTCGTCGATTGACGCAGATGCATCTCCAGATCGGGAGGATACAACGGCACTGGATTACTACTATGAGGCTGTTGATCGTATACCGTCTTCGATAAAATTGCTATAGGGTCGCGATCGTCAGCAGCTGAAGGCGTTGTAAGCACCGGAGTTATGGCGCGCTGTGATTGCTTTGGTTCTGTGTTCTTCTTTGACTTATCGGTGGATGAAGAATTTGCAGTAGCGGTGTGCGTGCGTTGCTTTGACTGCAATAGCGATCCACGTGAGTGACTTGCTGCTGAGGCATGGTAGCGGCCTGAAGACGGCTTTGCGATATTTCTCTGAAGAAGAGTACCGCTCGCTGTTCTGAATAGAGGACGATTATCTGTCGTTCGCTTTCGTTTCGAATCATCGTATGATACACCTCCTTTGATGCCAATAGTTGCCAAATGCTTGTCCAGAAGCTGAAATAATCCAGAAAGCATGTCATACGTGCGAGCTGCAGCAGTACTTCGACCCTTCAAATGGTTGATGACCATCTTTCCCAATTCTGCATCAAGAAGAAACTCCTTCACGTGCCGGTTATACGGATCTTCGTGCACATAGTAGACTAAGACGGCGGCCGAAAAGAAAATTGTGTAAACCGAAAACAGATGAGCACCGCGTAAAACATTGCGACTTAGCAAATCATCAGCAAGATGTACCACGATGCGTGCGGTAGAGATGCAATTAGCGGCACATGCATAAGGACGCTGATCCGTCATCGTGCTCTTGTATTTCTGTCCGACATAATGAATGAATGGCCGATACAGAATAATTTTCACATAACAAAATGCCATATTCAAAAGTCGGTTTGCCTGTAACCATCGTGCTGGAGGCTCGATTCCCGGTCGCAGTTCAAATGGCAGTGCATCGAGCCACGATTGTAATTCGTTTTCAAGCTCGACTACCTTCGCGTAGCTGACTGAACTAGCTGGCTTCCCGTCTCCTGAGGAAGCAGCTGAACGGAATTTCAACGGATAAACATCTTCTACTATTCGCGTCAAAATCATCATGAGCTTAGTGTGCTGATTTCCCACTGTCTGCTGTGTCATGGCTCCTACGGGGTGTGGCAAGATGCCTGTCTCCGTTATAAACTCATCATCGATTTCCAATGGTTGCTCCTGGCTGACATCCTCATTGGTGATACAGCGCGGCAAACCGAGCATTGCAGAAATGTGAATGTCCAACTTACATATAGCCCAAAATAGACGCTTTCTGACCTCAGTCTCCACAGGATTGAAATTGAAAGTCACCTTTCTATGTAAGCCCAGGCGCAACGCCGCACGTAGCGCGACTCCTATATAGGAGTAGCACGTCGATAGACGAGCAGTGGACTGCAGAAAAATAACCATGAGGCCAATAGCCTGAATGGCATCCGTATTACGGGCCTCCGCAATATCCATCATATTTCTTGCGGCAACAAAATACGTGTAACCTTCCGAAAAATCAAGCGATTCGTTAGAAGACTGCTCCCTCGTGTCTTTGCCAAACAGAACACCAACTGCGAGGTAGCAGTAGACAAGGGGTAAAAAGCTAATCTGTGCCGGGGTGTAGTCGTCAGGATCGGTAGCGTATAACTCCTCTAAACGCTTTGTGAATGTGGGACGATGCGTAAAATACATAATTATGAATGCTTGATCGTACACTGCATTTATATATTCATCGGCAACTTCCTTTGCGGGTAAGATAATCTTGAATTCTGCCATTTGTTGTTGATTGTACATGTCTGATGGAGAATTTCTGGCAGTAAATCCCGGTGGCGTGCCTCCTATGCCACTAGAGGTGAAATATTTTTGCTGTGGTAAATCAGCAGGAATTGCATCAGGATGGTGATTCAAAAACCGAGCACGAACATGCTGCAAGAATTCAAGGCCAGATGAATGTCCTACATAATCAAGGTTGCCGGTCTCGTCAACGTCAAGTCTTCCAAGAGATACGACCATTGACTCAATATTCGTATCTTGAGAATACGCCGGTGTTGATGAAGATGTTGCTGAACCTGGACTATCTTCAACCAAAGGCAGTGTCCCACTAGAACTGATGGGGATCGCCTCATCGCGTGGTAGCTGCTCATTCGCTGCCTGTCTGGCGGCTGTCGCCAGATCACGCAAGACGGACGGGTTCGAGGATTTCAGTTCTTTAACAAAACTGTTGATATCAAACCCCGCTCTAAAAAGATCGATTCCAGGTAATAATGTTTGCAAAACCGCTGTCGATTGTTGCAGTCGAGATTCCAGTTGACTAATAAAAAATGGCACAGGATTCCTGCGGCGATTTGACGGTTGATCGTATGTACATTCTTTAAGTCGGATCAGTTAGATTCCAATCATGAAGAACAAAAAATAAAAAGGTGATCTTACCATAGCTGTAGACTGTACAGTGTGTGCACGGTTGCTTTCCATCGCATTTTATCTTCTTTCGACGACCTGGATATCGGTATTAGTTAATTGATTCTAATACTTAACAGCTTGTAGCATACACTCATCACATGCTCGCGTGACTCTCCGCCGTTTTTGCAAAGGCGTAGCATTCATAAAGTTCTCGCCCTTCACTTTCGAAAAATCATTAGGGAGACCGTCAGCATCATAGTCATCGTGCTGCTCTTGCTCTTCCAAATCCCGTTCATACTGCTCATCTTCCGAATCATCCTCTTCATGATGAAAAGCTGGCTCTGCCACCTTTTTCGTCATTATAGATGCAGTAATAGACCATACAATCACCCAATATAGTGATATTGCATCGAATTACACTAATCAGTAGATCTGTAAGCCCAAGTGGTGTATCACTGATGATAATTTTACTTCAGTCAATGCGACGACAGCCGTCCATTGTGAGTTTCCAGTACGTTAATATACCCTAACCCAATAAGATGGAGAAGGTCAATACTCGCTAAGATTGTTTGCCGCGTTATTTTATGGTTGCCTAATACTCGAAGAAGAGACTATATAGTCTAGATGACAGGAGATGCCTACAGCTATCATAAAACACTCTCTATTTACAAATCAACCACTATCTTCTAGTGCTTTAGATATGATATCCAAAAAATCATGCCCACCCTCCAGTCAGTGACTTACCGTCCTCTTCTTCTTTCTCTGCCATACCGGTATCTTCCACGATACTAGCAGCATCTGACTGAAAACTATTTCTGTGATCCGTGTAGTCCTCCAAGCGCGAGGAATCCCCGCTTTCGTATCGCTGTCTTCGCTGCGAACCATCTCTAGCAAGTCCAACACCCGTAACCCCCCAGCCAGTCATCCCGCTATTCATACTCAGAACGCCAGTACTCAGACTAGAGGTTGCATCCAGTTTGGCAACAAACTCCGGTGGCATAACCGGGGCGTTTCGTCTCGCTTGCCCTCTGTTATTTCCGCCAATACCAGCTCCCCATACTACTAGCATTTCAGTAGAGGTAGGAAGCACAAATGGTAAAATAAGGCTAATGTCAATATAAATTCCTGATTGCAGCTGAGCACCTTGATCGTCATCACTTGAGGCGTTCGCGTTCGGTAAATCAAAACTTAGGTTCCTTTGCTTCGTAACAGTCTGGCCCAAAGGACTAGCTCTTCCCTGTTCAGTATCGACACCTGGTCCATATACGTTGTTTACTGTCACTGAAGATTCAATGGAAATTTCTTTGAATTCGTCAACATCGGATATTTTGTTTGAGATGCTGGATGAAGATAGAGAATCCTGATGGCCCTGCTTTTCATGAATTGATACAGGGAGGATCTGCGTGAATAGTCTCGATTTTTTTGCCGTAGCTGCAAAGTTTCCAATAGAGCTCTTCTGTTGTTGCTTATGATGCTGCTGTTTTTCTTCCAAATTCCGGAGAAATTTGAGAGCAGTCTTGGATTTTTTGTCTTCGCCCACTTCGCTGCGATACTGCTTCACGACGTGAAGCAGTTGCTCGGCAGTGAGAGACGGAAACTGCTCGATTGTCGCCGATAAACTTTCAGTGTCATCTCCAAGACTTGAAAGACACTGAAGCCATTGTAACAGCTGAATTAGTGGAGCGAGCTGACGGCGCACAGATGCAGACAGGCTTTCGTGGAATGAGCCAGCTCCGGTCCCTCTCCCCATCTCCTCAGAAAGGTTTACAGGACGTCTGTCATTTGCTCTTGCCCAATCCTCTAGTGCAGACACATTAAGTCTTATCTGCATAGCTCGAGTGCGAGCTAAATATTTTCTGTTGCTCATTATTCGATTAAATACGGTCGCGTTGAGCCAGTAAAATATTTGACCCATGACCTGTAAGATGATAATTGGATGAACTTCATACAAGTCCAACACAAAAAGCGTAGAGCTGAGAAGAGAGGTAACGTTTCGTGGAGACGGCTTTGCAAGTTTTCTCGGGGAGGGGGGACGCACACTTGACAGATTTAGACCGCCGGAGTTTCTTTGGCTTCCGAGACCTGAGTGATTGCCACCGTCGCTATCAACATTTCGATTACTGCTCTCAAACTCCTGCTCGTTTTTTTTGGCCGCTCTGAAAAACGGCCACTCACGCTGAAATTGGATGTTTTCTAAGCCGGGAATGGTTTCGTGGTCTAAAATAGCGGCATCCAAGACATTGTCTAGTCTGCGCTCGGCATCGCGAATCAAAAGAACGAAAATCTCACTCACAAGCTCTGTGAGCCCTTTTTGATAATCTGCGGTAGCCTCAACCATTCCGACATCCTTTCTCAGATAATAAAGCAGCAAAGTCACATTTGACAACCAAAATGCTAAAAAGGTCATATCGTCTTCATGTGCCTCTACTATCTCAGCTATATGCTCAATAGCTGGCGTAAGAAGACCGCTTAATAACTCCGACGTCCCATAATAATGAGCGAAGCGGGCAGATAGAAAAATCACACTTGCAGGAACAGGCTTCTGAGATTTGGATCGCGTCGGTTGCATACGTGTGATAGCCATATCCAATATTCTTGACGTGTCCTCAGCTGAAAATACAAACATTTGATCCGGAAGACAGTGCTCCCAATCAAAGTCTGTGCCATAGCTTTCGTCATCTCCGGGAAATGGATCCTCCATCACTAAATCTGTGAGTTGGACATTTAGATTTATCTCAGATTCAGCAGCGAGCCGTCTTCTAAGATCACTCTCGCTATCCAGAGCAGATGGCGGGTCAGTCAGACTCCTGGTCTTGTCGAGCTCATTTATGGGGTGGTTGATTCCAACGTCGCTGATAGCTCTAGTAGACGCACTTTTGACCATACCCTTAATTTCATCACTGCTACCATTCGCAAAATCGATTGCTGTCCTGCCCGCTGACGACTGGACATCCGACGAAGCTCCATGATCGAGAAGATACCTGACAATCTCGGTGTGATTGTTATTAGTGGCCCACATTAACGGAGACCATTTGACTAGGACCATAACTCAGATCAATGACCGGAAGACATAAAACAAATGATATACATACATTTATCTTGAGCGTTCACGTCGGCACCGGCCGATACTAGTTCAGCAACAATTTTCTGATGTCCAAAACATGCAGCATAAATAAGAGCACAAGTGCCTTCTTCATCAGGCATGTTCACATCCACATATGACCTGGCATCTTCTTGACCCAGAATCCTCTGTAATGCTGCAGTATCACCACTACTCGCTGCCGATATCAAAACTTGCTGTAAGGTAGATCGCTTCCCCTCATCTGCTATAGTTGAATCATCAATTAAAAGATCCACAAAGCCCGCTAAGTCCTGCGACGTGTCGTCAAACCCGTGACTGGGTGCCAGCTCTGGAGTGAGAGACGAATCAGGTTCAGGAAGACTAGTGAACAGTATACGTTGCAAACGCCGTGTATTTTCCAGTACACGCTCGTCTACCTCATTTCTCATCTTGGTATGCGTATGGGACGATCCGGTTGATCTATTTGCTGGGGACGACCGTGTACCATACCATGAGCCATATTGATCATGTTGCGCCGAGTGCTCAGACGAAAGTGCTCGTTGAGAGACAAAGCGCTCGGGAGATTCTGCAGTCATTAAATATAAAGAAGTGCCAGACTGATACAAATTCTCGTTAGTAGAACTGGCTACATCGGCATCGTAATCCGTATCGTCCACAGCGCCGACGTCTTGTCCACCATCATGCTCACTGTACATGCCGTCGTCATCGTTCGTCTGCAGTGAAGGTGGCAGAAACTGACTAGATAATGGCCGCACAATGTCTGGCAAATCAAGACCTGAGCTCAGATCTCCCATTTCATTATTCGCGAGAGAAGGCGCTGCTGAAGAAGAATCCCAATTGTCTTTCTGTTCACACAGACGAGCGCTTGCGGCGGTAGGACCCGCTTAAGCGACTGAGCGAGCCGCACAGCCACCGCCAGCTTACACAATAGCGGCTTTTGTACTGCTATTGTTTCGGCACACGAGTCTAAGAGATGCACGTTCAGTCAGCTAAAATAACCATACGCAATGGGCCGTCTGTACCCAAGGTCTTCACTGAAACGAATAATCAAGCATCACTCAAAATTGTGCAGTGTTTCCAAGCGAGCTGACGTTCTGGTATGTTCGTCGTGGGTGATTCTGAAGATTTACGGCTTGTTGACGCGCGTTGTTTACATTTCTAGATCTACCTCAACTATGTTATATTTCTTGAAGAGTAGGTTTTTCAGGTTGAAATTGGTAATTTAGCTTATTGCTAACTTTACGTCTATGTAGGCTTTTGAAACAATCAAATATCGAGGCGCGACAATCAGGAGATAAGCTGCTGCGGCAGCGGCATATTGAGCGTGTCGCCAAGGTAATTTGAGATTGCTTTCTTCATATTTATAACATCTAACAATCCTGCTAGCACACATTACAAAGATTTAGAGGATAGCGAGCAATATTGTTGATAATAACAAAAGGGTATGGCGTGGGATTTATTGGTGTTTCGAGGTGTCTGAATTTTACGATTAGCAACCGATCTATAATTGATGTAAATGATCTCTTCATTGATAATTTATTCAGTAACATCTCATTTTCTGCAAATCACAATGCAAATCACAATATCTCGCACAAAGAACCAGGATGGCGATACCGTTGAATAGCTCCGTACCTTCAACCAGTCGAGCATCAAAAACCAGACTTTAGACGATCTATAATTGAATGGCGCCTCACTATTTCAAACCAATTAGCACTTGTTTAGACTAAGAAAAACATGGCCATCACTCACAACAAATCCATCAAATATGTAACAAAGAATAAAAAAATTAAGTAGTACAAAACCGTGCGCCATCCCATTCCATTCCGTTCAGCTTCTTCCAATTCACTGCTCGTATGACAGCATTAGCTCAATCTTTCTCGTTTTCCGGATTGAGAAGATCGATGATGATATCTACGCAGCAATTGCCGTTAGTAGGTATATCGCAAAATAAAAGAGATAAAAGTTTTGAAACCACATACCTTTAAACTCCACAAAATCAATTGGTTTTGAGACGTAACGCGAGAATCCAACTAATTGGCACTTCTCAGCAACCTCTGACATGACATTTGCACTTAAAGCAACGATCGGGCGTTTTCCGAACCCATTTACTTCTTCCCACCGTCGAATTTCAGCACACGTTTGGAAACCGTCCTTACGAGGCATATGAAGGTCACATACAATCAGATTATAATAAGCCGGTTCCGAATTGTAAACCTTTTGAACGCACTCTTCTCCGTCTGAAACTGTATCTACCTGAAGGCCACCGCGTTCAAGAAATGTTTGCAGTACTTTCTGGTTCACCGGATTATCTTCGACAAGTAATACTCGGTACTCGTGACCCTTGACGATGGCCTGCAGCTCGCGGAATAAATTCTGCTTGCTAGGGGCACGATTAGAAGGAGGTGCTTCATCTTGAGCTTCGGTCCTAGCAGTTGTCTTTGACTCTTCAGCGTCGTCAGGTGCTCCCGGTCCTGGTTGAGACACAGCCCTGGTGCTGGTTCCTTTCAAAGGCGGGTTGAACACTGCAGATAGCCGCGAGACTTTAAGTGGCTTGGACACGCAAACAAATCGATTTCCCATCTCTCGGTCGAGAACGCTGTAATCTACTAGACCATCGCTTCCAGAATAAGACTTATCCGATAGTTTAGCTGAGGAACTCGAACCTGGTATGGAAGCAATAGTCGGCCCTTGATTATTCACGGTAGATGGCTGCCCAGCTGCATAGGCTCGCACGTTTTGCATAATCGCGGTCTTCTGCATCGGAGTCGTAACAGCTATTACTTTTGTCTTAGAGAAAACAGCTGCGTTCGAAAATACTTTTGCGGTCAATGCTGCAATCTCGGTGTAATCAGCTACATTCATTATAATATGCGTGAATGGTTGCCTCTCGCCGGGCTCAGGAGGCCTGGCTCCAAGTGCTGAAAGAAGATCGACAGCAGATGCGTAATTGGTGACATGTGCAGTCTCAAGAGTAGCGTCAGCAGGTAAAGCTTCGTGAATGTGATAAATAATCGCTTCCGTTGAAAAATGATACTCGCAAACAATCAGAGCAAACACCCTCTTAGAGTTATCAATCTCAGGTACAGGTGCCAAATCGCCAGCTGAATTAGATTGAGATTGATCAGACCCAGACGGTCCGCCCTTGTCGGGACGCTTGTGTGGATCTGAAGGAATCCTAAAGCGCATTGTTTTGGGATCTTTTGGAGGTTTCAGCTGCTTCATACGCTCGGCAGTCATTGCAGGGTTCGATGGCGCACCGGGGCTTGCTAAATCAGGGGAGAACAGTGGTGTTCTGGCCATCCCGACTGTCCCAAGGTATTCTGCAGCAGGTGAGTCTGGCATGGGTCCCGGAGTGGCGGCTGCACCTGGAACATTCAAAATAGACGCGATAGCTCCAGGCCGTAAAGAAAATGGCGAGTGCTTATCTAGTGAGGCTTGACGAATCTCGGATGAAGATGAAGATCCGCTCGAATAGCGATGCAATCCTGAACGGAGAATAGGACTCAAAGCTGGAGAATCTTCCGCGGTCGGTAATCCAAACTCTGCACTAAAATAGAATGTTGACCCTTTGTCTTTCTCGCCACGGCAGCTGATGACACCACCATGAAGTTCAATGAGCTGTTTCGAAATCACAAGACCCAGACCGCTTCCGCCGTGCTTTCGCGTCATTGTTCCATCAATTTGACTGAAGGGCTTGAACATCAAATTCTCATCTTCTTTAGTAAAACCAGCACCTGTATCATGGCATTCAAAATGCAGTAGAATTGTACTCTCCTGTCGCTTCTCGACAGAGCAGCGCGTAAAGATTTCGCCGCGAGTCGTAAATTTGATCGCGTTTCCGATGATATTAAGTAACACCTGTCTGATGCGAATTCGATCACCGTTCACAATAGCCGGAACATCCTCATCAACGATATAATTCAATTCCAAATTCTTCGAAATCGCAAGAGTACTCAAGAGCTCATTGGCGTCTTCGATGAGCCAGCGTATATTAAACCAGTCCTTATTGAGACGCATTTTGCCTGCCTCAGCCTTTGACAAATCCAGAATATCATTGATGACAGACAGCAAAGCTTCTGAACTACTGGAAATCGTGTGACAGTAATCCAATTGCTCCGAAGTAAGCGTTGTATCCAATAAGAAGTTAACCATACCAGAAATTCCAATCAACGGCGTTCGAATCTCGTGAGACATATTTGACAAAAATCGAGCTTTTGATTCCATTGTACGTTGAGCAGCATCTTTTGCTTCCTGTAGCTTCTCTTCTACCAATTTATGATCATTGATATCAGTACAAGTTCCGAACCAAACAGGGTCACCACTAGGGCTTATTGAATGCGCGTCGACGGAGACACCAGGTAATATTTGATTCATCAATTCTGTCTGAAGACCCGGAGTGACGCCAGGCGTGTCCGGATACGAAGTGGTGTAGTTTTCCTCATCTGAAGATACACACCGAACAAGATGCCACTTGTAATCACCGTTTGTATCGCATAGACGAAGTTCGCATGAGAAGGTTTGCGCTTCTTCAGTCATCGGTAGAATACACTTCTGCCGATCCTCCGGATGCACGAACTCTAAAAACCCAAACCGCTGACAGTTCACAACAGACTGCCCAGAGTACGCGAACCATTGATTGTTTGCGTATATAATTCCATCAGCACGAGTTGCAGCAAACACAATAAGAGGGCTAGACTCCGCTAGTGTTCTATATTTCCGTTCACTCGCAAGTTTTTCCGACTTCTTAATCGACTCCAGCTCTGCTAATCGCTGTTCATGATTGTCCATATTTGTTCCAAACCAGTGAACAATCGATCCCTTTGAATCGCGCAACGGTACTGCACGAACGACAAAAAATCTATATACGCCATCAAATCGCCTCATTCTCAATTGCAAGCTCAACGGATCACCATTCCTCAAAGCAGCCTTCCACGCGCGCGCAAATATTTGTTGATCATCTGGATGAAAGCGTTGCTGTGGAGGCTGCCTCCGGTACTCATCAGGTGATAGTCCGCAGTATGCTAGCGTGCGTGCAGATACCCAAGTTATCGCACCAGTTACGGGGTCTGCAATATGTAAATGTACCGGAATAGAATCGATAATTGTCCTCAGTAGTCGTGGCGGTGGGGGTGCCATGTATGCTGGAATATCTACCTTTGATTCTTCCCGCCGAGATTTACCAGGCGTTCTTTGGCCGGAATACGTCGACACGGGGGCAGGTGAGGTAGACGAAGAAAATGACGACACCGGAGATTTGGGGGGTGGCGAAGAGGATCCCAAATGCGACACCGCAGCCAACGTTTTTGCTTGAGCACGATACCGATATGGTGCATGGCTGAATCGAGGGGAATCGATATCAGGCGAGTTCGCCGGTGAAACTCTAGAACTAGCCGGGACTGAGAAACTTAAGCCCGCATCAGGAGTGCCCCCGGCTACTGATGCTGCTCCAGCACTTCCAGCAGGTGATTCCTTGACAGTACTATTCGATGATTCCCAAGTTGGTGTAGATGTTTGGCTAGACGTTGCCGAGTCGTCGAGACGGTTCAAGCTAAAATAGCTGCCGGACGCGCTCACGCTGCCACTGTAAGAACGACTACTCGACGCACTAGACTTTCTCGAGTATCCATAAACAACTCCTCCGTTGCTTTTGCGATCTGTACGATGTTGCCGAGACTGCAAAATCTTGGAGCGCTCCACTTGGTATTTCAGCTTGGCATGCGCTTCTGCTAAAGTAAATGATGCAGCAATATGAGGAGCTAAAGCACCTACGGATTTAACCAAGTTCACCGGATAGGGGATCACATCGGATAAGATCGAAACTATTGCGATAGGCACGATGCTGTGCGCTCCCCTCTTCATGCCGGTGGTATCTCTCACTGGCCGAGCTAGAGAAGGATGAACAAGAGGAATGTGAAGAATAGAATAACTTGATTCAAGACCAATTGCACGAACAGGTAAATCAAAATCAGCCAGAGGAGTCTCATTATTATCTTCGCCAGGAGAATCAAACGCCTCGTCGATGGTAGTTTGAGCGGAAGTGTTGAAAAATGGATTTTCTTTGCTATCTTTGGATAATGCAGGCGAAGGAGCCGGTGAGTGCGACCAGGGAGATAACAGACATTGCTCATAGTCCTCATAAGGCAAATTATGAGCGGATGCTTCAGCAGATACACCATGCATGTCACCAAAAGGGTCCCGTAATTTTGGACGTAGCTTTTTCTTTGCAAACGCGTTCCTATGAGTAAGACTAGGACGCTCGGTTATAGTGGAGGTATCGCTAATATTTGAAACAGTTGATTGTTTGCGAGACTCGGCAAGTGCGACTGGTCGAGAGATAGTCTCACTCTTCGGATCAGATGTCTTTGAACCGGGTACAGCTTCGAGGTCTCTGTATTCACGCTGTAGTAGAGCGACTTTCCCACGATGAAGAACTCGGCTCACTCCCAAGCTATCAATAAGAGGGTCAACGTCAGAGTCAAGCGGTCTCAAAGCAGAATATATCTTGGCAGTGCCTCGCTCAATGCTAGTCTGTCTTCGAGAAAGAAACGGAAGTTGCTCATCGTCGCTGACAGAGAACTTTCGTTGTCTGCGACTCTCACGCTCTCCGTCATCGTCAGCTATTGTGCCTTCATTTTCATCAGAAACAATAGATTGAGGAGAGCTTTCGGAATCGCGACCAAAAGCTGCACGCTCACCATCGGAGTCTCCAAAGGTATCTTCCCATTCGCTATCGTCATCGGTACTCGTAGGCTCATTATCTGAATTTAAATCTTGAGAGTCCCTATCAAAACTCTGCGCAATCTGAGAATTCCGATGATGTTGCAGACGAGACAGAGCCCAAGGCAGTGCTTTAGAGGTCCAAACCCCCTTGAGTCCCCATGGCGTATTGTTTATGTCCGTGAGGTCATTTGGCACGATTAGTGAGGCTCTCTTCGCCATGTAAACATTTTCAAGGATCTCGGTCAAATTATTCCAGAATTCGTATATACCCGGGTCTGAGTTAAGCTTTAAAGCAAGGTCATAAAGCTTAGGAGTGGGATATTCAAGCTCAGTAAAATCAGGTACAAATTCGCGTTGCGTGGAACAATTGGAAGTAAGTGACTGTGTACTCTTAGTGCTCTCTAAAATACTCGAAGAAACGGCTGAATGAGACTGAAAGCCGACAGAAGCAGACGAAGTTTCCGACCCAGGATATGTATGGCTCGAAGGGAACATGACATTTCTTGTAGATGAAGAAGGAGATTCAAGAAATGCGTCGCGCGTTATTGGAAAAGATTTGGATGTTGCTGAGCTCACTGAAACTGGTGAAGACTTCCGGTCGACATTTTGATAGCTTTGCAGTTGTGCTACGCTAACGGCCTAGTGTCGATGAAGAAAGTTAGTAAAAACGGTCTATTCAGATAATATTTGAAATGAAATGCAACTGACTTCGCGCAATGATTCAAGGTTTTGGCGAGTAGAGTCAAGCGTTAACTTCATCGGCGAGGTACTATGTGGCGGTTTGCGAGTCGACTGCGCTGCTTGTCCAGGAATAAAGACCGAAGAATGAACTGACGACGCGGAGGACGCTGAGGAACTGCTTGACAGTGGCAGCGAAGCTAATGCAAGAGAGGATATCGAAGTGGATGCGAGAGAGGGATGTTCTTGTGTATCTAAACACCGGCGGTTAACGAGAATCCAACAACATGGTGTCCATGACGTAATAAGCACCACATACCAGAGAGAATTTCAGCACCAGAGTCTTTTCCTAAAGGGAGACGTGACTCTCCTGTAAAATCGGCCAAAGGTTTACTGGAGATAGGCGTGTCAGTGCTACCGGTCGTCGGAAGAAGAGTGTCTGAAATTGCTATATCAGAGCTGGATGAGGCATGATGACGCAAAGTGTAAGATCCACCACCGAGGTCCGGAGAATCATCAGCCGCCATCGCTATTGCCAGTGCGGCAGACCGGATGCTCTTCACAACAAGTTAGCAGTGACAGAACGTTGATAGGAGAGATACGAGAAACCGCGCGTACTTGAAGGCAGAGTGGTTGGTAACGAGGCCGAGATGTCGGTACTCAACGGGATACGGTATTGCGGGGAAGGCCTAAATCATACAGCAAGTACAGTGCTTGCACACAACCGAATGCTACCCAAGAAGAACAGACTAATAGATATCCGGGCCAAAAACAAAGAATGCAGAAGAGACTAGGAAGCGGAGAAGCGGTTTGGGTGGAATGAGCGAGCGTCTGCTGCGAGGGTTTGGGAATAGCAGCGTGTTAGCAGCCGGGTAAATGACGTCAGCGAACAACTTTGAGCGGTTGACGTCATTTTGTTACGATGGACCCTGCCATTACTTTTTATAGCCGCACCGAGCTTTGTTCGCAAACGGTGCGCAGGCTTGATTCAGTTTGTCTTAGTTTACAGAGCTGCTGAATGCAGTAATTCCCAATGCTTTCGTCACCGCCGGTTTCGCAGCATTCTCTCGGCTCGCTCGCGTTCGCGCGCCTCTCGCTGCCGCTGCTCGTGCACGAGTTGCTGCATAGCCGCGCTGAGCTCGCCGTTCTGCTCAGCGCCATCGCGGCCACTGCTCCTGCTCCGACTGCGACCCGGTTCGCTGACTTCCCGTCTGCCGCGTCGCCGCGAGCGTCCGTGGCCGTCGGAACTGCGCACGTAGTACTCAGCCGAGTGCCTGTCAATCCGTCTCCACGGCTCTCGGGCCTCCTGTGCCCTGCGAGCTTCGGCGGCCTGCTCTTTGAGCTTCAGGAGCCCCTGCACTTCGGTCAGAGGATCATGCATCGTCTTTGTCTTCTTGTTGATGCGCTCTGTCCGCTGTCTGTCATGCTCTGACCTTAAATCTTCTGTCTGTTGCCCTTGGGGCTCGAGCCTGGCATACCACGGCACTATCCCGCCCCCGGCCTGATCAAACCGCGTATTTCGTAGCTGTACGTGCTCTTTCTGTTTGTTTGTATCCCTTGTCTAAATGCATCAAATCAGAATTGTGAATTCCTTTGTCCAAGCCACTGCCAAAACATACCTTCTGTAAATCTTCAAATAAATTAATATGGCCATCATTCGGTGCCACATCCCCTCCCGCGACCGCTGCCGCCGACTCTTGAATAGTTTTCTTGGCCTCTGATATCTCGTCGTCAATGTCTCGTATTCTCTTCCGAGATTGCAGCTTTTTCTTGTCGAGAGGAATCTCCATCGCAGACTGCATAATTAGGCGATCATTGTCTGTGGGCAGATGCTGCCCATCCTGACCCACCTCCGCAGCACGGTCACTCTCAAGTCGATAGACATCTTCCAGCTCAGTAGTGTCTTCTCCTGCCCGCTTTCTCCGTAGAAGATCCAAACGGAATGAGCGATCTCTCTCTCGCAGTTGCTCGTCTTGCTGCTCTTCCCTCTCGCGCGCCTCATCCTCGTCCTGTCGTACCCGTTCGATATTCGCCTTATTGTACACATGGTATGATTTATGCTGAAGTAGTTTCAACGGCATGATTCTCCACAGTCTAGCTATTTTCTTAAATCGTATTTATGATCATGATCTTGACAGCCTGATGAAATCACAATAAACGATTTCTACGACAGATGCCGTGATGAGATGGACGTAAGACTCAGCACGCACGTGACGTTCGAACTTTGTTAGAAGTTAAACGAGCGAGCGAACTTAAGCCGAATTGACATTGATGGCTTCACCGTTGGACTCTAAATCAGCATTACATCTCTCTACAAGAACATTACCTGTCTGCCTGCATTAATGATGAGCTAACAGATATCGAATAATTGGCCGTTGGAAAGTCAAGCCGCCTATTTCTCTGTTCTTACTTAGATATTTGAAGCGAGAACATGCAGAACTCTGTGCCCGACTTAGCCGCCGCTATCGAATTGGCTGATCCAAACAATACGCTTAGCGATAAAGAACAAAGTAAGCTCAATGACCTGCGTCCCACGAGTAGTGATCTATTGTCAGCAAAAGAGCGACTACTGGGACTGGTGTCACTAATTCGTGAGCATATCTCCACAGCCAAGGATTTATCTTCAGTATCTCCTGAACTCAGCTCGATTGATCAGCTATATCAACGAGCATGTAATGATTCAGTCTCAGACCTTGCAGCTACGAAAGTGGCTATTTTTACTCTACGTTTGTTTTGCTACAACCAGATCAATGCATATCCCTTTGCTCAAGTTCCGCTGCATTTCATTAAAGGTTTTGCGGCATCTTGTATATTGTCGTCGCTATATCGTTGCGTGATTTTTTGCCAACACTCGTCAAATTCTAGTCAACAATTTCTTTACAAGGAGGTGATGCTGGATCTGGATACGGCGTTGATAGTAGGGGGGCCTGCGGTCTCAATTTCTCTTAGAAAGTTGGTAAACGGCTTCTTTCTTGCTCTTTCGCATCTTCGAGAAGAATTATCAATACCAGGCTATGAGATACGCCAGAAATATCTTTGCTCACCGCGACAAGAAAGTGCTGTAAAACAAAACTATAGCATTGATCCACAATTTGCAGTTGTCACAGTGGATGGCAGTATAAACTTTGATGCAGTCGCTGATCAGTCCAAATCAGCACCGGAAAGGCTACTGGTTAAATCTCAACCAACATTTTTACCTGTACGTATCTGTGGCCTAGCAAAGTCATGGCCAGCGTTCTATAAGTGGAACTCTATCGAATATTTGCTAGCTGCGACGAACGGAGGTTTACGAGTGGTACCGGTTGAAATAGGCTCCAGTTATGTATCAGATAGCTGGAGCCAGAAACTCTGCTCGTTTGGTGATCTGCTACAGGACTGGCTCTCTCCGCCTGGCAAAATTAACTGTGAAATGAAGTATATGGCACAGCATGATCTTCTCCAGCAGATATCAACACTAAGGAAAGACATTGTCATACCAGATATTATCTATAGCTCTTCACTTTTTGGACATTCTGCTGAGAAGTCTGTGACTATTAATGCATGGGTCGGACCCACCGGAACAATTACTCCTCTTCATACTGATCCGCATGATAACATATTGACTCAAGTGGTAGGATATAAATACGTGAGGTTATATTCGCCGACATTGGATCAAGACATGTACCCGCGAAGTGAAGAAGGTATTGACATGAGCAACACTAGTGAAGTTGATCTGGAGCGAGGATGCTCTGGTACCGTATTCGGAGATGGCAACACTCTGCAAGACCTTGGCAATGATGAAATAGATGGTGAATCCAAAAGCTCGAAAGCTAGTAGAGCAGGTTTTAGCGATGTGTTTGAGTCAATACGCTCTAAAATGCGAGAGAAACGGGATTACAGGGATCAGTACGATAGATTTAATTGGGACAAAGGCTATCTGGAGTGCGTTTTGGAGCCTGGCGATGGCTTGTTCATACCGGTAAGTTTTCTTATCTACACTTCTATTCGGAAGTGAAACATAATAAACTAACATTGTAATACAGGCCGGTTGGTGGCATTATGTCAGAAGTCTCTCGCCAAGTTTTAGTGTGAATTTCTGGTTTTAGCAGATATCTGTAGACATATTTGAAAACTATAGCTATACTGTATCGGCTCATAATTAGTTCCAGTAGTAAGTACTCATCAATCACTTATTGCTTGGCGGCCTGTTCCTTGAGAAAAGCACCGGCCTCGGCAGGCATAAGTGCACCTTCAGGAGGGGTGTTCTTGGACTTGAAATCCGTTGCCATGTCGCCCATGGTGCACCATTCGACACCTTCGTGAGAGTTGATGAACTCAATAAGACGCTCGTGCATGAGAAGGACGTGGGGGCGTCCAGAGACATCAGGGTGGATGGTCATAGGAAAGATGAACTCGTCGTATTCGCGGTAGAAGTATTCGAAATGGTCCTTCCAGATATCCTCAATATCGCGAGGGTTCACATAACCGTGTGAGTTCGGAGCCGCTTTGATGAACATCTGTTGGTCGATTAGCAGACTGGTCGCCTATCAAACAGATATAAAATGCTCTTACCATAGGAGGCAAATCGTCGATGTACCAGTTACCAGGGATCTCCACAAGACCAGTGTCCTGACCGTAAATAAGAGGCTTCATCCACTCCTCGGCCTTCTTTGTGTAATCGATCTTCGTCCAAGTGTCTCCCGTACGCAGCCAGTAAGGCTGGCAGTCATGATGACTCAACGAGTGGTCGTACTCGATGCCGTACTTCAAAAGAAGTTCGGCACCTTCCTTGGAAGTTTCCCACCAAGGAGCGACAGATCCACGAGGAGGCTTTCCGCAGAAGTCAGTAAGAAGCTTGTACGTCTTGTCCAAAACATCAGCTTGCTGCTCGATAGTCATATCAGCAGGATTCTCGTGAGAGTAACCGTGGAGACCGCTACATATATGACTGTTAGTAGTGTTACTCACCTATCGGTAAAATACACAACTTACATCTCATGTCCTCCATCACGGATCATGGCGCATTCCTCGGGAAAGGTCTCGAGCGAGTGACCCGGAATAAACCAAGTGGCTTTGATGTGGTACTTATCAAACATCTTCAACAAGCGACGAACACCAATAGTACCGGCCCAAAGACCTATAAATCGAGTAATGGATTAATCTCGTGAAATTGAGGCTCTATAAAGCGTGGTACTGACCTCTCGAGATATCGTTCGAGGAATCCTCTCCGCCGTAAGATCCAAGCCAACCCGCAACAGCATCGATATCAACACCGTAGCAGACAAGAACGCCTATAGGTATAAGTTAGATCAATTGCAAGCAAAGAGCACTATCTCGCGTCAATGTATCACTTCAGTTCTGGTGGAAATCGACAGCCTTGGCTTCGCCCAGCAGTATTAGAAATAACATAGCCCAACGTAGAAGCAATTGAAACAGTAAATAAAAGAGAATGCATACGTTTCTTTCCCATTGTTGATTGTGTTTTTATACAGCTGGTTGGAGGATACAATGGACTGTTTGGACTGTGGAGCAGTTTTGAGATGGTGCGAAGCCGGGTATTGCCAATGCTTTTCGAGATGGAGATTATAGTTCAGGAAGGGTACTTGGAACTCCGACGGTCAATTACTTGCGTATAGCGACTACGAACGAGTTCGCCGACACATAAAACAAACCAATTAATTTTCTAAATTGCATATACTAGTTCTCTTAATTCTAGAGGGCAGATAAATGCTTCTACTTGCTGTTCGTCACAGTACAATTATTCGACGACTCCGTTGGGAGTCGGATCTTTTGATAAGCACTTTCTTATCATGCGCTGTTCCACTCACTGAACTTTACTACTTTGAGCGTGTACTGACCAACACAACACCACATTCGATAAACAAAAAAATAAATATCAAGCGCAATTAAATGTATAAGCCGAATTACTATGTGAGCAATATCTGATCAATTGCGGTAGCAGTTGGCTCTCAATGGTAATCAATCGTCTGCGGAGTCTCCGAGAGCTTTAGCCGACACTAGCCGCCCGCTTTGTGGCCCGAGAATTCATCTTGTCTTCTCTCCAAGCTGGCTGCATACCGTGTTTAGATACACAAAGACTGAGCAAGGTACCGTAATTTAATGCCTAGCTAAAATATTCTTCTTTGTCTAACCTGAAAATAGTTATCTCTCCTATCAAAATGTCTACCTGGCAAGAAATTGCCGCCCAGAAGCGCGCAGACCGAGAGGTCTTACTCGCTCCATTCAAACTCCCTGAATCTGAGCTTCCACCCGCCGACCAGTTGAACGTCTATGACTTTATTTCGAGCGGAGGCGCTGATAGCCTGCTTTCTGCTAAAGATAAAGAAATAACCGAGATTGACGACGTGGACGAGCTTGCAGCGAAGATAGCTAGCGGAACTTATACTGCTACTGAGGTTATTACTGCTTATATCAAACGCGCCACTGTTGCGCACCAGTTGGTTCGTATACTCGTATAAAGCCTTTGGAACGAAAGTGCTAATTGATATTCTTCAGACCAACTGCTTCTCTGAAGTTGTGTTCCAACAAGCTCTTGAGCGCGCCAAATTCCTGGATGAATATTACGCCAAAAAAGGCAAGCCATTTGGCAAATACCACGGCGTACCGTTGACTCTTAAAGATCAGTTCAATGTCTATGGAGTTGACACGACTCTTGGTTATGTTGGCCGGTCAAACAATCCGGTGACTGATAAGTCTAAGGAGGCTGTTTTGGTCACTATCTTCGAGAAGGAAGGTGCTGTTGTCATAGCGAAGACCAATCTACCTCAAAGTATAATGGTATGCTACTGCGATTTTAATTCATCTATACTTCAAGTCTAACTAATACGCAATTTTTAAGTGGTGCGAGTGTAACAACCCGCTGTGGGGTTTGACTGTTCATCCCCGTCGCCGTGACTTTACTCCTGGTGGATCCACCGGCGGTGAAGGTGCTTTGCTTGCATTGAAGGGTAGTATTATGGGATGGGGTACCGATCTTGGTGGTAGCGTCCGTATTCCCCAGATCTTCAACGGTGGATATGGTCTCAGACCTAGTGTAAGCTCCTTTTTGGTTTCGAATTGGCTTAGGGAGCTAATGTGATATTATAGGCCTGGCGTATTCCATACGAGGGTGTTCCTGTGACTATTGACGGCCAAGAGCATGTTCCCAGTGTCATTGGGCCTATGACTCGTACTCTTAACTCTCTCACGTCCATCACCAAGGCTGTCATTGACAACGAGCCCTGGAAACTTGATCCAAAGTGCATTCCAATCCCATGGCGCCAGGAGCTCTACGATCAGACTCTTAGCAAGAAGAAGTTCATCTTTGGAGTCATGCGTGATGATGGTGTTGTCCGTGTGCATCCTCCAATTGCGCGTACTTTGGAGCAAGCCGTGCAGAGACTTCGCGCTGCTGGCCACGAGGTCGTCGAGTGGTCTGTTCCGGAACTGCATGCTGAGCTTGTTCCGATTCTCAACAAGTTCTACATTGCTGACGGCGGCGCGGACGTTAAGAGCGATGTCAACAAGCTTGGAGAGCCTCTTATGCCATATGTTGAGAGAATGGTCAACCGTGGACCGCCAATCTCGATTCCAGAGTACTGGCACAATATGGTGTTGAAGCGTGAATTCCAAAAGAAGTACCTTGACAAGTGGAATGCTTCTGGTGCTCTTACCTCGACTGGTGAGCCGATTGATTTCATTCTGGCCCCCGGATGCCCTCATACTGCTGTTCCAGTCGATAAGACTAGGTAATTATTTCACTGTCTTTGCGTCTTTCTGTATATCTACTAAGCTCCTTTAATAGTTGGGTCGGATATACTCGTGTCTGGAACGGTCTCGATTACACTACAACCGTGTTCCCAGTTTCGACAGTCGATAAGGAGATTGACGCTCTTACCGAAGAACATAAGGCTTATGTTCCTCGCAACGACTGGGATGAGGCTAACTGGCCAGTCTGTACGTATTCATATGCTTCTCATTCTGTCCTCACTATTTTCTGACTTTCTCATCGCTTTTAGACAACCCTGAAACTATGCACGGAATGCCTGTCAATTTACAAATCGTTGGCGGACGTCTTGCCGAGGAGAAGACCCTTGCCGTCACCAAGGTTGTCGAGGAGATCCTTCAGGGCTTGTAGATATATCTAGATTTTGTAGTTGTTGCATTATTGTGTTTTGTTACTGACGAATTTCTGGATAATGATACATCACAAAGCAGAGAATGATTGCGTTTTAATTTACTCGTTAATTTAATTAGAATTTATGTGTATTTCTAAAAAAACAAACATTTTCCGGTCTCAAACCATTTTGGGAAGTTATAAAATTACACAAATCTCAATCGGCGCTATATTTACGACAGATCCATCGCCTCGCCCGTGGTAACTGCCGGAATAGCTGGAGCAGCTGCAACTAATGTCGGAGCGGCGCCCAAAGTAACAACACCACTATCGCCAATAAATCTATCAGAATACTGCGACAGGTAACTCACACTTCGCTCCTTGTCAATAAACAGATCGTAACTGCGCTTCACGTCGTCCACCTCGACGGTAGAGGACTTTCGTTTGGCTGCGATAAGGTGGGAAACAGAAATCAAATTTGCAGCATATCGGAGGGAGGTCTCGCATCCGATCTTGGAGAGGATTGCTAGCGCATCAGGGGACAAGTCAACTTCCTCCTCTGAAGCGCGAATGCCAATAATGTCTCTGATCTCGTCCGGCGAATACGGAGAAGTTGAAATAATGATGACGCGGTCAAGAAGATCAGCTGGTAATCCGTGAGGGGACTTGTAATTAGTGCCGCGAGTCCGAGAGATGCCGCGGTTAGTAGCCATAATCACCACGGGCGCCAAATCGTCTTCTAAAGCACGGTTGATATACGAGAAGCATTCAATGTCAAGCATATGAACTTCATCAATAAATAGAACTCCAGGACATATATCTGCCTTTCCCTCTTCTTTCCACTCGCCGACTTTAGTGTTGATCTGATCGCGAACCTCTGACCGGATTTCACCAGTGTCACCAGAGAAAAGAGCCAAGAAGCCCTGTGTACGAGAGTTGATCACATCAATTTCATGAAGTGATACGGTGTGCACGGTCTCCTTTCGTTTCTGAATTTCTCCTTCGGGGCACTGAACGAACTTTGTATCTGCACCCATAGCGTCGTAATCGCGAGCACGAGCATAAGATCGGCCAATTTTTGAGACAGTGCCTGAAGCTTTGTCGATTGTAATAACATCACCGGCCAGCACTTTTTCTTTACTGAGAGAATCTATCATTTTTGTTCCAAGGTCGTAGACGGTTTCCATGTCGGTCGTCTTGATTGTCAGCTTTCCTTGTTTATTTCCCTATAGTGGTTGTTAGCATTATATAGAAGGACTTAATCGAATTGTCGACTTACTCCCGTCACTGATCTATCGATCTGAATCTCAACAACTTCACCCTCGATAATTTCACTCTCTTCCTTAATTCGTACACCAATAGACTTGCGGAACGCCTGCGTAAGTGCCTCGGTCTTGCTTATTTCTCGACTGTAAATCTCCGATCCGCCAATCATGGTGAAAGGCACATCGTCTCCTAAACTTTGCGCGATTCCCATAGCAATCGCAGTCTTTCCGGTAGATGGAGGACCAGCAACCAACACAGCGCGGCCAGCAATTCTGCCTTCTTTGATCATCTGGAGAATGACAGCTGCCGCCTTGCGTGCCTTGACCTGACCAACCATTCCTTGCGACGATTGTCGTGGAGTCAAAGAGGTCTCGCTCTCCAGTCCAAGGCCGGTGATATGTGAATGTGATGCGACGAGACCAAGGCTTCGCAGCTCTTTGGCTTGTGCTATGCTAGAGAGAGCCTGTATAACTCGAATGTTAGTCGTCGATTGGTAAAGCGATCTAGCAGCTAAACATACCATTGTGATTTACTATATGTATTCCGAAACCTTGCCAATGAAGTGACTAGTTCAAATCCTTTATATCGATAGAATTAAAATTTGACTCCTTTGGATATATAAGAAGCGCAGCTAATAGATGCGTAAAAGTCACTAGAGCTGACTGCTTGTTTTTAGTTTACAGGGTCGAATTATTTTCCACAACCACAAGCTTTCTCAAACCGTCGGCGTATTTCTCAGTACGCGCGTTAAGGACAGCACATAAACCCAAGCTGGTTATTCTTTAGTGCACTATTCAATTCTGACTATTCAATTCTCAGTTACGAAAGAAATGAATATAGATAAATTACTGAAACCGATTCTAATTCTTAGGGATAGTTTGTCTGTATGGTCGCTGGAATTGAGAATAGCTAGCGAAAATATGATTCGGTTGTAAAAGCCTACAGTTACAGACTTGCCATTTGTTCGTCATCATCTGAGATTTGCGTAGTTTAAGCAGAATTGCAACATTAGATATCTATTACAGATAAATGCTGAGTCAGTATTAAAAACTATCAATAATTAAGAACCAGAATCGCTCAAACTAAATTCTGACTTATACAATCACAATAATGTATCCATATCGATTCCGAATCCCGCTAAACAAACATGTATAACCCAAGTGCAAAAATGAAATCCAGAAGCAAGAACGAAAAAAACAAAAAAAGCGATAAAATTTAATGAATCCACAATTATACCAGCATATGATCAATCATCATCATATTAGACTTCCGGGCGAACCAATTCATTCTGCTCTTCACCGTTTTCCAGAGTTCAACCGCGAGAATGAAAACGACAAGGCCGGCAAATGTGAGGCCCCATTCCCAGCTAATAGGCTTCATCTTGAAGACGTTAGTGTTGAGCTTGGGGATGTAAATGACGGGAAAGACAGAAAGCATGCCAATGACAACGGAATAAAACAAAAATCTATTTGCGTAAACATCTTTGAAGAATGGGAATGCAGATGTTGAATCCGCATTCAGTCTAAACATTGAACGTCTGAGGTTTTTGTATTCCCATGCTGAAATCAAAATGAGCCAAGTGAGCTGTGAAAATACCGCAGCGCGTGCACGGAAGACAGTTTCACAAGAGTCGTTGTAGCCTTCGTTGCACTCATGGCCGAGCTCACCGTTACCTCTGCCGTACACAACAACACAAAAAGATGCTAAACAGCAGCCTCCCATGACTGAGCCGTAAATGAAAGTATCAAAGATGATTTCCCAGGTGAAAACACCCTTTTTCGTGCTATGAGGGACGCGCTGCATGATTTCAGCGTTGGCAGGTTCGAGACTGAGGCCAAATGCAGGACCAGGAGAAGTAAGCATGTTGATCCACAAAATTTGCAATGGAGCAAGAGGGAAGACTGATAGATCAGTATGGTCCTTGAATGCTAGTCCAATGATAAGTAAAACCACTTCGGCGACGTTGGAGGTCAACAAATGCAGAATAAATTTTTGAATATTGTCAAACATGCGTCTGCCTTCCTCAATGGCAGAAACAATGGATGCAAAGTTGTCGTCCGTCAGGACAAGGTCAGAGGCAGCCTTTGCCACGTCAGACCCACCCATGCCCATGGCGATACCAACGTCGGCCATCTTCAAACTAGGAGAATCGTTCACTCCGTCGCCAGTCATGGCAGCATAATTCTTACGGCGATGAAGAGCTTCAATCATGCGGACCTTGGTGTGCGGAGCGCACCGAGCAATGACACGCGGTAAAGTTTCAAGCTCGTCAATCTCTTTGTCAGAGAGAGCATCAAACTGCGAAGCCGTCATAACGAGATTCTTCGCAATATGGGCTGGAAGCGAGTCTAAGGTTTGGGGGATAATTCCGACTTCCCGGGCAATAGCCTGAGCAGTACCAGGATGGTCGCCAGTCAACATGTGGACTTTGATCCCAGCTGCAGCACACTCTGCAACAGCACCTTTAGTCTCGACTCGAGGAGGATCGTAAAGACCAGCAAGCCCGAGGAGCGAAAAGTCCTTCTCAACTGACTCGCGAGGAAAGTCCAAATAGGACGGCTTACGATGGACTTCCACACGACGGGCAATTGCCAGGACGCGGAGACCTTGGTCAGCAAGCTTGGCAACGTGTTGCATGATCTCTTCCTTAAGCTCTGCAGTGATCAATTGCAGCTGATTGCCGTATCCGACAGAAACACAGAGATCAATAACTCGCTCGACAGCTCCCTTGGAAAACACAACGACTTCGCCTCTTTCGGGAGCTTCAGAAGGACCTTCAAAGATCACCGACATACGCTTGACGTCAGAATCGAAGGGATACTCTGCTAATTGTGTCCATCCCTTTGAAAGGAGATTTTTCTTGCCATATGAGAAGCGGTGAGCAAAAACCTGAAGAGCAATCTGTAAACAAATTGTTAGATCTGATCATTTAAATAAATCGAGTCTGCAAACTTACCTCAGTAGGATCTCCGTTAGCAACCCATTGTTTTTTCTCTCCATCAAAACGCACGGTGGCAAGATTGCAAAGTGCACAAGCTTCGAGAAAAACGGCTAAATTGTCAGTGATGGGAGGTATGACAGACGAAGAAGAAGAAACAAGAAGATTATCGGCTTTCTCATTTTCGTTACCAGAGATAGTGGATGATGTTGACTGGATAGTCTGCGAAACGCTCAGAGGGGATGTAGCATCATCGTTCTCCGGCAGGATTTCAGAAGCATCAGCCGCTTCACTAGTCTCGACTGGGGCAAACGTAATCGCACCCGAAGTTGGATCAAAAGGAAGCTCGGATCCTGTCAATGAGTATAATCCCATTCCCGGAAGCCAGACGTTGCGAGTAACCATCTTTCCTTGCGTCAGTGTACCAGTCTTGTCGGAACAAATATTTGTGACACCTCCGAGTGCTTCAAGGGCATCGAGTTTGCGGACAATGACTCGCTTCTTGGCCATACGCTTCATTCCAACTGCCATAGTGATAGTCAAAACTGCAATAAGAGACTCTGGAATAATAGCGATTCCAAGTGAAATGGCGTAAATGGTTACCTCGGTTGTAGCCTTGAAGTTGTTCACCCCAAAGACGATAAGGGCAAGCAAACAAGCGAAAAACAGTAGAATGTATGCCAGAGCAGCTAGCTTACGCTGCAAGGGAGTTCCAACAGTAATGCCGAGGAAGCTACCAACGGCATCCCATGTTCTCCAAAAAAGGCCTTTAAATGGAGCCATCGGTCCATACTTTCTGGCATTCATAGAGCGCCCAGATTTGAGTTTCTTTCCCGAAAGAGAAGCAGCGATGCGACCGATTTCGGTAAACATCCCTGTTGAGATGACGATACCGCGAGCGCGACCCTTGGTGACGGTGGAGGAAGAATAAGCAAGATTGATGCGGTCACCAACGCCAATGTCCTCAGAGGCAGGAAAAACAAGATGATGATCTTTGAGAACAGGAAGGGACTCGCCGGTAAGCAGAGCTTCGTCGGTTTCAAAGTTCATAGTCTCGATGAGTCGCAAATCGGCAGGAACGACGTCACCGGTCTTGACTTCGACAATGTCACCAGGGACGACATTGAGAGAGGCAATATGGACGACGACACCATCGCGTAAGACTGCAGCAGTAGGGGAAGAAAGAGATCTTAGAGAGTCGATTGTCTGCTCTGCGCGGTACTCTTGAACAACACCGACAACGATGTTGAGGATGATGACTGCGGTAATGACGCCGCCTTCGACGTAGTCACTTACGCCATAGGAAAGTGCCATGGCAAGGATAAGCACGAATCCCATAGCATTCATGCATTGTCTAAAGATGACTTTGGCTAAGGATACTCCTGCCTCGCCATCGATCTTATTTTGGCCATATTCACGGCCGCGTTTCTCGGCTTCGGCGGTCGTGAGACCGGTCTCGAAGTCAGTTCCGACGAATTCTAGAAGATGGGAAGAAGTCAGCACGAGAACTCACGGATGGCGGCTTATGTAATAACATGGGGAAGGCAGTAGAGACATACGAGCAAGTTCGGCGCCGTCGAGCTGATAGGGAGGAGTGGTATAGTTGACCTGGACGGATCGGACCTTTTTCTTGTTGACCATGGTGTAGCGATAGTATGGTAGTGGGTTGGATAGCGGTAAGCGGTAGGTGTTGGAATTGGAGATATGCTACTGAGCAGCAGTGGGGTGAGCACGACTACGAGGGGGGACCTGGGCCTTATAAGTTTCTCGGAAAGCAAAGCGTCCCGTCTGTGACCAGCGATGGTACGAGAGCGATAATAGAGCCTGGCCAAGAATAAAAGTGAACGACGGTACATGTGGCGAAAGACGGTCGTCAACGAACGCCAGAAGAAGGCACATCCAGAAAGACGCGTGCCAGAGCCCAATGCGGGGTCGAGAGCCGCCAGGTGATGGCCCTTAGTGCTGCTCGAGGCCTCCTGATTCCATAAAGACCCATATCCGCCCGTATTAGACGCAGTTCTGGCGAGCCAGGGGTGCGACCAGGGCCAGTCTCCGCGGCCTCGAGGGGGTTCGGGCGCAGAAAGCCTGCCCACGACGGACGAATGCCAAGACGCGGTATTGCGCGGCGCTCCCGCGGCGCGCCCAAAGGTAACGCACTAGTCCCGAAACGGCTAATGGTGCGGCTTGGAATCAACCGATTTAGGGTTTTCAAACCATGTGACTTGGGACGTGACCGCGAAGGGCAGTGACATCATCGCATGGCGGAACAACGGCAGCCACAGGGTGAGGCGCTCGGTCTCTAGACGATTGCGGAGTCGATGAGCTCGCGAGGGCCGATTTGGGGGATGCGGTGTCCATCTGGCGCTTGTAGGCAGTGGATGGAGGCTGCTACGCGGACATCGATGTGGAGAGACAAGGCCCTATTCAGTCTGCGCTTCTGGCATTGATCGAGTGACAGACGCTCGTTCTTGGCTGCCAAGTGCAGCCGAGCGCTGACGAGAAGAGCACGATAGCGCACGCGAAAAGGATTCTGATAAGGCTGGTGGTGCGCAACATGATTAGATACATCGTGGGTATATCGATACCGATATGTAAATAAGCGTCGGAACGCAAAGCGCGGTGCTAGTCGGCTTCTGTTCGTCTAGAAACCGTGTAGCTGTATGCCAGCCAGCCAATGCTCAATGCTCGCAATCGCATCACGCCTCCGTGCTCATCCTAGGTAGGCTTCCTGGTTCATGAGATACCGCGACCACTGCGAATCGGCTTGGCCAATAGGATCTCGGGATGCTAAATCAGGCTGCAGATGCAGAAGCACCTTTGATTGAACACCCCGGCAGCCCAAGCAAGGCCGAGTCCTTGTAGGTGCCGGACCAAAGTGCGACACCCCATGTGGCAAGTGTGTATACAAGAGCAATCGTCGAAAGGTCTTGTATACGAGCGTAAAAGGGAATCCTAGCAGCTGAGTGCTGATGAACTTGGCATTGGCGGAAGACTTTTCAGTCTGTTGATGCTACCTGGACTAGCACGCAACGCGTCAGCTGCAACATTGGAAAACCCGCTAATCTATGTCCTCATTTCTTCGCACGCAAGAGTCAGTTCGCTATTTACGCTGCTGTATCAGCATAATGTCTGCGATTGGCAGTATCGCGTAGTGGTGCACGCCTTGTTCAGGGCCGGCCAGTTCAGCTTGCACAGAGCGACTGCGGCTCTTCTTAAACCCTATCCCGGTCAAAAGCCCGGCTGGTGAAGCATCTGCTCAGGTTAGCTGTGGAGTTGCATAATACATAGCCAGTTTACCATACACAGCATGCGTATCTCCAGCACTCTTCTCGCAAAAGTCTCGCGTAGGTCGGCTAGAGCAGCCATGGCAGATATCAATATGCTGCCGCCAATACCGCTTTATCGGCGCATCTTGCGGGCCCACCGCAGACTTCCGGCCGAGCAACGATTCCTAGGCGATCAGTTTGTGAAAAACGAATTCAGACTTCATCGAGAATCAGACAATCCTCTGCATATTGTTGGTTTTCTATCTACCTGGCAGCAGTATTGTGAAATGCTTGAACAAGACCGGTGGAAAGAGGCACAGCTTGACGTACAAAAACTTGAGAAAATGTCGGACGATCAACTTATCCAGGTGAGTTTACTAGAGTTTACTAATTGAGTATTTAACACTTTAGTGATTATGCTGACGTTTTCGTTTAGTTTTATGAACTGATGCAGTCTGCTCACGGAGTAGAATCAGAATACAGTACTCACTTTGTCGACGTCGATCCCGGTAAGCCGAAGACGTAACGTACTCTTTCACATAGCGTTCGCAACTCCTTTTCTTTCGGAAACGATTTTGTCATGTATTATAGATTGGGGTTAATTTGAATTGTCTGGACTCATACTCGGCATCTATGAACTGAATGCACACAACCAATGCTATAAAAATATACGAAGGGCCAAAACTACCGCCGTTTCGCGCTTCCTGTCTTTTGTTCTCGCTCGACAATCTCACCAATCCCGCCCAACGTCTCGTACTGATCCTCAGTGGCGCGCACTTGCTCACGACGTTCCCACCATCTCTCTTCACAAAGCTCGAAAGCATCCCGCTTAAGATCTTTCCCGCGTTTGCTCGTGTCCTTGTTATTCGAGATAGCCCACTCCATGAAATCATTCCCGGTACGCGTATAAAACACTCGTAATGATTCAAAAGGCCGTGGATGTGAAAGATATGGTCGCGGATCAGGTTCTGCAACCTCCATTCCACCGGCGACATCTGTCAGCTCGTCAGCTTCATCGACTGGCATCTCACTTGGTGCTTCTTCCTTAGGAGCTCCATTCTCGTCGTCTTCGTCTTCTTCGTCTTCATCACTATCGTCCTCTTCTTCATCGTCATCATATTCATCTTCGCTGGCATCGTCTTCTGCCTCGGCTTTCGCGACTTCATCCAAAAATGCTTCCCAAATAACTCGCACGCCTTCTAACTTTGCAAGGTCAATCGAATACATACTGTCCAGATTAAACTCGCGATCACCTTTCTCCCACATACCGCCATATACATACAAAATGTCCTGCATAACAGCTGTCGAGCAATTGAACCGCGAATGCGGAAGCGACAGACTTAGAGGATGCTCGATTTTTGTGGTTTCTTCTTCAGAGTCGTCGGTATCTGAATCAGACATTTCGACGTCCTTGTGTTCTTTTCCTTTTCCACCAGATACAGAGTCTTCAAGCAAGAGCTTCAAATTTTCTTCAAGCTCATTACCTTTGTTCTTGACCGGTCGTTCCTGCACAACTGGTCTTTTCCGAGGAAGACGCAATGTGAGCGGGAACCATTTGTTGGTATTGATCTGATACGCATACAAATCATTGTAAAACACTGAATCCAAAGTCTCCTCAGTTTCTTGTGTGTCGTAAACTCCTCCAAATAATATACCCCGTCCTTTATGGTATGTCATCGTGCAGCCCACTCTGGGCGACGGCGCCCAGGCACTCTTTCGCCGCCGCTCCCATCGTACAGTCTTCAAATCCGGAGTAAGTTTCAGCATCCACGTATCCGAGTGTACTTTTCCTACGATTTTCTTTTGTGAGTTTTTCACTTTGGAGTAGCCACCCCACACTACAGCGCCATCTTCTGTAGTCACAAACGAGTGACCAGATCGTGGATCTGGCTTCAGTGAGTTGGGAGGAAATTCGAGCTGAGTCCATTTGAGTGTGGTGACATCAAAAGCCCAAAGGTCTCCCAAATATGTAGTCGAAGCCGCCAAATCTTTGAACCCGCCGTGTAAAAGAACGTAATTTCTCCATGGCGTCAACCGGTGACCGGATCGGGCAGATGGGCCTTTCTTAAGCTCTAAACGAGTCCATTCTCTAGTGGAAGCGTCAAGCAACCAAGTATCTCCGTAATGATAAAATGTGTTTTGCTTTGGTGACGAGAACTCGCCCCCGAATAAGATAATCATGCCGGTGGAAGGATGCACGCACATTGCATGTCCAGATCTTGGTAGTGGTGTATTTGGCGAAGTGACTTGTCGCCAAATATTAGTGTCGACATTATATATGAACAAGTCGTTATAAAATTCAGCTAGCCCAGAACTGTTGACTGCCTCTCCTCCGAATAAAAACAACTCTTTGCGGCCATGCTGAGGAGGCGATGCGACCAGTGTTGCGTTCAGGCGTTTGCTCGGGCGATTACTGGACACGATTTTAACCGCAAGAAAATTGGCTTGCTGCAAATCGTTAGTCTAGATACACCCAAATAACCCATAAAAGCACGTCGTACCTCTTTAGCATATTCGGCAAGGATATCATCAATGTTGGCCTCATCGGCGTCCTCATCATCAGCTGCCATCTTGTTCGCTTTCTTTTTCTGTTTAGAAGCGCTTTTGCTCTGTGCCTTCAGCGCCTTTTCGGCTTTCAGTGCTTTTTTGGAAGCAGCGTTTTTCTTGTCTTTTTTAGCCATTTTTGAGTAGATTTCTGGTTCTTTGTGATTTCTGTAGTGGATTCTACAGCGCACCAGCAATTTATGAATTATTTCCAAAAAAATGGTTTAAAGATCAGCCACCGCCGCACTGTGTGCTGTGGCTAACAGTTCTGCTCTATTCAGACTGATCCGACGAAGCATACACTGCGTATAGAACGATAATGCGATAGAAAAAACGATAGAAATAAACTACTAACAATTATGTACAATTCACGACTGTAAGCGCTTATAAGGCCAGTCTCTCGACCGCAAATGATGTTCAGAGCCAAGTAATGACTCAGCGAGGGTCTTGTGCTCTGAGGCACCGAGTAATGATTCATAAATTTCTGAAAAAGACACTCGACTAAATGGTCTATACAAGTCCACATCCGGTCCCGACAACACCCAGTCACGCAATTCAGTTTATTCAATCGATTATTAAACGGAAAGGTTTAACAATGGTTCGCGCAGCTACTACACACTACTTTGGAGCTGGCCCCGCTATGCTGCCAACCTCTGTCATTAAGCAGGCCGCCGAGGACCTTCTCGAGTATCAGGGCTCTGGCCTGGGACTCGGTGAGATTTCTCACCGCTCAGCACCAGCCGTAGCGGTTGTTGATACTACTAAAAGCAATCTGAAACAACTCTTGAGTGTTCCCGACACCCATGAAATCTTCTTTCTCCAGAGCGGCGGCACTGGCGAGTTCTCCGCGGTGGTATACAACATGCTTGCCTCGTTTGCAAAGAAAACTGGCAAGAAGGGCAAAGCCGATTATATTGTCACTGGAACATGGAGTCAAAAGGCTGCCGAGGAGGCCAAGCGGTTAGGCGTGGATGTGAACATTGTGGTGAACGGAAAGAAAGCTAGTTCAAATGGCAAATACGATTCAATTCCCGAGCCCGAAACGTGGGGCGCGTTTGGGTCAGCTGAAGATACTGCCTATGTTTATTACTGCGACAATGAGACTGTGAATGGTATCGAATTTCCCTACGTTCCTAAAGTTCCCGAGGGAGTTGAGCTTGTCGCAGATATGTCTTCAAATATTCTTTCACGTGAAGTTGATGTTTCTAAATTCGGTTTGATCTTTGTAAGTATCGACATAGTACGACTACGATTATTGCTAATGCATTCTTGTCCAGGCTGGTGTGCAAAAAAATATTGGTATCGCCGGTGTAGCCGTCGTTATAATTAAAAAGTCATTACTTGACAAGCCCACAGATGAAGAGCTTGCCGGGCTCAACATTCCCCTCGCTCCTATTGTTTTTGATTTCCCGACCTTAGTAAAGAACAACTCGCTTTACAACACTCTTCCGATTTTCAACTTACGCGTCGTCAGCCTATCTACTGAGCTTCTCTTAGAGAACGGAGGACTCAAGGCTCAAGAAGTCCTCAGCAATCGCAAAGCCGAGAAGCTGTACGCGGCTTTAGACGCCGCTCCGTCGGGCGTCTTCAACCTTGTCGTCGAGAAAAGGTCGCGCAGTAGAATGAACATCGTCTTTACTGTCAATGGTGAAGGCAAAGAACAGGCTTTCTTGGCCGGTGCAAAGGCTAGAGGTATGACTGGATTGTCCGGTCATAGAAGTGTAGGAGGTATCCGGATATCAAACTATAATGCCGTTTCAGAGGAGAGCATCGATTTGTTGAATGATTGGATCAAAGAGTTTTCGTCATAAAGCTGTCTGGCTGCCGAGGTTTCACATCAAAGATGATAAATCATTGTACATTGGATAATTAATACTCTATAGATGCTGGTTTGTTTGACTAGCAAATAATATCATATATCGAAACTAAGCTGTGAATCCCTTAATGCAAGTATATACTATCGGCTGTAGCAGGTCAGATAGTACGTGATGTTGTTGACTTCGTTTAAACCAGCTATCGTCACGACGAAATTCAGTAAAATTCCATCCGCGATACCTAAATTCCGATTAGCTTTTGTGTCATGTCATGTCCACAATCAGGAAGAGGCTTACATAGAATCATATTCATGACCGATTGGTGTATCCGCAGTACGCCGTATAACTCTTTAGCGTCGACCCAGACACTGGCAAACTCTTCAGGATCCCTTTGCGAAGCATTGTTCAAGGCATCTTCTCGTGCCGTGTCTTTCGCGGCCATTAAACCGGTCCAACTAGTATCCACTTTGACGTGATCATTTTGAACCCCAATCTTAAGAACTCCCGCAGTATTGGCTGATACTTGCACTCTTGATCCAATATTCTTATACCGTTCACAAAGGTTGAGTATGCTCGAAAGCCTATTATTGATAAAGAGCACCACGTCCGCATCCTGCGTTTCCGGCTCTTTAATAGCTCTGAATTGATCGGCTCGTAAGATGCGGATCGGCACGGTTTGGAAAATACTCGCCCGACCTATCCCGGTATTGCCTGATCGATCGTCCACAGATAGTAAGAGGTATGGAGCATTATGCCGCTTCACTAGCTTCAATTTAACAGCTCCCAAATGAAGGCTTCCTCCCGAAAATGATTTCATTGCTCGCACAAAGATCTCAGATGACATCTCAAATATCAGTCTGTCATTGTCCAACGACTGTACTTTTATATTTCTGAAAAGATCCGTTACCTCAAGATGTCTAGCGTGAGGTTAATCTTCTATCGCTTCTGCAATTCAATCCAATGAATAGCACTTACGTCCAAACTTGAGTATAACTGCCATCGACGATACCAATGATATTAAGCATATCACGATCGATCTTGAAAATACATATCTTCCGTATAAACGCTAACGCGTATACCACCTCTAAAGAAGAGTCAGTGAAGATTCACACGATTGATGTGAGATTCACATAGATCCACCTCTTAAAATATCAGAGCTCTCTAGAACTGCAGCAAATCTCATGCTCAATGTAATTCAGTGTTGCTAATACCGCTCGAAATATCAGCAGTTGCCGTGTCGTGGGTAGAGGTATTTATTTGGCTGCACAGCGTGCTTGATAAACAATTACAATTAACGCGACTCTCACGAGTGACTTTCGCGTGCGTCACGTGCTTAAGTAAAATGGGCTCAATATTGGAATTTACGCCCTTTTTGATTGATATTCAACACGACGAACTCATGAGGTGATTAAATAAAAGATAAGTTGCAGCTAGCTTAGTAAAGTATCATCTCCACAGATGATTTACGTAGTCAGGCAAATGGTATCTTTCATTACGATAAACTAATTGTACATTCATTAAGCTACAGCTTCACATCCTCCTGTCTATAGTTATCTAATACCAGACGGTACATAAAGCTAGGCGAAAATCCTCCTCTGTATAAAAAAGTCAGTATTCATCTACTAAAAATAGTTGCGAAATAAACCACTCACAAGTTCGTGATGTAAATGTCTACCAGCTCGGGAGGGACATAGTCAAATAATGGGTTGACCACATCAACTTTCTCCACGAGGTTTCCTAAATTCATAATCTGTCAGTCGCGGTATTCTTACAATTTGAGATATCTTAAACCTAACCATCTTCAAAATTTAACACTTTTCCAGTGTCACCGACCTCTACTAAACTTTCAGTGTCGAACGGATACATAGGAGAGAGCTTGTAGATTCCAAAGCACACGACTACCGGAGTACGGTGTGCATTTGCGCATTGACAGATCATTTCGGTGCCAGAAGTAGCTAACAGGCCTCCGTTTGCCAGAACTGAAAAAAGACTTAGTTGAACACGACAGTTTCTTGATGTTGCGAATATTAGAACGTACCAGCACAGGTTCCAAGAATGACCTTTCCCACACGACCCATGATAGAGTACACCATTGCGTCAGTGATAACCGTTGCTTCAATACCCGCCTCGGCTAATTTCATTGCGAACCGATGAGCAACTTCGATATCGTTCGGAAATACTTCGGCAATTAAGACCGTGAATTTTCGCTTTTGAGCTGCTCGAAGAAGGAATTTTAGCACTGTGTTCGAATTTGGGGTAGCCGTCAGTATAGTTTCACTAATGATCAATTGTTAGGCGATTTCTTGACAAGTAGTAACCGAAAATGCCAATTACTTTTCGTGAATCATCTCCACACTCTTTCCAGCTATACTCTCCGAGCTGTTTCGCAATTCATCTATGAGTTCCTGGATACCCTCAATGATATACGGCTTCAAATCCTTTTTCGCTCCTTTACCATTGTCGCGGGTATTTTCTTTGTCAAAATCGGTTTGTAACAGACTGAACATTGATGTTATCAGCAGCGAGTTATTCGCGCCGTCTCCTGAATCGGAATCGGATGTGTCTTCGGATTCTTCTCTGATCAGAGCCAGCACCCGCCGTACAATATTTCCACAAGTCAACTCTAATTATGCGCAATTAGATCTTAGATTACCATTTTAATAAACTAAACAATGACTCAAATTACCTCGAGGCTGAGCACTTTGAAGTCGTTTTCCAACGACCTTGATTTGCAGTATTAATTGATCAATGTGAGTCCAACGAGCAGCTGAGACCACGCGTAGCAAAAGTTGGGCAGTGGCAATAGCAACATCGTGAGGCCCTTTTATTTGCCGTCTCTTCATCTGACTAGAGAAGATAGGTAATACTATTAGTCTGCTAGCCTCATAACGCACCACTATCCCTTTAAGAGGATGATACATACGCAATAAAAGATTCTATATGGGTATTCAAATCTCGATCCTTCTCCTTGAGCGCATGTGCAGATGAGGACGACATCTTGAATTTAAATATGCACACAGTATCTAGTGCTGTATTCCAAGACTGTAAACTGTCCGAGTTCCTCTAAATTTTTAAGGTTTCATGGTCGTGATCTCCGGGTAAATACGCACAAGAGCATAATCGGTGACGAATAAGGGCATAACTCTAACAACGCTAAATACTGTTCACGATGCATGCCAAAGGAGAGCAACTCCTCGAGTCAGTCGAAACCATCAAATAGTCACAAAATCCGGCAATGGCAAACTCAGTACCACAACCAGTGTATGGAGGAGGTAGGACTTACTTTGCAGCTGGTCTGCTTTACCACGTTGATTTGACAGTCTACTGACAAGCTTGGTGTAGACGAGATATCGGCTCTGGTGATCGATCCAGGCAGCTCGTGGACCCGTGTCGGTTTCGCCGGCGAAGATTCACCAAAGGCTGTCGTTCCTACGTTCTACGGCAAAGTTGGCAATGACATATTTGTTGGAGATAATGAATTGCACAGTCCACGTCCAGGAATGGAGGTGTTTAGTCCTATGGAAGACGGCTACGGTATGCATATTTGATTTCACATGCATCGAAAGCACGACGTATGTGTGCGCCAGGCATAATTGCTAATTTGTTGAATCAGTTGCCGATTGGGATATGACTGTGAAGATTTGGGACTATGCGCTGTCAAAGCGGTTATATACGGATCCAAAAGAGCATCCTCTATTAATGACTGAGCCATCTTGGAATCCCGCAAAGAACAGAGAGAAGGCAGCAGAAGTTGCATTCGAAGAGCTCGGTGTACCTGCATTTTATCTGGCCAAGGAGGCTGTCTGTTCTGCGTATGTGATTTACTTTGTTTCCTACTTCATCATTACGCAGACATGCTAATATTGCCTTCTAGGTTTGCGTGCGGGAAGCCGACTGCGCTTGTAGTTGATATTGGCAGCTCTGTTGCTTCTGTCACCCCTATTATAGACGGATTGGTCTTAAAGAAAGGTATGATTCTGTTACATGATACAGAGTGAAGAAAAGGAATTAACGGCTATATTTAGCTACCTTTCATAACAACTTTGCCGGTGATTACGTCAATAAGCATTTGAACGCTTTGTTTCGATCGAAGAATATTACCTTGACTCCACATTTTATGATTGCTAAGAAGCAGCCGGTTGAACCGGGCCAAGCAGCTCAGGCAACCCTCAAATCTTTCGATGGATTGACCGACAGCTTTATGGAATTTGAGCGTGGTAGGATTTTAAACGAGTTTAAAGAGAGCACGAGTCAGGTTCTCGATATGCCTTACAGTGATGCTGTTGCGAATAGCCGGCCATCTCGTCCGTTTGAGTTTCCTGATGGCTATAATCTCAATTTCGGCGCCGAACGATTTTCGACTACCGAGCCATTATTTCAACCACAGCAGTTCCCATTGCCTGATGTCTCTGTTGATTCCAATGCTCTAGGCATTTCAGAGCTGATCAATGCTAGTGTTTCCGCTTGTGACGTGGACGCACGTGCCAATTTAGTCAATAATGTTGTTCTAATCGGTGGCTCTAGCTTGCTCACCGGATGCACTGAGCGCATCAATCTCGACATGACACAAGCATTCCCTGGAATGAAGATTAGAATACAAGCACCGGGAAACACGTCTGAACGCAAATACGCTGGATGGATCGGTGGAAGTATTTTAGCTAGTCTTGGAACGTTTCACCAGATGTGGATCGGCAAAAAGGAGTATGAGGAAGTTGGCGCTGCTATTGTTGAAAAGAGATGCAAATAGATGTAGAATGGGATTATATTTGAAATATATGTACGATAGTTTTTTTTGTTCTCTGTTTGTGTGTTTCTAATGCAGTGTAAATTATCCTATAGTTGAATAGGAAGCTGTTTCAACAGAATTTTGTTTTGGTGTAGCTAATATCGAAACGGGCTGATGTAGTTTGTAAAAATACAAAAGTCGCGCTTCGCTTTGGAACAACATAGGAACTCTGTTCGCGTACTAACTGAACTTTTGTTTTGCAGATATCTGTGCCTGATATAGTATCTATGGTACTTAATGAGTCAATCAGCTGCATATACTGAGACCAGCGTAGGACTACGCGCCTGCCAGGCCGGCATGGCAGCGTCTACTATACTGGCCGTCCTTATTTATCTTCACGATCTTGCAAAGTTCGACAAGTTTTTATCGCGACCCAAAGAGCTTGCTTCTAGTGGAATTAATGAGTGCAGCTGGACTATAATGGTCTTGGTCAGTAACGAAGACATATTCAGAAGGCTGAATGAAGAGGGCTAATAAAGCCGTCATAGTCCTTTATTGGCGTAATGATGAGCAGTACTTTAGGAATTGCTACTCTCTTTGGGCTGTCTAATCGTGCCATTAAAATATATTTGTTCTCTGCAAGAATGGTTGTTGCTGATATAGTCTTTGTAGCGCTCTGGGGAACTACACTGCCTATATTAGCAATTATCTTCCCGGACGACAATGACATGGCTAAGCCTTTCAAGATGCTTGCAGTATGCTGCGGAGGAAATCTGTAACAGACTTTATTTTTCTTTGGCGCTAAGAAAGTGGACAGTTGACACATTTATATATAGGTTTCTATGGGCACTTTCTACATGTCTAGATTGCTGTTGCCTTGGAGATGAAGAGGCGGGTGACGATGACGAGGCAGCAAATCCCACCGGTTCCGATGATGCCGAAGAGAAATGGGAGTATGAGCATATTTCCAGAACAGTTGCTGCATTGCGCAGGTCTGACGTAGCTACTGAGTTGGCGTGATAAAGTAGTACTGCCTGAATATCCTGTTTTTTCCTATACCCGTGTCAGCTTCTACAGTTTACTTGACCAGCTTGTACTTATGACAGAACAATAGCTGTCTTAAAGGAGCAACTTTGCGAAAATATAATTGTATTGACCATTTTCTGCCGTGTGGATACCACATGTCCAGTCTTTTCATATTCTATAATACACAAGAGAAAGAAGCTGCTTTTTCCAGCATTTGACCTCTTATCTCCATGCTACCTAACAAGCAGTTTGCCACATATTTCTGTATATGACTTAGAATACTCTTTTCTCTATCGCGGCTGCGATCAGTATGCTCACACGACATTCTAAAATCCACGGGGACCACCCCGTCCTCCCCGACCACCACGGCCACCGCGACCGCCGCGACCACCACCACGACCAACCCTAGCGGAAGCCGGACCACCCTTTGACTTTGACCCGGGCTCGCCGCGCGCCTTGTTCTTCGGCTTTGGACCGTCGTCGATCAGAAGTGTGTCAAGTGGTAGCGAATCTGGAAGAACAAAGTATCTGATATTGTTGCCTCTTATGTTTATATAGTCAAGCGATAGCGGATCACGGTCCTTGATGGTCATCTTGACCGCTTTAAGTGTTGTATTCATGGAGGGGGCGACAGAGACTATTGTGCCAGAGACGATTGTTCCTAGACAAGGGGTTAATAAACACGGTCGCTGCAAACTTGATCTGCGAATGCCAATCGTCCGAAAATTTAAAACCTTACCATTTTTTAACTCGATTTGTACTGACTCCGAGCTGAGTTTCATGAGAAATCTGTCGGTATCGAGGTTAGAATCGGTTCTGCTAGTTTTTGCAGAGATCGCGCGACAGATGTAGTTCACGATTACTTACCGCACTAGCTTCATTTTGAATTATATTATGCAGTAACTTATCGTATATTCCTCCCAAGATAATGCAAATTTCGAATAGTAGCACGATACGAAGCTGGATGACGAGCTGCAGTCTATGATTTGGTTGCTGTCTGGTTGTTCCTCGAGAGCGGTCCGGCATTCAAACTACCCTAGCCTCATGAGTGAAGCAGCGATGCCAAATCACGCAAAAACGTGGGTTTAACACCATGAGTCTTGTGAAAGACCGCGGCATTTTCTGAATTGTAATGACTGGTGCATTATTACTGGAGAAATTCCACTTTGGTCCCAAAGTAACAGCCATCACTTCAGTTATCTGCAATTGCCATCAAATGTCTGTTCGTGACGGTCGCAATTGTATACACTGGACAAGCTAAATCTCTATCAAGGGTTAACACAATTAGAGATAGAAATCTGAACATAGCGCAATGGATTTCATTAACAATATATACAATGAAATTGGGCTGGCAACATTGATTCATTCTTCCCGCAATGTACATGTCTTGTGCGCTCAGCGGTTTATCAGAATGTTTGCATACGGACAAATCACCATTATTTTGGCGGTCTTTTTCACCGAGCTCGACATGGCTGAAGATAAAGTTGGATTTTTTATGACTTGCACTTTGCTTGGAGATGTTGTCATTTCGTTTTTCTTAACCTTGGTTGCGGACCAAGTTGGCCGAAGAAAGATGTTGGCTGCCGGAGCGATTCTGATGTGTCTCTCCGGTATCACTTTCTCGTATGCATCTACGTTCTGGATACTTTTGGTTGCTGCCATCGTTGGCGTTATCTCTCCGAAGTATGTTCTTGATTTATTACCAGAGTGATTGACTCTACAGCTACTGACTGATGCTCACTACAGTGGGAACGAAATCGGACCTTTCCGCGCAATTGAAGAATCAACACTTGCGCACTTGATAGAAGTAAAAGTCCGAGCAGATGTGTACGCTTGGTATACAGTTTTGGGCAGTATTGGATCTGCTCTTGGTTCCATATCGTGCGGTTGGATAGTCCAATATTTGCAAGATGAGTACGGATGGCTCGCGCTGAGCGCTTATCGGCTTATCTTTTTGATATATAGCATTATCGCCGTCGTGAAATTTGGCATGGTGATGCTACTAACGTCAGAATGTGAAGTACAAGCGATTCCTGCCGGTGCTGGGCGGACAACTGAGCGGACGGTTGAGCCTGATGTCGCCCGAAACAGTAATGTTGAATCGTATTCTCTATCGCGAATGGGCGCACCTGGCGAGAGCACTGCAAGCCTCGATGGATTCGAGGTTGATGATGCGCGAGAGATCAGGAACGAGATGAATGTATTTGCAGATGAGCAAAAGAGACGGCCTGTTTATATGCGCTGGCTAAATTACATGCCCCATCTGACTCGGCAATCGTTGTTGGTTGTCATTCAACTCTTGCTTTGGTTTTCGCTTGATTCGTTTGGAAGCGGCCTTGCCTCGCAGTGAGTACTATTTTGCAATTTGCCTATTGGCGATTAAATGCTAACTTTGAAATAGGTCCTGGTTTGCATACTACTTTACTAGTAGATTTGGCGTTAAAGAAGGAGTTCTCGGTAGTCTGTTCTTCACCACTAGCATCGTCTCAGCAATCTCATCTCTAGTCGCCACATCGATATCGAAGAGACTCGGCCCTATCATAACTATGGTTGCAACCCACTTTCCGGCATCTGTTATTCTGCTTATTATTGGCTTCCCGTCTAGCGCAACGGTCGCCATGGTTTTGCTTGTTATCAGATTCTGCACAGCCCAGATGGACGTCGCGCCGAGACAGGCCTTCCTTAGTGCCGTAGTCGCATCCGAAGAACGGACAAGTGTGATGGGAATCGTGAACGTGGTGCGCACGCTAGCATCTTCCGCTGGACCAAGTCTGATGGGCAAGTTTGCGTCAATTCACAAGATGCCGCTTGGATTTATGGTTGCAGGGTTGTGTAAGGTGATTTACGATATTGGCATTCTGTTGTCGTTTTTAGGATTTCAGCTGCATAATAAGTAGACGAAAATTAGAAGGAGAATGTAACTTGAAGGTAGCAGCAAACGTAATAAAAGCTCTCAATCCAGTAATTGCTCGCACTACAATTTGCCAACCGAGACCTGAGCCCGGGGTAAAACCCTAATCCGACTATGTGTAGGGTTGGCGCAACCCTACAGTGTCAGAAACCCCTGCCCTCGCTCTAGAGGATGCTGTGACTGCGTTTTTGACTTTGGGAGTTTGGCGAGCGCAGCGCCGGGCGGACGAATCGCTCGCCGACTCGTCTCTGGGCTTTATCGACAGCAGCAAATCCAGCATCGCATCACCACCAGCAACAATGCCGTTCACCGTACGTTTGCCCGGTTAGCTGTTTGTTATCGATGAATGTGTGCTAATTACGTCTTTCTATAGAAAGCTATCAAGACTCCCCAGTACTTCTCGCGCTACCAGACTCCCTACAGACGGAGACGCGAGGGAAAGACCGACTACTACGCCCGCAAGCGTCTTGTCACCCAGCACAAGGCCAAGTACAACTCGCCCAAGTACAGACTCGTCGTCCGGTTCACCAACAAGGACATCATTGCTCAGATTGTGTCGTCGACCCTCACCGGTGATGTTGTGCTCACTGCCGCGTACGCGCACGAGTTGCCTCAGTACGGAATCAAGCACGGTCTTACCAACTGGGCTGCTGCCTACGCTGTCGGTCTGCTGATTGCTCGACGAACATTGCAGAAACTCGGCCTCGACGAGACTTACGTCGGTGTCGAGGAGGCTGATGGTGAGTTTGCGCTCACCGAGGCTGTTGAGGATGGTCCCCGTCCGTTCAAGGCCTACCTTGATGTCGGCCTTCACCGTACCACCACCGGTGCCCGCATCTTTGGTGTCCTTAAGGGTGCCTCTGACGGTGGAATCTACGTTCCCCACAACGAAAAGAGATATCCTGGTTACGATATCGAGTCTAAGGAGCTCGATCCTGATGTCTTGAGAAAGTACATCGTCTCCGGTCACGTTGCTGAGTACATGGAGACTCTTGCCGATGACGATGAGGAGAAGTACAGACAGGTTTTCTCTGGCTACTTGAAGGACAACATCGAGGCTGATACTCTTGAGGATATCTACGTTGACGCGCATGCTAAGATCCGCGAGGACCCATCGCCCAAGCCGACTGTGAAGAAGTCCAAGGAGGAGTACGCTGCTGAGTCGAAGAAGTACAGAGAGCACAAGATTTCCTCGGAGGAGAGACGTGCCAAGCGCGAGGCGAAGATCGCTTCGTTGGTTGGTGTCAACCCCACTGCTATTGTTGCAGAGGAAGAGGAGTAAATTTATGTTCTTGGTATCGGTTAATTAGACAGATTGTCAGTTTGTGTATATTTTTTGAATGTTGTAGCGCAATAAAAGTACCTATGAAGTTTAGCTATATGCACGTAATAAGAGAATGAGTATGAATTATTAGAGTGTTGATACAAGTCAAAAGACGCAGCTACAGATCGGCAGGGTCTGTATTAATGTCGAATGAATTAGTAGTGTCTATTATGAGGAACTATGTATGAAAATAAATGACAAAAAAAACACATCTTCTCTCTCTCATTCACATAAACTAGCAAAACCCAATTGAAGCGCAAAAGGCAATTATGACTTTACGATCCGAACCCCGGCATCACCGCCGCGGAAGATAGCGTCGCCTTCCGAGTAGCCTCTACCAGCACCGAATCCGACGCCAAGCCAGACCGGGAATGCGCGTCTCTTGAATAAGAAGACGGAAGCGACGACGCCGAAACCGAAGCCGAGCGCGGTTTTGACGATGGTGTTTGAGACTACGACGTCCCACTAGTTAAGAAGACATGTCAGAATGCTGCTGTTTGGACGATATTGGAAGTACATCCCACTGAGTGCTAGCACAGGTGGCTTGCAGCATAGCGGATGAGAAAGAAACAGACGGGATCGCAGTGTGAAAGTCAAGGGAGGTGCAGTTATTGGGCAATAGGTACCTTATCGTTGAGTAGCTGCTCTGAAGGAGTCTTCTTCACAATGGCCGCTGACGACATTCTTCAATGAATATATATATATATATATATATATGTTTATATATACGTAAACCTTGATACACACAGTTAACGCAAGATTCTTTAGAGCGCTGTATTGCGACGGCAACCTATCGCAAACGCACGCAACCGATCACCAAATCCACAGAAAAACCCACCGAAATCCAAGCCAATGAGAGAGAAAAAACCGATATTCGCAGAGAGGAATATCAGATTCGGAAAGATCCTCGGGTATTGTTCGTCTCGAGGGCGACACGAGGAAGAATTAGATGCTGATTTGCGGAGGTCGACAAAGCAGTGTTGTTTGCTTTCTCGATTTCTCCCGGCTCTGCGCCAATTAGAGCCGGCTGGGCGGTGCACCGGTGTTTGCGCAGTTGTGTATGAGTAAATGCTTATTAAGACTGATTTACTGGATAGTGAACATTGGACTGCGAGTGTGCCAAAACAGCATAAACCTGCATTACGGCAAAGACCGGCAATTGCACTGCTTGCTAGAAAGCCGTCCCGGACAAGGACAATGGTCCAGCAATTGAAAAGCGGATCCTCGGCTTCATCCCCAAACTGCCGTGCTCAGCTAACCTTTTCATCGGCTTCGTCATAATTCGTAATCAAGCACCAATTTAGCGAAGCTGGCGCTTTATAAGCCGAGCACCTAATCACGGTGTCATCCCCACAGATATGAATAAGTTTTGATTAGCCCCACCGTCTTTGTACTTCTAGACTCTGCTTGCTCACCACCGACTCAAATACACAAGAAGTACATGAAGAGTTAAGAACACGGAATACACGGATACTCAACATGTCTGAATTCCCCTCGTTCGTTTCTCCAAAGCTGGAAGCTACAGTGGAAGACGACGCGGAAGTGCCCGCTCTGCAACTTCCATCCATCATCTCGCCATCGTTCACACCGATTGACACCGTTCCCTCGACGCCAGCGCCGATCCCAGTATCTGAGGACCACGAGCCGGCGAAGAACTTGCCGGATACACTACCGGAGGTTGAGTGTGTCGTTCGCGCGCGCATCCCGACTACCACCGGCACCGAGATATTTTTGCACTTGTATAAGAACAACGTGGACGATAAGGAGCATCTGGCTATTGTCTTTGGAAACGATATACGGAGTAGGAGTTTAGATAAAGTGCGGGAAGGCGAAACGGAAATGGACCGAATGATTAGAGGTGCATATGTCGGCAGGTTATATCCGGGTCGAAAGACGAGCAAAGAAGATGGCGAAGCGCAGTCTGCGCAAACGCATTTCGAACACAAAAGTACGTTTTGGCGAACTGTTTACGGTATATATTTACTAACAGCAACGTTTTGCAGGCACATTGGTTCGGATTCATTCAGAGTGCTATACTGGCGAAACTGCCTGGTCTGCCCGGTGCGATTGTGGCGAGCAACTCGATGAAGCAGCGCGACTGATGGCAAAGGAAAATCATGGCGTCGTGGTATACTTACGACAAGAAGGCCGAGGCATTGGTCTCGGCGAGAAGCTAAAGTGTGTACTGCTTATCGTTAATCTATGTGCCTGTGGTGAATACTGACAATATGCTGCATAATAGAGCCTACAACTTACAAGACCTGGGCGCCGACACAGTTACAGCGAATCTCCTTCTTCGCCACCCGGCAGACGCGCGTTCATATTCTCTCGCCACAGCTATTCTGCTTGATCTGGGACAGACCGAAATCCGACTGTTAACAAACAACCCGGACAAAATCGCCGCTGTCGAAGGTAGGCATCGGGAGATCAAGGTCACAGATAGAGTACCTATGGTACCTCTAGCGTGGAAGAAAGAGGACGCGGGCATTAGGAGTAAAGAAGTCGAAGGGTATTTGAAAACGAAGATTGAGCGTATGGGGCATTTATTGAGTAAACCGTTCTGATTAGAACAATATGTGTATTTATTTAAATTACGTTCGATTATTCTCGGTATATTGTGAATATTGTATTTCTCTCTTAAGTTACCTTTTTTCAACTGCCATTGCAACAAAATCACAAGTTGGGAGTATCAGCAATACGGAAAACGTACTTGAATCCACTAACCTTGAAGGCCTTCAAATCGGCAAGTGCCTTTTCGACGCCAGCCAGTCCGCCCTCGGCGACGACGTACTTGTGCGGCTTATACTTGCCCTCGAAGAGCCACTTGCTCAATTGCTGGAAGAATATCCAGGCAAAGTCGCGTCTAGCAGGATCTTCGCCGTGGGCGACGGCAACCAGCTCTCGGGTGATCTCGATCTCATACTTTGCGAGCTTCTCCTTATCGTACTGGTCTGCAAGGACAAGCGCGATCTTTGCGCCCGGACCGCTGTCCAGCGCCGCGGCGGACGCCTCGACAGATCCGTTCTCGGAAATACAGTCCCAGACGTGCTTGAGCACCTGGCCGGGCTTTAAGTGCGAGCGGATGGCGGCAGAGATATCGTCGGTCTCGCGGTAGTCGACGACGGCGTCGCAGCCAAAGTCAAGAGCAAGCTGCTTGGATTTACCAGCTACACCGATGATGGGGTGGATACCGGCGAGCTTGGCAAGTTGAATGGAGAAGACGCCGACGGAGGTCGAGGCGCCGTAGATGACCAGAGGGACGTCCTCGGTCGCCGGGCGCCAGGGAGTGGGCAGCCCGAGGTTATCGAACAAGCCGTATCCAGCGGTCAATGCGGCGAGCGGCAAAGTCGCGGCTTCCTCGAAGGACAGCGACTCCGGGATCAAGAAAGTGCAGTGCTCGTAGGCGACGGCGTACTCGGCAAAGGAGCCGTGAGGAGCGCCCATCTCATGGAAGGCAGCGACGCGGTCACCGACATGGAGTCCGTGGACATCGGGCCCCAGTTTCTCGACAATGCCAGCGATGTCGTCGCCTGCGTTGTGCGGTTTGTTGGCAAACATGGGGTACTTCCAGTCCTTGGGGTTCGAGCCGGAGACTACGACCTTGATGAGGACCTGCTTCGGGCCCGGGGTGCTGTTTGCAAGGTTAGTCAGGGCAGGATCAGGCAACGCCAGCCAGATACGCACGGGATGGGGGAGACGATGATCTTGGTCTGCTCGAGATCGGGGCCGACAATAACTTCTTTCATGGACATGGTGCAATTGGATAGAGCAAAGGCTTTGCGGGGGAGCTGGAGAGGGACGAGGCGGGGGATTAAGTACGGCTGGAGGTACGGTTGCCGATGGCCATGGCAATGATGACCGGGCGCGCATCAGAACTTCCAAGAACTTCCCCAAGGGGCAATGCAGTGATCGCAAAGGTGTGCATTAGTAATGGAGCTGATAAATCCAGCCCATGCGTTGATCAATCGATCAAGTCGATGCCCCCGCACGGCCAATTAGTAATCTACAACAGCAGCAGCCACGCTATTTTTCTTGTCGTGCTCGCGCTGGGAGGACCGGGCAAAGACGAGGCGACATTGCTCGGGAGCGCTGGGGTCACGTGCGGTTTTAGTTCGACGCCGCGCCCGTCCAAGGCGAGCAGAGGAGAAATGCATTGCGAACGCGGCGTGGATTCGACTACGAAGAGCTCACTCGAAGGCGAGCAGCCTTGAGACGCGAGGAAATACCCAGTTAATGTGACATGTCCGTGACATTCATTCTTAGAGACGTATATATAATTACACAACAGCAATCCCTGATATGAAAACCAACCCCATTTTTATTCTCCTAAAGCACTTAATGACCAACTCTTCGCGACTCAGCAATGATTCTGTGACAGCAGTTAGCAATATTCTTCCATCACGCCTTGTTTCCGCAACGATAACGCACCTGGTGAGATCCTCGACTTTGCTCTTTGCCCGGCCAAAGGTACCGAGTCTCTTCTTGGCCAGCTTTCTGGCGCGCTTGTCCTTGCTGTTGCGGATCAACTCCATAACACGACGCTCGTAGGGAGCAAGGCCAGACACCTCGCTGATCAGCTCTCTGACAAAAGTAGCACGCTTGGAAGTCTTTCCCTTGGAACGCGAGATGCGAGGCTTGGGCTCACGAACGGTGACCTTGTGGCCCTTGTTCAGGCCGACGATGAGACCTATCATTCAGCTTTGTTAGAGTACATCCTAAAGTGCAATCCCGCTTGTCGTCTGCTCTCTCAAAAGGTTTCCCTATCCTTTCAACCATACGGCCGCCCTTTACTTCTCCGACGCCGTCTGCAAATCCTTTTCGAGAGACGACAAACAGGCTGATATATTAACACAGCAGTGGATCCCAAACATACCTGTCTTCTGGGTGGGTGCCATTGTTGCTATTGTTGATTGTCGAGATACAGAACGGGAACTTCAAGACTCGATCGTGCTCGAGATATTTCGCCGGTCGGTCGTCGCCACGCCTCGCCCGCCTGGCATAGGGCTAATATATTTGTGACTGCTTTCGAGTGTAGGGTTGCAATAGCTGTTATGACCTAACCCGATGCTAAAATAAAGTTTATAGATCTATTGAACCCTAACTTTGACATGAACAGGAGGCCTCCAGGTTAAAAGATGGCTCTAGGAGAAGAACGTGAAATAATTGGCTACAAATCCAATAGCTTTTTATTGATAATCTCATTGCTGTGTGAAAAGAGCTAGTGCTACTAAACGGTGAATATTCATGCAAGCTATTTGGCACACTCGAGCGTTATATTTGAGAAATCCGCAGGACTCAAACACGGCTCCATTTCACCAAAAGCGTAGATTCCCAGCATAACTCCCGTAAACGCCATCCCCAACGGAGGCGCCATTGTCATCACCTCAGTAGAAACCTTGGCAAGACAGTGAGGTTGCCCTTGGCTTCTATAACCCACAGAGTAATCTGTTGGAGAGCACCTAATTTCCAGATGCGCAGACATGTCCAGGCAAGAATCTGACAAAACCTCGGCTCTGGTCTCAAGTTTCCCTAGTCCATCGACAGGTGTAGTGACTGTGATAACTTTCTCTCCGTGTTTACCTTTCCTGATCCCAAGGCTAATATAGCAGAACGAGTTCCAAAAAGCAACAACGCCGGCTTCGTACGTTTCTTTCTCAGGCTCAAAATCAAGATCAGCAGTCCAAACAACCGATTTGTCTGGCTGCTTCCTTAGCAGCATTGATGGCGATTCAGGACAGGAAAGATCGTAGCACGATCCATATATACGAAGATATCCCTCTCTGTCGGTTAATGAATGATAAGGTTTCAGTGGTGAATCTATAGTTGTCAAAAGATTCAGTTAGTATTGATCAACTATGCAAAATGTTATCTCTGCTTACGCTTATGATACCATCCCAACTCTAGTTTCGGCAAGCTGAGATCTGCTTTCCAAACTTGCGTGGTTTCCGGCAGTGTATACATGTTTGGGCCATCGCCGGTCAATTCGACTGGTTTACCATTATTAAACACGGGCCAGTCATCCTTCCATGTAACGGGTAACAAAAAGGTTTCGCGTCCTAGTATACTGTTTAGTATGATGGCAGATACTAATAATTTGATGGACAAATTACCTAACGGACTGTCAATCCAGCTTCCGTCAGACGTTTTTGTAGGACGAACAGCAAGTAATACCGCCCACCAATTTCCATCACTATCTTCCACCAAATCTGCGTGCCCTGTATTCTGGACGTCGTTCTCCACTGTATTTCCAATTAATGGATTCACAGTACCAACAGGACCGACCTCGTACGGGCCTAGGGGTCCAGAAGACGACCGACTGACCCATTCTGAGTGATGAGCTTCAGTTCCGCCTTCAGCGGTGAACAGATAATGATAAGAACCACGCTTGATTATATGAGATCCTTCCGCGAGGCCTGATGGAGCGGTTCGGAGCACAATCGGAGAGGTCAGGGAGCGTCCGGTTGTGATATCGATTTCAGATACATGAATTGCAAAATGCTTCTCTTTATCGTCGGGCGGATCATGCAGCCTGTATGTAGTCGAAAGAAACACTTTCCCGTCGTCGGCAAAAAATAGCTATTATAGTGTTTCATTAGCACGGTCTTTATCCCAGGTAGCAAAATAGACTGGCTTGTACATCTTGATCGAATCCTAGCTGATCGAGGTAGATGGGATCAGACCAACTATCCTCTTTCCATATATCATCAGTCCACACCACGAATCCTCGATGCCACACTCGCTCACCAGCCTTTGGCCGATACCTATCCCACTTTCCAGTCGCAACATACCATCTTTTCTTACTCTCCACATATCGAATAGTTGATGCCCAGATACCTGCCCCTGGCTCCACCGTGCGCATCTCAAGCTGAGAGCGTCGGGTAAGCACGTTTCCTATCTGCTCCCATTTCACGAGATCATTAGAGTGGTAGATTGGGATTCCAGGAAAATACTCAAACGACGAGGTGATTAAGAAGAATGAATCGCCAACCCGACAAACCGACGGATCAGGGTTGAACCCCGTGATGATTGGATTCCTAAACGAAGGCATAGGCGCTGTATATTTATTTTCCCTTACAGCTTTCCCTTTCAGAAGCAACCGATTTAAGAGCGATAAATCAGACGCCTATCATGAAGAGGCTTAGGCTAACTGTTCAAATGTCCATTATTTATTCGACTGCTTATGCGGGGAATCGCGGCGAGCGGACATTTTTCCGAAATGTGGGGGTTTATTGAACTTTGAAATTAACCGAGATTTTTACCATTGTCTCAACGCACACATTTTATCCGCCAAATATCGTCCCCTCTGTAGTTTTTGTGGCAATTCAATACTCGTTACACAATTTCAATGTTGTCTGGTTTTATTTTACTAACAGATGCTATAATACAAAGCGGCACCGACTTAAGCGCTTTACTCGACTACCTCAGAAGTCGGTACATCAAGAGCAACTTTCAACGCCTCTTCCGTCGGGCCTGGAGCTTGGCCGTTCGACTCCTTCAATAGCCTATTTGCTCCTTCTTCTGTGCCGTTAGGGGATATTTTAATTTTATGGTCTCGCTGAATAGAGAATGGGCTAGGAAATTGTTAGCAAACCAGACAATTGCAAGCGTGTTTAGTGAATGGCATACCCCAAAACCTCGCCTTCGACTCGCTTATATTCTTTCATAGCGCCGGGACCTCCGCGCTCTAACAAGTACACCAGATAGATGTGGGTGAGATCGCGTACAACTAAAGGCGGTAAACGCGCTTTCGATCGTACGCAGTTGATAACGTACGAGATACATTGATATCTCTCCGGTTCCAATTCTTGGCCTAAAATTACGGTTAGTAGCAAAGCATTAGTAGCGCGTAAAACGAGCACTTACTGGTCGGCAAGCCAATTTCAAAGCGCAAGTAGTTAATCCAAAAATACCGACTGTCAAGATAACTGTCTTCGTTTAATCGGTAAATTTCTCGTGCCTCTTCGGCTGATCCTTTCAGCGTATACACCAATTTCGCCCATTCGGCAATGATAGCGCCTTTAACATACATGCTTAAGCTGTTGATCTTAAGAGCACTCTTATAATATTTTATCGCATTCTCAAGACCATACAGTCTGCGCTCGAGGTTCGCTCTTGCAATAATCGTTTCCACATTGTCCGGCATTTCATCCAATACTCCGTCTAGAATTGACAATGCAACTTCTGGATCCCCGAATGCCTCTTCAAAATGTGCGTATTCAATTCTAAAAGTCGGGCGGCCAACAGGTACGTATAATGAACTACCTCTCCGGAAAATATTTCTGATTTCCTCGTAATGTTCTTCACCTAGTGTAGTCATCCATCGAACATAACGGAACCAAAACTCGTCATATAGCGCCTAATATAGAATGTTAGTATTACTACATACACGTATTCCTGTATTTACTTACCGTAGCAACAAGGCATTTTTCATAAAGAAATCGAACTCGAGTTAGGTCGCCTTCAATTTCTTCAAAATCAAGATACTTTCGCCAATTGTTTAATTCGCTCTCTTCCACTGGGGTAACATGGAAATAAGACCGTTTGATCTATTCACTGTCAGCGCTAGTCAAAGCACAAAAACCAAATGTGCACTCACCTCAGCCTCGAATGGCCATCGACTCATAGTCTCTTTCTGTGTTTCATTGAAAACTTCAACAAATACTTGATGTACACGCGCTCTAATCTCTTGTTCAAGCTCTGCACCAACTTTGCTTCCCCCAAATTCAGCATTTATTGAGTCTGTGACTTTGGCTAGTTCTTCTTCTGGCAACAGTGCTTCAACTGGCTGAGTTGCGGCTAATGCTGTGTATCTATTCATGAGAACACATATTAGCATAACTATGCAAACATAAACAAATTGTAAAAATACCTCTCAAAGTATCTAGCATATTGGTGCATCGGTATACGAGCGATTCTTGCGTGAACGGCAAATACTAAATCCGGGCGCTCCATTCTTTCTTCAAATTCAATATATTTGTCCCAAAACGTATGTGACAAAAAGTCCAAACCTACAAGGTCGGCAGCAGTGTCAAACAATCTATACGAGGTATTGTTAACTCCAGATCAAAATATATGAAAAATGAATCTTACTCTCGAACTTCGTCTTCGTCGGGACATGTCTCTGTCTTGAATGAACAATAACTTGACCATAAATCCACTGAGTTTGGAATCCCAGCAACACCACGTTCGTAAATCTAAGACTATCATTAATTCTGTTTTCCATTATCAAATATAAAATTGTCACATACCAGTTCAGCAGCATCTGACCCCGCGACTGCGAATTCAATATCGGCATATCTCTTCCAGTAACCAAACAGCAATGGGAATTTTGCCAAAAAGGAATCAAAAATCTGCCGAGCCTGGTATATGACCTCTGGTCTAGAGGTCCGTCCTAGTCCGTCATCGATGGCTTCGGTCGCGCGTATTAGATTCTCCCAGTTTTCGAAGTTATCCGGATCTTGCTCCTACAATAAGAAGTTGGCAAGGCATTTCCCCGAATGCAGTATAAGCAGTTTTCACATACGACCAAATCATGTAGCCGAACCCATTCTGGATCTTTAATCTCTCTAGAATCGTGACTGTATCGGCTGTGCGAGCTGGAAGCCATTGCAACAAGGAAAAGGCCTGATTGCAATTCGAGTATCTACTTATAATAAATGATGAGCCTCTTATTTATTCGAAATTATCTTGCGCTGATAATTTGCTAATAGCATAAGAAAACTTTTGCGCAGATACAAAGATTAGTTTGGCAAAAGCGAAAGAGTATCTAAACAGGTTCGACCGTGCAAAACACTAAACCTTATTCTGGCGCAGATCCAATATCTCCAAGTTTCCTCGGCCCTGCCGTACGCAACAGCCTCTTTCGAGAAATTGCTGCACAAAGCCACCGCCTCGGCTCTTGATATTCCGGGTCGAGTAACTCATTGATTTCGACTACAAGCCATTGGGATCAATTGGAAATGGAATCCTTTGGGTACGTGCTACTTCGGCTGATGTTGTTTACAAGTGCTGACTTTAGTAGGATATCTCGGGTTACTTTGAGGTCGACGGCTCTTGATAAATTAGCCGCGATTTCTGCGAATGCAGATAATTCTGATGACTATACTAAACTGCTGTTGTCTTTGAATGCTTCTGGACTGTTTTCTGTTCATAGCTCCATACCAGCAGCAGTCAATGGTGAAAATGGCGACCATTTGAAAGCCAACGGCAACGGCTACGCTCATATCGTGCCAATGGTAAGATTTGATTCAAATTTGTTGCTTTATGTACTGACGGAGTGATGTGTAGACTACTAGCGAAATGGAGGTGCTGCTGTCGCTTGCTTCTGCCGTGCAGTACTTGCGAAATTCTGCACAGGCGAGTCGTCTACTCGATCAGCTTGGCACTTACTTGATCGACAGCCATTCTCAGCTATTTGAGTCATCAATGTATTTTACGGGTGAGTTTACTATAGGAAAAATACTACAATTGTGGGTTGATTCTAATAATTATTTTGTGAAGACTTGTTTCCTTCTCCTTGGGAGGTAATGTCGGAGAAGCTTACGCTTGCGATCCTTGACATTGGTCACCAATTTTCAGAGCTAAAAGACGCCGCTGGTGAGATTCTAAATAATTATTTACAGAGTGCTAAGCAGGTGAATCAGTCAATGAAATCCCCTTATTGTAAGTAAACTTTCGGAACCTTTGACTAGCATGCAGTTGATCTAAACATCATGGTAGACTTCGATAAAATATTCCCGTTGTCTTTCTCAATTCAGGGATATTTGACGGCTTTCGCGAAGCGACCTTTTTATTATGAAGATGCCAATGCTCAAATTGCGTTATTGAATGCCACTAAGGACTTGTTTGACAACGAACTTCCCTTGAAACTAGAGGAGAGTATGTCAATGCTTAGAACATCTGATCGGTCTGATCCCACCTTGTCAAAATGGGGTATATATCGCAGTAACTATCGCGCTGCAGGCAAGACGCTCGGATCTCTCACGCTCAGGAACTGCTATATGGAAATGGTCCGCAACATGACTGGTTTGCTCCTGCAGCATGGCAATTCTGAGGGACTCTCGCTCAAGAGCTCTTATCTTGATACGATATTGGACCTTCCACGCTTTGATAATCATATTGATGATGCACATAGAGAAGCGCTCAAATTGTGTTGCCAAATGGCAGTAAGCGAAATCAGCATCATCGAGGAGGGTCTTGATTACGTCAACATGGCTTCGTCTCGTCAGCGACGCTTGACTTTTGGTCTAAAATCGTCGGCTTTGGAAATCTTGTGTATAGCGTGTCTCTTTGAAGAGTATCCAATGTCGGATCTTGTACGGCTGGTTGAAAACGCTCTTCTCGATGAAGACCAAATTGTAGAGGAAGTTATGATTTGTACGATTTTCAAGATCATGGCCTTATTGTGCAAGCGCAACACTGATGTCGGTTCATCGCTCATTCGCTTATTTCCTCGGTTACTTGTTCGATATAGTATGACCTTAGCCGCTATCCAAACGGGCACGGTATGCGTAGCATACTCTCTTCGGTTCCTATCACAAGATGCAGTCGTCTCTACTTTATATACCTTTTCAAACATCTTGACGCCTGAACGCGCCAACTCTTCTAATACCAATCGTCCGGCGTTGAAAGAAGTGGGCTCAAAGGCTCTTCAGCGAGTGACAAGTATGGGAAGCAGCATCAGTCTGGTATCTCGCAATGAAGAAGAGATGAACATTGTTTACGAGAACGTAATTCATGCTCTCGCGCGGATTATTCAACGAAATGGCAATGCTGAAATTACGGCGCTGGCTATCTCGGTATTGATTCAAAAAATCGGCCGTGTGAATAGCTTCATTGACTGTTGCTTGGTTCTTGGGCTTGTGAGCTTAGCACAATGTGCTGCTGAGAGAGAATTTAAGTCTATTATTGATTTGTACTCTCGTCTTTCTGCTCGGGCTATCATCCAGCACGATAAGAATATGGCAGAAGCTGTGCTGGAAGCACGTACCAGAATTGCGAAAAGTATGGACAAAGGCCACAAATATTATCAGCTTTACTTAACTGAGTTGTTGAACGACATCTCAAGCAAAGGCGATGTTCGCGATGTCGATCATCATCGGCAGAAGGTTGATGTCAGAATCACGGCTGAGGAGATTTCATATATCATTCCTCCGCTAGCTTGTCTTTTACCTTCGATTGATGAAACGCCATATGTCATTGACAATGAAGACATGGCACTCGCATTCAGAAATGCATGGTTCAATATGGCTGTTCATGGTTATAGCAAAGAGTCTGAATGGGTTTCCAGGTATTCCATCGATTTGGAAACTATTGCCTGGAATTCTCCTCCTCTGGTTTCAGAAAACTCGTCGAACCATTTTGAGAGTGAGCTGGACATCAACACTATTCTTCACAGAGGCTCTCATCAGCATGATTTAAACGAGCAGCGTCAGAAGGTGCTCACAGCATTTGCGTCCGCAGGATCTAGTGCTTCTCAATTTGAATTCCGATCGCTGCCATATTCGAAGCTTATCTTTTTGTCTTCGGCCTTACTACTCGAGTCTCTGCGGGCATCCGCGGGCGATTGCTCCAAAGTTCAACTCTACTTTTTAGATCCCGGTTTGAGATCCGGGGAGACATCAAAGTTCATGTCTGGTATAACCAACGAAGTCATGCGCATCTATCTTTTGAAAGCGAGGAAGAAGTCGCTAGTTCCTATGAGCTCTAGTATATCCTCCCAGCTTCGCGAGTTACTCGTTTTGTGCTGCCATCGCATAATGGCGGTATCTACCGCCGCATTCGAAAGTGCTCATCGACTCATTATAAACATTCCTTCGGCACTCTGCCGGAAAGAGAGTTTATTTACACTTCTTGAGCTTTTGACATTGTGTTGGAATAGTTGCTTGAACGAGGATATTGATCAATATTCGCCTCAGTCGATTTACACGTCCGCCAAAGCTAAAATTAGATTGGAATTGTCTGATTCATATTCTCATCGAAAAGGTACACTTAAAGTGCTTCACGATAATGCTATCAGATGGGTTCAACTTGCGATTGACACTGCACCGCTTGATGTAAAGGGTTTACTTCAGTCATATCTCGCTGAGATGGACGATTTCCGGGCTTTTGGACATATCTCCCTTGGAAGATCATTTGCTGTTGAAATGGGCGGCAAGATATCTTTCAACGACAATAAATTTGCTTCCATTGGGCATCCAGCTGATGTTAAAGTTGACACGGTCTCTGATTTCTTAGCTCAGTATACTTGGCGTCAAATCTACAAACGAGGAGAGTCTAAGACTTATGGAGATGATAAACATGCGGCCGAAGCTCTCATAGCTGTTAAAGCTTCCGTTCTTTCACTTCAGGACAGAGTGTCAAAGAAAAAGTTTGTCTCGATTGCAGAATTGCGGGAGGAATTGATGCGCGCTACGCAGTTCATTTTAGAATCAGAAGAGCACTCGGTCGAACTTGTACATTACGTGGTGCATATCCCATTCATGATTTTTTCCAAGCAGTCGATCAAGCTCGGTGTATCTCTATGGCTTTGGCTGCTGAACGAGGCACCGCAACTTCAGTCTCGAATTCTGGCGGAAATTGCTCTGGGATTTGAATGGAGCATTCGCCGCAGAGAAGGATTATACTCAACAGCTCATGATCTGACTCCAGTGCTAAATGTCAAAATGGAATACGCACCATCTAGTAAGGAAGAGGTTATGCACGATGCTCGTATTGCTGTCAACGGATTCGCCCCTCACTTATATATCGTCGAGATGCTGGCTAGTCATTTTCAGTCAAGCAAGTTTCAAAGCTTACATTTATTTGAGATTTTCGAACGAGCTCTTCGCGTTGCTTTGTTAAATATGGAAAATGCAAGCTGTCATCCACTTGTCTGCCAGAACAGATTTAATGTAATTCTGTTCTCGTTGAAGTTATTGGAAGGTTACGGTGTTTTGTCATCGCAGCGCTCTACCTTCTTTAAAAATCTGGTTCTTACAGCTGCATTGACCTGGTTTGCAATGCCGCCCACGTAAGGATATTATAATTTTGTCTCGGCAAAGCCTGATTCTAATCTTTTTTTAACAGTTACCCGTTTGGAGGAAACCGTTTGCAACTTAAGTCGGAGTTTAGACTCCTACTCGACGTTTATCAAATGGTGAAGAAACTTAAGGTCAATGGCCCAGAGAAGACACTCTACTTAGACGTCAAAAAAGAGCTGCTTTTGCAATTCCTCAGTCATGAAGTATACGGAATGTCGATTTGGTTAGATCCTCTAGACTTTACGACGTATCGACAGTTGAAGTCGCAGATCCCAAAAAAATCGTTTGAGCCTACTTCAGAGATGGCTATTGTTGCATGGGAGATTTCACCACGTTTAGCCGTGTCTTATGCCCAGCGGTTTAAAAGTCCAGAGATGGATGATCAGGTTCGACAACTTGTCTTTGCAGATACTATGAGAGCTGCAGATGTGGTAGAAGCGTTGCCGTATTTCTTGAACGGGCAAGTACCTGCCGATGGGCCCGCGGAGTTCAAGGTATGTTATTGTAGTGTATGACCCGCACTGTGTATCTAACGAGTTTTAGTATCTTTTATATTGGAAGCCCTGCAGTCCTATTGATGCAATCAATTACTTTATGCCAAACTACGGAAGAAACACGATGATGATGCAATACGCTATGCGCTCACTAGAGTATCACAGTGTCGATGTAACATTTTTCTATGTCCCTCAGATTGTTCAAATGCTGAGACACGACGAGAGAGGTTACATTGAACGATTCATTCTTGAGACCGCTAAGCTCGATCAACTCTTTGCGCACCAAATTATTTGGAACATGAAGTCCAATGCCTACAAGGATGATGAGTCGGCGATTCCTGATTCTATTAAGCCACAGCTGGATAAGGTCATGGATTCAATGATTAACTCTTTTGCTGGCGTTGATAGAGAATTCTATGAGCGCGAGTTCGCATTCTTTAACGAAGTTACTTCGATTTCAGGAAAGTTAAAACCTTATATCAGAAAATCAAAGGCGGAAAAGAAAGCCAAGATTGACGAGGAAATGCATAAGATAAAGTTAGATGTCGGTGTTTACCTTCCCAGTAACCCTGACGGGACTGTGATTGGTATTGACCGTAAGGCCGGACGGCCATTGCAGAGTCATGCAAAAGCGCCATTTATGGCTACTTTCCAGATTCGAAAGGCAGTGAAGACAATCAACACCATCCGCGTTGAGGGAGAAGATGAAAGTGAGGATACGGCTGTTGAGACTATTGAGCGGTGGATGAGTGCCATTTTCAAGGTTGGTGATGACTGTCGCCAGGACTTGCTGGCTCTACAGCTCATGGCGTTATTCAGAAGTATTTTCAACCATTCAGGTTTAGATCTTTACCTGTTTCCTTACCGTGTTATTGCTACAGCTCCTGGATGTGGTGTTATTGATGTGCTTCCCAACTCAATTTCAAGAGATATGCTGGGCCGCGAGGCTGTTAATGGCTTGTATGAATACTTTATTAGCAAGCATGGCAGCGAAGATTCGATCAAGTTTCAACAAGTCCGCAATAACTTTGTACAGAGTATGGCAGCTTACTCCGTTGTCTCCTACCTATTACAGTTCAAAGATCGTCACAACGGCAACATCATGTACGATGACCAGGGCCATGTGCTTCACATCGACTTTGGATTCTGCTTTGACATTGTGCCCGGTGGAGTTAAATTCGAAGCCGCTCCTTTCAAGCTCACGCACGAAATGGTGCAAGTTATGGGCGGTCGCGAGACACAGGCGTACAGGTGGTTCGAGGAGTTATGCGTCAAGGCATTTTTAGCATGCAGACCATACTCAGAAAGCATTATTAGATGCGTATATCCGATGCTTGAGAGTGGACTTCCTTGCTTCAAAGGTGAAGTGACAATCAAAAACTTACGCAACAGATTTGTATTGGAAAAAACCGACAAAGAGGCTGCAGTACATATGAGAGGTCTCATTCGCAAGAGTGCTGAAAGTTTGTATACTAGAGGCTACGATGAATTCCAGAGGATGACCAATGGAATTCCGTATTAATATTGCTGTACGATGAATGAAATACAATAACGTTATTTTTTAATCCTCTCAATAAGTCTTCATTTTGCTGAATAGACTATGTTATTATGTATTATACAGATTTTTCCGCTATGTACATCCATTTTTAGAAATGCAATTATTCTGAAATCTTCAAACTCTCGACCTTTGGCAGCTCCTCTTTCTTCTCTTCTAGCTCTTTTAAAGCTAATATCGTGCCTTCAATAATAGCAATATGTTCGTTTTCGTGGACGCGCTTCTCGTACTCTTCTAAGGTTTCTCCCTTTGCGAATTCAAGTTCTTTGACTACCAAAGGCGCACCACGGTCGACTTCCTTGATAACTCGGTGAATCATCAGACCGCCTTTTGTAATCTCACCGCGTTGGCCCGCTTCCCATGCACGTTCAATTGCTCTAATCCCATCAAATTGACCAGGAAGCGCAGGGTGTAAGTTTATAATTGGAATGCCTGCTGCTGACACTGGGTTTAAGAACGAGGGCGAAAGAATTAACATCCAGCCGGCGCAGACGATGAGATCAGGCTTGATTTCTAAAACTTTTTTGCCAAGGTCGACATTGAATTTTTTTCGCGCCTGTTTGCGCTGCTCTTTGTCCTCTTTTGGAATATCTTTGTAATACTCTTGTAAATCGTGTACTTGTGTCGGTATGCTGGCCTCTTTCGCTCGAGTCAGTCCGTATGCGGTGGGAGATGACGATATGACTGTACAAATTTCTCCTACAATTTGCGGTGATCTTTTTCCTGCTACCGAGTCGATAAGCGCCTGCAGGTTCGAACCTGAGCCTGATATAAGGACTAGTATTTGAGGTTTCGACATTTTGAAAATATGACAACTATTAACGAATCTGTGAGTCGGCCAAAGATTTTGGTCTTTGGAAATGAATCAAAATTTACAGCCCGTACCCTAAACTATCAAAATATATGGAACTGCAGCCGATGGAGAGAAAGAAGATGCATTCAATCTAATAGAGCTATTGATAAAAATACCTAAAAATCACCTAAAAATAATAGATAAGAAGACAAACAGAGTCGTTTTGCAATTAAAAGTCTCGATCAGTTGAGAGGTCGTAAAGGCTAAAATAGACGGCAAAATAATCAACTGGCCGTGGCCTATCGATCGACTGAACTTGGTCGGGCTGGGTTTTGGTGGTCTATGCTCTGGGCGCTGGCAACCCCGGCTGCGTCTGTAATCCACCCATCTCCATATTCTCGACACCAACGATTCTTTGTATTTCATAAGCTCCGAGCATATCTTACCAGCACACTTTTGGACTTGTACTGTAATTGCTATTCAACATGTCGAAACGACAACAGATGAAAAATGAAGCTCTGCTGAGAGATCTTCTGGAGATTCCAGAAAATCGTAAATGCGCAGACTGCGGGGCTAGAAATCCAGGTATTTCATACATCTTGGAACCATACCGTTTCATTTGCAAGGGAAACTGACTGTATTATTTTTTAATTAGGATGGGCTAGCTGGAACGTAAGTTGAAATTTAATCTACTACAAAATGGTTCAATCAAGTAACTGATGTGCACAGCTGGGGGTCTTTCTTTGCGTAAGATGTGCCGGGATTCACCGAAAAATGGGAACGCACGTTTCGAAAGTGAAAAGTCTTAGCGTTGATTCATGGAGCACCGACCAAATTTTTGTACGTATTAGCGGGATAAAGCATTTGAATGTGCGACTGCTCTGCTGCTTTCTGGATACTGACCGCCGACGTCGTCTATAGGGAATGCGTGACATGGGCAACAAAAAAGCCAATGCACTTTGGGATCCTGATAATCAGCAAAACCGAATGCTAGGATATGACGCCGATGACGATAGGTCCGTTTTTCATTGTATTGGCGATAGTCGGCGTTTCGTTTTGCTAACATAAAGTACACCAGCGTTGTGGAGAGATATATCCGAGATAAATACGAGCGTGGAAGATTTAGACGTGATGCCGACGAATTCCGCGGACGACGTGCGTCTGTCTTTGATGACTACGAAGATGATGAGTACGCTGCCGGAGGCAGTGGTGCGAAGGAGGCCTCATCGTCAGGACCTTCGCGCTGGTTCAGAAAATCCAAAAAGAACAAGAAAGATGAGGTTGACACTCTTGATGATCCCTACGAGCCCCGATCATCGCGCAGTGGCCGCAAAGATAAATACGACCCGGCTGAAGATGTTTACGCTAGAAGTAGTGACAAGCCCTCGCGCGGAGGAAGAAAGTCAGAATTCCAAGAAGACTACGACTATCAAGATAAGGCCTACAAGTTACGTGATATGGGATTCACAGATCGTCGAAAGACTGCGGATGCTTTGAAGCGATCTAAAGGTGATATCATTCGTGCAATTGAAATCCTGACTAGCGGAAATGAAAGTTCAGAGAATCGACCAAAGCTGCCCCCAAGACCTGGTTCCACTACCATATCATCGTCTGGTGCTTCTAGTCAAAATCCTACTGGAAATGCTGCTGCTACGTCTGCGAATGCGGCTCCTCAGCAATTGTCTGCCCTGCCGCAGACGGCATATGATCAATTTGGAAATCCCCTTTACAATTACCCAAATCAGCAACAACAGCAGTATCCAAACGTATTTGGCGTCACCCAGCAGTACGGACAGCCTGCGCCATACATGCAAACTACCGGCACTCAACAATCTCAGCAGCAGCAACAGCCTCAGCAGATTTTTGGTCAACCGACCGGAGCGCCATTTCAGCAGCCGCAACAGAATCAGCAACCCCAGATGGCGCAGCAAGGCTATGGTGCGTCTTTGTTCCAGTCGCAGCCTACAAGCAACGCCCAATTTCAGCCATTCCAGCCAGCTACTGCTTCCGCTGGATATCAGCAGCAAAATGGCCAGCTTTTACCACAGGCAACCGGATATCCCGCTCAAATTAATCAGTTTGGAGGCTTGCCATTTCAGCAACAGCAACAGCAACAGATTAGTGGTCAGATCAACAGTTCTCAGCCAGGAAAAGAGAGTACTGGCAGATCCAATTCAACTGCAATCGACCTGTTAGGTGATACAGTTTCCCCCCCATCCCAACCTACCAGTACCAGCTATCCGACATCATATCAACCATTAACCTCAAGCCTGTTTGCTGGTCCACAGACTCAAACTCAAAATCCGATGTCTCTTTCCAATGCCTTTCAGGGAATGTCGCTCCAATCTCAGCCTTCGCAGCAGACTGCACCTCAAAGAATTATGCCCCAGCAGACCGGATACATTCAACCGCAGCAGACCGGGTACATTCAACCGCAGCAGACCGGATATCCGCAGCAGCAGCAGCAACCGCAGCAACAGCAGCAACCGCAATCGCAACCGCAGCAATCTGTATCTCAGCCCGCATATATGCAGTATCCCATGCAGACCGGCATGCCTGCACAACAAAACCAGCAGCCGCTGCCAAGCGCAGCACCGTCGCAATATCCTCAGTTTTCGCAACAACAGCAACAGCCCCAATATGGAGCCCAGCAACAGCAGCAACCTCAGTATGAAGCTCAGCAACAACAGCAACCTCAGTATGGAGCCCAGCAACAGCAACCTCAATATGGTGTTCAGCAGCAATACGGCCAGCCTCAGATGCAGCAACCTATGAAGACAGGTGTCGATAAATCCACAATATTGTCACTTTACTCCCACCCCGACTACTATTCGTCTCCGGTGGCGATTCCTCAGAATCAGCAGATGCCTAACATCAACCAATCTTCGGTAGGTTCAAACGTTCCCAATGGCATGGGTCAAGTGCAATCACAGCCCGAGCCCCCGAGCTTGAAGCCTGGTTCGCATAATCCATTTATGGCGCAGCAGCAGCAACAACAGCAACAGCAGTACATGCAAGCTCCTATGGGAGGAAAACAGACAAATGGACGCATGAGTCCTGATGCTTTTGGGCAACTTAGCGCATTTACTGGAAATGGACTTGGTGGAGGTAGATAGGCTGTTATCAACTATCGACGACGATATTTTGGCTCATGATACATATGGCGATTATATTATACTGTTTAAAAAGTTTACGAAAGTGCTGCAAGTGAAAAATATGTTTTATTAGATAGAATTAAATGTTCATTAGGTTACAAAATAATCTGATAGTTTAGAAAAAGGGGAAGAAAAGTACAAATACAAGGATGATAAAAGCGCCTTACTCCGTTTATGAAATTGCAAATGAAACACGAAGCCAAGTGCTGCATCGCGGACACTGCACTAGCACTTCACCGTCACGCTCTCCTTTGAAATGGTCGGAAAGTTCTACTAGCATACTTTCTGTGATCAAGTAGACATCACCGCATCGACAGTCTTTATACCATACTTCTTCTCGAGTGCAATCTTTACAATCGGAATTTTTCTCTGTTATCCGGTGCTTCAAGCACATTTCAGTTGAATCAAAATCATCAAGATCCAGCATATCGGCTTGTGCTATTATCCGAGACGTATTATCCGCTTCATCATTCAATAGCCTTCGTTTTTGTGTAATAAGCCGGTCGTATTCTTCTCGTAGTTCGGGAGATGATAACGTGTTATACGCTCGAACGATGCAGTCAATCATTTCACTGGAGTAAGAAGCAAGTGTTGCATCATCTGTAATATTTTTATCAGGATGATGGCGCAAAAGGGCAGCATGATAAGCTTTTCGAATCACTTCTGGAGCAAGTGCGATTGAATGCGGAGGAGGAGGAAGTCGAAGAACATCGTAATATTGTGTCGGCGACGCTGCCATTTCAGCCTCCCTTCCCACAAGTTGTCTCTCACGCTTCTTTTGTTACTGAATCATAGACAAGCCAAGCAAAAGTGAGTACAGCTTTATAAGTTGGAAAGTGAGAACTATGTGTTTTTGATCCGGTTGGGATATCGAAATTCTAAAATATTTATGGTTACCTAAGCCTTGCTACTATGAATTACGTAAAACTTTACGTAAGACGTTTTTTAGGGCTATGGGTGAGCGCAAATCGGATTTTGCCATGAATAGCTTGCCCTCATGGCGTAATGGTAACGCGTCAGACTTCTAATCTGAAGATTGTGGGTTCGAGCCCCACTGGGGGTGTATATGATTACATATACACTCTAAAGAGTGCTGTTGTATTTTTTTGTGGTTTTCTCGTTATATCAAAAAAGACTAGTCGACTTTTTTTATTATTGCCTTTTGCCTTCTGCGCAAATCCCCGTAAGTGGACAAGAAGGTTTAGGAGCTCTAGGACCATGTAGGTGGCTACGTTTAAGTGTACGGCCAACCGTCGTTAATAAAAATATATCATCATCATCAGCCAGTGTTGGCCATTGCAGCATGCTTGTTCTGCTCAGAACCATGTCTTTTGTGGTTCGTTTGCTAGTTTCTGACTGGTCAGAAATAGTGCCGCAATTTTGCTGTAATAACCTGGCTCGGTCACATTCTGGGCTGCTCTTAGAATCTATTTTGCTCTTGCCCACTCATTGTGCATAAGCGCGCGGCGCCGTCATAAAGAGACCGTCGCGTTTACTTTGCGACGCGCCCGGTCGGTTCGTTAGACTTTGTTTGCATTTTTTCTTTCAACGTTTTTATAAGAACTTTCTACTTCTTGTAGTTGTCACGACTTTTTATTGGGGACACGTCTCATACTTGCTTTGAACGGGCGATCTACCGCTTTCACTCACTATGCAATTACGTGCAATGCCCGGGGCAGTCAGAGATCTGCTTACCGGTTCACGGTATGGTGCAGTGCTTGCTTGCTTTTTATGGGTCGTAGATCTCTTTCTTTCAGCAGCAATTGTACTGAAGGTGCCATGTGAGTAGTTTCTGTTTTACTTCTTGCTCGCTGTTGCTTCATTAATTCTGGGTTTATATAATTACGGTTAAGTCGCGCGTGAGCTACCACGACCATTACTGATCAAATCTTCATTCATAGACACCGAGATCGACTGGAAAGCATACATGGAGCAGGTTGCTTTATGCATAGCAGGTGAGCGAGATTACGAGGTATTTAGCATTTTTGCCGAGAACGACCAAGCAGATCTCTGCTAATAGCTATAGAAAATCAAAGGAGGAACTGGTCCGCTTGTGTAAGACTAAAGACTCGTCTTGCTGGACTATTGTCTGACTTACAGAATGAACAGGTACCCCGCTGGACATGTATATATATACAGCATATTGTACAAACTGACCGACAATGGCGAGAATATTTTCCGCGCGCAATTGATCTTTGTTGGTTTATATATGGCAACCCTAGCACTTGTGTTCCGAAGCTACGTAAAAGCTCAAGTACGTCCATACTCGAAGCTTATTTTGCCTTGATCCTACTAATCGGTTGTAGGCGCCTTTGTATACATATCCATTAGTTATACTATCAAAGCGACTACATAGTATATATATGCTTCGATTGTTCAATGATGGATTTGCTATCTTTGTGACCTATGTTGCCATTCTAATTTGGCAAAATCAATATTGGCTTACTGGAGTGATGATTTTCAGCTTTGCCGTTAGCATAAAGATGAATGTTCTTCTTTTCCTTCCAGCAGTGGGCGTTCTAATGCTTCAGGCGCTGGGGCCCAAAGTATTTAGGGCGGCTCTTTATATGCTACAAGTACAGATCATTGTGGCCTATCCTTTTTCTTCAAAATTTTTCCTTTCTTATATCACTCGTGCTTTTCAATTTGACCGAGCGTTCCTGTATAAATGGACTGTCAATTGGCGATTCATTGACGAGGCAGTGTTTCTGACTCCTGAATTTGCGCAGACCCTACTTATTATCCATGTACTTATATTACTTGGATTTATTTTCACGAGATGGATCAAGTAAGCTGCGAGTGTTACGCCTTCTCGTGTTTACTGTTTGACTAATACTTCATAGACCGTCCAACATGAACCTTGTCAATATAATCCAGACAATCGTATTTCCAACTCCCAGACCTATTGCGGTTGAGCATGCGATTTTTGCTAAGCTATCTCCAGATTATATTCTTAAGACTCTGTATACTTGCAACCTTATAGGAGTTCTCTGTGCGCGTTCTTTGCACTACCAGTTTTATTCTTGGTTTGCGTGGAGTCTGCCTTATCTTTTGTCAGTCACCGGCTGGAATCCTGTTTTCCAAATCGGCATCTGGCTAGCAGAAGAATGGGCGTGGAATGTGTTCCCCAGTACACCAATAAGCTCTTTGGTAGTTGTGGGTACCAATCTTGCAATAATCACAGGCGTGTGGTTCGGAACGAAAAAAGACGCGCTTTCTCAAGAGGGGGTTGCTGGTGCTCCCGTAGTTCCACCGGAAATGTCGTCTATCTCAATCAAAGAATCGCCGATACCTATAATGTCGACATCATCATTTACATCTTCAGCTCATAGGTCCGCGTCGGACGCGTCGAATAGCAGCGCCGGGCTGGTGAAGGCGGCTGTCAAAGATAGGCGTCGGAGAGCCAGTGGGCGGTGAATCATTTCGGCTGTGGTTGAATTTTGCATGGTTTATGATCAATAGATTAGTTTTACGTGGTTTTTTTTTTGTTGTAAATAAATTGATTGAGTTAATGTTTCTGCAGCTTTAATGCAGCAATAAGATGTTACTAAAGAGTTAAGACACGCGCCAATGCTTTTGATCCAGCGTATGACCATCAAAAGTGCTTTATATTCTATAAGATGTATAATATCGGTACGTAAAAAGACTTGTAAATCCTTCAAGTAGATTGGAGAACAAGCCGCACGAGATGCTGAACGCGCCGCATCGCCTCAATTACTTGGTATCAAGTGCCCCTCGGATTGAAGATCGTCCCTTGCCGTCAGCACGCAGCGAGCATGCAGGTTTTGCTCCTTCTCAGGTGAAACAAGGAGAGGAAAAAACATGCCGTTATATAATGGGATAGAGCAGGTTGGGCCTACCAAAAGGGCTCCTTTCATGAGTATGAAACCAAGTTATGAAGCCGCAAAATCAATTATTTACCACTCTGTATATCTAGCCCTTGAGAAACGCCCGATACCAAGTCATATACAGCATAAGAAGTTGGTGCTCCCGGCAGTAGGATCCACTGAACTTACTCCAGCAAAGAACCCTCTACTACTAGTCAAGCGGCGTTTTGTATCTTCAGCAAAGACGATCAAAGATGACGGAAGGCCGCCTGCGAAGAAACCTAAGAAGGCTGTTGGTGCAACAAAAGCAACATCGCGCATCTCATATGATGTTAAAACAGGATCTGACATTTACTTATCGTCTGCTAGTGCCAGCGCACTTCTCAAGCGAACAGAGACCAGCAGACGACAACTTTTAAGCGACGGAAAGGTGACAACACCAGGAAGACAGAAATTTATTGATTCGCTCATGAGAATATTCCCTGGGCCTGCTGTTACTGTATATAATGATGTGACCGACGAGGACTTCCCACGTGCAAGTTTCACGTTGGTCTCGCGGGATATTCCAATGAAGGGAGTTAAGATTCCTACGGACAGCGTCCAAAGATGTGACTGCCCAGAGACAGGTTGCGTAGATCCTGTTTTATGTCGATGTTCAGACAGAGGTGATGAGGATTCTGAGGGAGCGCCTGGGCCGCCGTCTTTCCGGTACAGCGAAGATGGACTACTTTTGTCGACTTCACCTATTATAGAGTGTGGAAAGAAATGCAGGTGCTCAATACGCTGTGGCAACAGAGTCACCCAGCAAGGCCGAACGATAGAATTACAAATTTTTTACCACAAGCAAAAGGGTTGGGGAGTTAGGTGTCCTCATATGATTCGGGCAGGAACATTCATTACTACATATCCGGGCGAGGTAATAACCGTTGCCGAAGGAGAAAGGAGAGAAGAAGCCAAACGAGAAGAGGCGAGACGGAACAAAATCGGAGGCATGCCTTCTATGTCATATATGTACGATCTCGATCGGTTTATAGATCGCAGCCTTGGTGAAGAGGCCGAATATGTGGTAGATGCTGAACATTATGGAGGCTTTGGTAGATTCTTCAATCACTCCTGTGATCCAAACATGATCACTGAAGCAGTTGTGGAAGGCCATGGATCGAAAGAAATGAGGATGATGCACAAGCTAGCTTTTTTCGCGAGCAGAGATATACCGCCCAACGAGGAACTTTGCTTTAATTATGATCCAGCATATGACAGGTACATTGAGCTGGAAGATTGTTACGTGCTGGAAGAGTTTGTAATGACTCAGAAGTGTTACTGTGGAGCAGCCAATTGTAAAGGTCTGATTTGGCTGGGAAGGTGAAATGGAGTATTTAAATAGCACCGCTTGTTTATTCATTATTAATGGTCAAGTTTCATACCATTCTTATGCGATCAATTAAACAAACAATCATAGTTTTGAATTAAGCAATAACAGCACAGACTAGCTTCTCACCTGGATAACTTTCGACTGCGGAAGATGTATGCCCCACTACTATCAAACGACGCCTACCGACGATATCAGACGCTGTTAGCGAATTAGGGCAACTGTAATTGCATTGATCAAGACAACGCAAAAATAATGGCCAGCGAAAGGAGAGAAAACTGTTCGCTGGAGATAAGGAGCGTGCCGTAAAGAATTAGAAACAGAACAGAGCTCAGAAAATTTTTGTAGTTGGGAAATTAGGGTTAGGTGTCGAATAGGAAACCTGACATAGAAGCGATGCGGCTGATGATAATTGTTCTAATTATGAACGCGCGTAGCTTTGCCGTAACAAAAGCGCGCAGCCCCTTGGCAATTGCTTTTGGATCTGTTTTGGGCTTTGCTGGTAGGGAACAGAAGATAAAATAGAAAGAGATAAATGCCGGAATGAATTTTATTGCGGTTTAATATAATATTATAGAGCTCCTCACTCATGTCCGGAAATCAAGGCGAAAGTATTCCGCTTGAGGATATTCATTTTTCGGAAGAAGATAGCGACCAAGAGAACTCCAGCTATCTTCTTCCAGGGGTACATGGAGCGGTTGCTAGGAATTCATTTGCTTCCTCGGATTTCGAGCTAGGTATCACGCATCCTGATCTTCGAATACCAGACTTTGGAGGACAACGAGATGCCGCGCCAGACAACTTATCTACCGACCGAGCACAGCCATCTCGCCGGGCCTCAAGCATGCTGATTCCGGGCAACCGACGGGAGTCTTTGGGACGATTTAGCACAGTGTCTGCTGCTACTGTGAGGCAACCTAGAGACACCGCCCATTTGCGACACTCGACCTCTCTCGCCGACCGGCCACCCCTTGACCGCAGTCGGCGTCTGAATAGTACCGATGGGATTGTCCAAGGTGAGTCAACGCATCTCAAGAAAGACCAGGAAGATCTTGAAGCCATCAAGCGTGGACTCAATGGTGCACTCGGAGACGAAGGAGGATGGCTACCGGGACGCCGCAGTACGACTATCTCGAGGTCTCCGATTCATCGGCCAAATATCAGTATAAGCATCAGTAGAAGTTCAATGGACGATGAGCAAGGGCTTTTGGTTAATGCCGATAGTATAAGTGGAGCAGGATTGCATTTGACGCCTACCCGCAGCGCAGACTCTGGCTTGTCCGAGATAAGCAGCATTCGGTCGGCCGGCTTATTAGGAGATGACTTGCCGCTGGATGACAGATCGCAAATACACAGAGATAGCTCATCTGGACTATCGCAAACCAGTAGTGGTCGACGTCCGCTAAGTTTTGATGGTGCTAGATCATTCGCTACCAAGCAACTATCATCAGCTATTAGACGTATCGTCTCAAACGAGCCTACAGAAGATCACACCCATCACAGTCCGGTTTTTCCTGTCGACTCGAATGACTATGACGATGGGTCTCAGTACTCTCCGAGTGAAGGAGTCGCAACTTTTGATGAGCGGAGTCGGGACTATGCAGAGTCTATCAAAGGACTCCCACCATTACGGGGATATTCACTCTCATTGTTAGGACCGGAAAATAGGCTAAGAGTATTTTTGTACAAAGCGGTAACCCACAAATCTTTTGATGCAATCTGGCTCGCGGTTCTTGTTTTCCAAACAGTGGTAGTTATTTACCGTGCCGTCATCGCTCAGTCTATAGGCGATAGAGCGGGATGGGGAATTACATTTCCGAATGTTGCATTGCTAGCTGTTTTCATATATTACTCGATTGCTATTGTTGCAAAAGTCATTGTCTCTGGATTATTTTTGAACCCGGAGACCGCGACGAGCCAAGCTGTTTATGAAATGATTGAATGGTTTTCCACCAGACCAAAACAGAGGTTTGCTGGGACAGGTCTCACATCTATCTTTACAAAGAAAAGCCGTCCAATTGAGGAAGTCAGTGAAGTGAGAGAAGCCATTCGACTAAGTAGGCTTGCTTTTTTAAGATCGAGTTGGAACAGACTTGATTTAATTACTGTCATTTGCTATTGGGTTTATTTTATTTTGGCAAATGTCAATTCTCTGGGTAGTCATTCGGCAATCAACATATTTCGCGCTTTAAGCTCTGTACAACTACTCAATTGGCTCAAAGTTACTGAAGGTACTCGCAAAGTTTTACAGAGTATCAAGAGATCTGCTCCGTTGATGGTCAATGTCACCCTTTTCATTGGTGTGTTTTGGGGATTATTTGCATTAGCAGGTGCGCAAGCATTTTCAGGGTCACTACGCCGACAGTGCGTCTGGGTCAATCCTCACGATAGTACCGATACATACCAGGCAGGTCAGTTTTGTGGAGGTTATCTCGATAGTGATCTCAATAAGCACCCTTTTATCAAATTGGATGGCGAGCATAGCGAAGGTGGTCCAAAGGGATATTTATGTCCCGTGTACTCAGTTTGCGCTGAAGTTGAAAATAGCTTTTATAACGGTACCGTCAGTTTTGATAATGCGTTACAGTCAATGGAGTTGGTGTTCGTTATTTTGGGCATGAATGGATTTTCCGATATTATGAATGACTTGGCAGATTCTGATCATGCGATAGCAGCTATTTTCTTCGTTGCTGGTGTAATTATACTGTCATGGTGGCTTTTCAACCTGTTTATTGCTGTTATATCTACATCTTTTGAGGTTGTGCGTGAACAGGACGCAAAGAGACGGCAGCTAGAGTCGTCGCATGTGGAGACAGAGTACGTATCGCCCCGCAATTTTGCTGTTCATTACGGTAATTGACCAAACTACTCTAGAAAATACACGACGCCGGTACCATATTCTAACAAAAACAACTCCCGACTTCATAAAAGCTACTACTCCTTCATGCGGCCGTTCTTTGTTTTCCTGATTTTAGCAGACTTCATAGTCCAGTGCCAAAAGTCAACAAATATGTCGTCTCGAAGAGCAGATTTTATATCTGCTTTTGAGATTGTAGTCACCTTCGCTTTACTGATTGAGATCATCATTCGATTCTTTGCTGAACTACCCAATTGGAGGCAATTTCTCACTTTGAGAAATGCACTCGACACGTGTCTCGCTGTGATCACGACCGTTATATTGTTACCTGCTATCAAACACTCCCAAAGAGCGTATCCGTGGCTGACTATATTTCAAGTGATAAGAACATATAGAGTCGTTGAAGATGTTCGGTTTACTCGTCAAAAATGGCAGATCGTCACGAAGAATACTCGCGATTTCTTCAACCTCGTCATCTTCTTATTGCTTACGATTTTCTTAGTTTCAATTCTTGGGTCAGAGTTACTTCGAGGAGAAATCGGCGATTTCGACAACGAGGGTAATCGAATTATAGTCAATTTCCGAAATCTTGCAAATGCTTTTTCTGGAAGCTATCAAATCATGACAACGGAAGGATGGGCATCAATCCTTTACTCTATCACTGGTGCGCTTTCGCATTCCAGTTTAGCGTGGGTTGCAGCAGTGTTTTTATGTGCTTGGTTTTTATTCTCGAACGCTGTTGTAGTCAATCTTTTCATTGCTGTTATTCAGTCAAATTTTGATTTACCGGAAGAAGTGAAGAAGGAGAAGCAGATCGACGAATACGCCGAACAATTTGAGCCTACTAGTATTGGTGGTGAAGTGTACATGATCACTATTGATTGCTTGTTTTTCTTCTTTGGTACTAATGCTTTGCTATAGAAATATCGACGATAGGGCTGGTGTGTCTCGCAGTATGCGACCTAGATACTCAATCCTTCAAAATGAAGCAGGACATGCCGTTGACGAGAACTTTCTTGGGGGGCATGACTATATTGCTGAAGTATGTGTATTTTGATCCAGGCTTTCGGCAATCTCTCTAATTAGCATTTGTGTAGGAGGCCGCTGTAAAGAAGGAATCGGGGAGTCAACATTCTGCCCATCCATTTTTCTCACTCGCATATTGGATGCGCTTTTCCAAGTGGAAACAAAGCGACAATCCATTTTTCAGCAACCCCTCGTTCGAATACGACTCGTCGAAAGACGCAGGTGTCTTTATCGACGCTGTTAATACGATCAAGATCGAGTACAAGAGAAAACGCGAGAACTACGTCATCAGCCATCCGAATTTCAACCGATCGCTTTTCTGCTTGAGACCAAGTAATCCGCTTCGAAGACTTTGTCAGAAAATTACAGTTCCAGCCCGAGGAGTTAGATATGGCGATGCTGCTTTGAACGAGCCGGTGTATCGTATTTTCACGCTTTTCATGATGTTATGCTCTGTTGCTATGGTTATCACTGCTTGTATCGTAACACCATATTACCAGATGCAGTACTATCATTCGCGAAATTGTGACCCGTCGGATAGTAGTTGCGAGAGGTGGAATTGGATGAGTTTTACTGATCTTGCGTTTGCAAGCATTTTTACCATGTACGTCTATACTTAGTATATTGGTGTTGCTATTATTAACTCATAGCATTTAGTGAGGCATTGATTAAAATCCTTGCGGACGGTTTCATTTACACGCCTAATGCGTACATATTGTCGACCTGGAATTCGATCGATTTCTTTGTGTTAGGAACACTGTGGGTTGATATCATTACCGTCCTTATTAATCGCGGAAGTAATGCTCGATTTCTGCGCGCCTTCAAAGCCCTGCGGGCTCTACGTCTTTTACATGTAAATCGGACGGCGAGAGATACATTCCATAGCATCATCATTGTTGGAATCGGACAGATTTTTTACGCTGCCATCGTTTCCTTGACTTTACTCGTTCCGTTTTCACTTTACGGATTGAATCTTTTTATGGGCAAACTCGACGCATGTTCTGATGAAAACACAGCCAATCTACTCGAATGTCGCGGAGAATTCGATTGTTCGGCATCAGGTGATAGTAATTGTGCTCCGTATAATTGGGATATATGGATGCCGAGGTCGTATCAAACTCCCGGGTATAATTTCGATTCATTTGGGAACTCGATTTCTATTCTTTTCCAGATCATTTCGTTGGAAGGTGAGTAGATCATCCTGATGAATGTGAATATCTATTAATTTCTTATACGACTAGGATGGAATGATGTGTTGCAGTCGGTGAAAGATGTGACTGGCAACGGCTTAAACCCTTCGTTTAACCATTCTATATATAACGGAGTTTTCATTTACGCGTTTAACATTATTTCAATTGCCTTTATCTCGGTATGTTGACGTTTCTTGATTTTTGTCAGACAGGATACTAATACGGCGACCTAGACTTTATTTATCACAGTAGTAATGGAGAACTACTCAAAGAAGACTGGTGCTGCGTTTTTGACTTCCAAGCAACGATCATACCTAGGTATGCAGAACATACTAGGAAACGTAAGGCCCTCGAGAACAGGTCGTATTCCACTAAGTCGGATCCGTCGAAAATGCTATAATCTGGCTGTTAAACGGGGGTGTATTTTGGATTCTTGGATGTTATACGTGCAAACTGCACAGGCTGCGGTGCTGTTATCCGAGTATTATACAGATGATAGTAAGGGCAAGACTGTGAGGGGTAAGCATAATTCTCGTCAACGACGCGTGCGAGTGTAATGCTAAAATGGGATACTAGATGCGTTTTATTTGGTAATTTCGGCAATCTTGATGGCGTACATGATTATCCGCTGTCTAGGACTTTCGTGGCGAGCCCCAGATGTTCCACAATTACGATATCTGGCTAGACAAAGAGGTCAAGTGATTCGTCGTAACATATGGGATATCTTTTGGTTTGTCACGATCGCGATCACGTTCCTGTTGTCATTAGTGACGCTGAGCGGCAAAGTCTCTTCCGATAAGCTCTACAGTCTCGTCACTCTAGGTACTACTAAGCGGCTTTTACTAGTACTTATTTTGTGCCGTCTTATTCCTCGCAGTACTAGACTTAATCAGCTATTTGTGACTGCTTTAGCCAGTCTTCCTTCGATTCTGAGTCTGCTCTTAACCTGGCTCGTCTTGTTCCTCGTCTACGCGGTTGCATTTAATCAGATTTTCGGATTGACCAGATTAGGACCGAACGGATCATCTAATACTAATTTCCGGTCCTTCTTCAAGTCGATGTTGTTGCTGTTCCGAATGAGTTGTGGCGAAGGTTGGAATTCAGTGATGTACGATTATCAGATTGAATCACCGTTTTGTATCGATACAGCGGATTTCTTTTCTAGTGATTGCGGCAGCAAGACCTATGCCTTGGTTCTGTTTATATCATGGTAAGATTTTTTACATTTTAAGCTTGAAGATATGATTCTAACAAGTAATACCTGGTTAGGAATATTTTCAGCATGTATATTTTCATGAATATGTTCATTTCTCTAGTTTATGAAAGCTTCAATTACTTTTATCAACAATCTGAGTGTGCGCGATTTATTTCTCGCGATGCAATTCGTGCGTATAAAGATGCGTGGGATGAGCTTGATACAGAGGGAATTGGATATATCCACGAACGTGATTTAGCAAAGTTGCTTCGGGTAGGCGATTTTTTTCCGCATGACTACTTTTGGGCAGAGTGAACTAATTTGTTGTAAATATAGAAACTACCTCCCCCGTTTGATACTGGGATATATACGGGCCAAAATAGCGTACAAGAGATATGCTATGCGTGCAAATATGTGAATCCCGCAACAATGAAAACTGAGCTGAATATGGAGGAATTCAGACGACGAATAAACAGTATCAATAGTTCAGAAATGCGAATCAGGCGTCGAAGTTACGAGCAGATGGTTTATGAGATTCGCGTGCATACCGAGAGATTATCTTCTGATGTTTCTGATTTATATATCCCGTTTTCACAGCCGTTGCAGATTATCCCGTTTTACAAGATTCCGAACGCGAGATCTGAAGCATTGACGCTGAAAGAGTTCATTACACGATGGGAAGTGATGCGGAAAGTTGAAGATGACAGAAAGAGACATTTGCTGACTGCGTTTGCAATGATGGTGCGTGATCGTCATCGATATTTGACATTGATGAATAGAATGTCGCTACAGAACGACGGCTCGATTGTCACTGTTGGGAAAAATGGTGAAGTTATAGTGTCTGGTGTAAGAAAGGCTGACAATATGCCGAGAATATACGTTGAAAGTGCAGGTGATGATGATAATTATGAATATTATGAAGACGATGAGTATGGTCAGAGTGCTTCGTTCAGGTCACTAACGGGCCAAAATGATGAAAATGTTAGACGATAGAAATATGATTTTATGGCTTTGGTATTATTGCATGTATTGATAGAAGATATGTTTCCAAAATGGGTTTTCATAGCAGGTAATTGTAATCAAATGGTAGCAACCAGGTTTGATAACACGTGACTCAATATATTAACCCTACACCAGTAAGAAGAACCCTGTGAAATTTTGCCGAGATTTTCTTTTTAAATTTGCTCTTCCGCTTTCTCTTTTCCTGTTGCACTAGATATTGCAACATTCCAGTTTCTTGAGGTATGATTTCTTTTTATTGTTTACGGACGGAATTGGATATTGTGTATTATGTGAAAGCTTTTGTGATGAACCTTTGTCGCCCCAATCATAATGAGCCCATTAACCCGGAGCTTCGTTGATGATTCGACTTCTAGCCAAAAGAATAATCTGATCTTTCGAGCTTTCACAATACATCAAGCAATCCTATCTTAAAAAGAATTCTAATGCTAATTGTGTGTTGCTTAGATATTGCTATCATTAGAAAGTCGCGTGATACCGAAGAGTCGATTGCCAAAGGTATGCGCCTGTTTGAATTTCTGTGTGCAAATATAAAGTAATACTGGGCTGTGTTCTCTTGAGAGTAGAAATGGGATTGATATCATGATGTTTATAAAAAAAGTACTATCAAATTCCGAATTACAAAATGTGGAATTTTTTATTTTTCCTGAATTTGTTTTATTCTGTCCCATTTCCGGCCATTTCTGTTAAATTCAAAAATTTCGTTTAATGTTTGTACAAAATTAACAAAGCGTATAATTAACATTGTGGATTTTATTTTAATAGTGTAAAAATACCTCTTCTGATACTCGGGCTTTCTGTGTCTTTTTTTTCCCAGGTAAGATATGCTCTTTGTTTTTTTGGATTGCTGAAGACGGAACAAGATGATGAACACCAAAACTTTTTTCCATGCTAATCATGAAAAACCAATGATTCAACCTATATATTCGAATTAAGTGACTCTGATTATCCGTCCGTCTTCTGTCAAATCACTATGAAATTGGGAATGACCCATAGCTAATTGAAATTGATACAGTGAATGCAAAATAGCCTTCGAGTTGTCTGTCGCAGAATGTCGACCGCACTTCCCGAAGCCGAACGAGTGGAGACGTTAGTAGATAATTTGAGTGCGATCAAGGCCCGCGTACAGGCAGCCTCTAAGACGCCTAATCAGCCACGGTTAGTAGCCGTGTCGAAGCTTAAGCCGGCCAGTGATATTCAGGCGCTGTATACGGCTGCCTCGCAACGGCATTTCGGAGAGAATTATGTGCAGGAGTTGGTCGATAAGGCAGCTAGTCTGCCGAAGGATATACAGTGGCATTTCATTGGTAGTTTACAGTCCAACAAGTGTGCCACGTTGGCTGCTATCCCGAATCTGTTTGCTGTCGAGACTGTCGATTCGGTTAAGAAGGCCCGAAAACTGAACGATGCTCGTGGAGAGGATATGCCTGTGTTGAATGTGTTTATTCAGGTGAATACAAGCAGAGAAGAGAGCAAGAGTGGACTGGCTCCCGGCGCAGAGGTGGTTGAAGTAGCAAAGTACATCAGTGATAGCTGTCCTAGGCTCAAGTTATTAGGACTGATGACAATCGGATCGATTGCGAGGTCAAAGGCAAGCGGGTCGGAAGAGAACGAGGACTTTAAGAGCCTTAGAGAGCAGAAAAAGCAGATTGAGCAGCAAATTGCAAACGTGGGAGAGCTGGAGCTTAGTATGGGTATGAGCGAGGATTTCGAGGAGGCAATCCGACAAGGCTCTACGAATGTGCGGATAGGCAGTGTTATCTTCGGTGCTCGCCCACCGAAGAATTAACTGGCTAAGGTTTCGGGAAAGGCCTGGATTGAAACGTATACTATTTGGTTGGCATAGAAGAGGGAGATGGATATTTTGGCTGGCAAGAGCTAGACCGATCTGGCTGATAAGTGGTGAGGACGGTTTAACGAGCGAGAGAGGCAAGTCTCTTGTCAATGATGTAGATGGTGTTCTAGGGAAGCATTAAGCCGGCTGGTGTCGATTTGCGGATCACCTGAACGCTGGGGGCTACACGGATTATTATTGACGGATTTCTCACGAATGATGAGAGTGACGAAGATCGTCGAGACGGCGATGGATTGGCATTGAAGCAGGAGTTTAGTCTGGCGTTGGTTTGTGTATATTCTAATGCATTTGGTTCCGAAAAATATACCGCTTTTATGTAGCAGCAGCTCTTGCATGCAAACTAAACTGCAGCTGCTTGAAGATCAACACAATATTAGTAATCAATCGCATTGTGCTTACATAATGCGGTCTGCGGCGCGACTCAGGTGCTTCAGAGCCTGTTAGCGAGCATGAAGCTGGATGTTTCTCCACACCTCCGAACAGCTTCAGCAGCTTTTGCTTCGCAACCACGGCAGCTAACGACTCAGTCGCCTCAGATAGCTGCGCAGGCCACAGCAGAGCACAACAAAGACCAGCCGGCGGCCTGCGTGACCGATGACGTACCGGCCCCCTGACCGCACGAGTCTCCCGACTTTAGCTTTGGCGCTAGGCCCGGACGGGCGATGTGCGGGGACTGGCGCATGATCCTAAAACTGCCGTCGTCCGCATCGGTTTCTGTTTTTTTCTTCTTCTTCTTCCTCCTGCACGCAGTTGTGCTCCGTTTTCACCAGTCTGCTCTTGTTTCGTGCAAGTTTCAGCGCGTTATTGTGCCCGACAGCAAGCCATGGCTACTACGCTACAGCAGTCCACCTCCAGCCCGTGGTCGCCGCGACGGCGCTCATCGCTTCCCCAGACCGCCTCCGACGCCAGCATCACCGGCACCAGCACTCAGTCGCCGTCGCGACGCTCCTCCTGGATTCACTCCATTTCTCAGAAGCTCACTCCCGACAGCAAAGAGACTAAAGACCTCCGTGCTGTCGCTGCTCCTGCTGCAGACCCGCTGCCGCAGGCTCCACTGCCAAGCGCCGCACCCGAACCACAGCAGAAGTCAAACATTTTCTCGACCGCATTTCGCCGTCTGTCGACCTCGAGCGGTTCCACCTCGAAATCCTCCACTCCCCACGTGTGTCGTCGTGTGGTCTTCAACCGCAACACCGAGCGGCCTACTTGTCCTCTGCAGGAGCTGCAGAGTATGCAAATGAAGCGCGTGGCGTTCCGGGTAGATGAGCTAGACGATGAGGTCCTCGCCAAAGAGCCGCTTTACTGCCAGATTCGTCGTGCTCTAAAATACCAGCGCGCCATCGAGAGCCGAAACCATGGCCCGCAAACTGCTCTGCAGGCTAAAGCTGCCAGTGCTGGACTCGGCAACTTCACTCCTGGTGCGTTACCCCGCAAGGTCGTGCCGTCAAATGCTGAGGCGCAGTCAAAGTCGTCTCCGTCTCGGCCAGCACTCAAACGGGAGGCTTCGGCGTCGGACTCTTCTTGCGCTCAGGCAAAACTGATGCTCGACGTGCCTCCTTCTCCAACAATTGATCATGGTATCTCATCGTGCATTCTCGAGGTCCCAGAAGACAGCACTCCTGAGCGACATCCTTCGGTCTGCTCTACAGCTTCCAGCTCAGACTCAGAGACACTCGATACCACACTCTCTGAGATAAGCTCTAAATCTTCGCAAGAGCACGACAACGGAAATTGTCTAGGAAAGATTTACGCGCGGTGCTGCAAATTGCGCGAACACAGCCCTGCCCCGTCCTATCTTGACCAGCTCAAAGGCAGGCTTTCTATTGATGTTTTCAGATTGGGGTCGAGTGGTCCAAACAAGCCGGCCCCTACACCGTCATATCAGCAAATGCAGGCCTTAGCGGACCTTTTTGCTTTTGTTCCTGTCAAGACATTTATAGTTGGGAACATTGCTATGAACGGCGATATGTTCCGCGGTTTAGCTGTGTCATTAGCACAGTCAAAAGATCTGAAATCTTTGTCGCTACGAGACACCAAGCTCGATTCGACAGGGTGGAAATATTTATGTTACATCGTCTCCATGTCTTCTTCCCTCGAACATCTCGACTTGACGGGGATTTCGCGCAAGCACGCTGAATGGGCACTGCTGGCCCGTGCCATTGCTGCTCGAGATGCGCCTCTAAGGGTTGATCTTGAACAGGCTGATATATCAGAAAACGACAGATTGCGAATCAAAAATGCATGTGAAGGACCGACATCGTCGGCAGTTGCTAGTGATAGCGATTAGGATGGAGTTCTGGGCAATGTATATTAATTTTGGGTAGCTGCCACGGAGTTTTTTGCTGTATATTTCAATTGCATATTTGGGACGGTGGTCATAACCGAAAGTCTGGTGTGTGTCATTATGTAAACTATTATGCTTCAGTTGCTAGGGCATTAGGAAGCGAATTAAGGACAATGATTTCAATTCCATTAAATATCATAAAAGAAACAATTTTTTAGCGTATATACTACTACATATCTAAAGAACAAACCGACGGACGATTAACGGCTCAGACAATCTCAAACTTATCAGTCTCAACCTTGATTTCCTTTGTGAACTCAACTGGTTCACCGCTCTCAGCAAGAACGATATCAGAGACATCGATGTGCGCAAACGGAGTCGATTTTTTGAATGATACCGACATTGGGAAGAAATCATTCTCGTCCTCGGCTTCGGCTGTGAAATCGAAACTTCCAGACGACGCCTCAGATTCGCTGATGACGGGAATATTCCATCTGATATGGTCACCTTCGTGCGAGTAGTCTGCGTCGCCGGAGCTGACTTCAGCGGCTTCGCTAGCGATAGGGATGATGACGACGACGTCTTCAAGAACGGCGCTTTCGTCGCGAAGTTCGTATTCGACTGTGACTTGGAAGGTACCGGCACCGCTATCGCTGAGCCAGCAGGTGAATCCGAGAGGAGAAAGGGCTGCGCCGGCGTCGCCGGCACCCGTGAGTCTCCACCGCAAAACACCGAGCGGGTTGTTGTTTGATGGGAAGCCACGGGTTTGGTCTTTGAGCCCAATGACTTTCGAGGAGCTGAACAGGGCTTTGTCGACGTTGGGATGCGTCTTGAAGGAGGAGGGATTGCCTTCGAGCTGGATCGCAAGTCGGATCTTTGATACGGCAGGATCAGCCACGCGGAGCTGCAAGTCTCCGCGGACTTCGACGCTGACGACTTCACCCAAACGAGAGATTTGCCCGCTGACGACTTCAACGACCGAGACAATAATACCGTCGTTGTCTGCGTAGGGAGAAGGCGAGGCAGCGGCCGGGGTACGCGAGACGAGCTCGGGCTCGGGGGTCCGAGTTGGGGTTGTATCTTCAATACCGATTTCTGCCCGCACATGCTCGTACATATCCGTAGCTTTCGACTTCTTTCCAAGCTGCATACCTTTTCCGCGAGGCGCAGATGGTTTTGTAGCCGCGCCGCCGGGACGATAGTCGTCGTATGAAGGCTCTGGGCGGGAAGAAGAAGGTGTAGCGGAGGTCGAGTATTCGCTTTGCGAAGGGAATGAAGACGAGCGAGAAGAAAATGACGGGGTTCCGCGCTTTGCGGCCTCGCGACGTTGCATGTCGAATTGCTTTGCGCGTCGCTTGCGTTCTTCGTTTGCTTCAAGTTCCTTGTTCTATAAAAAAGTTTGGTCAGTTTAGTAACCGAGAGGAAAGTACATTGTATAAATAATTCAACACTTACTCTAGCAATAATTTCCTGGATCTTTTCCTCGTGACTGTCCATCTCGAGGTTTGTTCGGATCTGTGCTAACGTCAAGTTCTCCTTGTATCCAAGTTCGACAATCTCATCGAATGCACTCAGCAATTCAAACGCATTATTCAGAATCTCACGCTCGTCCGATGACTTGCAAAGCGTAGTAACAATTTGAGAGAAGAGATGGAGGGTATCAATGTCCTGCAAGATATTTGACTGCTTGTTTGTTATGAGAACCATGTAAAGCTCTTCGAGCGGTTGGTAGACATATCGCACGTTCTCGTCCTCGGCGGTCGTGTGCTGAGTGCCTTTGTGGGTCAGCTTTGGAAACGCTGCGAGGAGCGCTTCAATCCTGGACTTTGGCATCTCGCGGAACTGGCGCGAGAGCACTGCTTTGCCGCCGCGAGTGCAGACAGAGGCTGCGAGAACGACCTGAAAGAGACAAGAGGCTGTTAGAGAAGGGCAATGAGCGCAATTGGGCATCAATTCGTACCATTTCAGACAGCTAGTATAGTAATATTTCGCGATTGCACAGATTAGAGGGCGCAGACGGTTGTATTTGGTCGGCAGAGATGGATTCAGCAAAGATGAGCTTCGCGACTTCAGTTGACTCCTGGCTCTGATTTCTGTGAAGCGTGCAGCCACGTCTTGTGAACCACAGCTGGTTTCGGTTCGAATAAGGTTGCAGTATTCCGGTCGCAGTAACATTGCTGGTGCTTATGTGGCATAATCGTGACAGCGGCTTTGCCACCTAATCCCCGGAAATTGGTCGCATTTAGCAACCAGCCAGCGCTACCTAACCAGCAGCTGCTTGATTAATCGACAAACCCATCTATCATAGCCATATATCACAGCCTCAATACCCAGCTATCTCTTGTGTTTGCCTTGTGTTTATAAAAGAGAGCTTATAAGAAGTTCGGAGTATAAAAACAGTATACGGCGTCTACACTTGTTCATCGATTGCTTGTTTCGTCGGACTAATTGCAACAGTCATTCGTATTCATTGAATTAGATACCCTTGTTTACTTGTTTTACATAACAGTTTTTTATTTACTAATCTGTAGGTATACGCGAAGTCGACGGTCTTCAAGGTCTAAGAAGCACGCTGAAAGAAGAACCACGCGATCTGTATATGTCAGGTCTTTGAGAACTCATACAAGAAAGGATATGTCTGCAACGGAAGAATCCGCACCGGTGCAGCTGATGACCCCGAATGATGCTGCTGCGCAATCAGACGTTGAAATGATGGCTACAGATGATGAAGAAGATGCTATGTTGCTAGACGAGGAGGCGACCTCCAAGCAGCAGGATCACGATTCACCTATGGATGAAGATACAGTAGCAGTCGAAGATGATGATGAACAACTTGGAGATGCTTCCGAGACCCCGGAACCATCAGAAGACGTTGAAGTTGTCGACGCCGGCGTGGCGGATGCAGATTCTGTGGCTGATCAGCAAGTAGAGGAGCCGGAAGCCCCAATCATTGAGGAACCTGTGGAGATTGTTGAAGAGACTATTGCTGAGACTGTGGTAGTTGAGCCAGCTGCTGCCGAAGCTGTCGATGATCGCGAAGTTGCTCCTGCCGCCGAGCCTGAAGTTATAGAAGAAGAGGACAAACGTCCACCAGAGGGCGTTACGGTCACCGAAACCACTGACGTTGTCGAACAGCGAGAAGACGAGGCCGTTGCTGTGCCAGTTCCAGCTGAAGCTGGTGTGACGGTCCCAGAGGCGCTTGAAGAAGAAGCTAAGCAAGTATCGGAAGATAAATCAGATGCAGCGATCGTGATAGAGGAAACTGTGAATGTCATTGACGATGACAGTCCCTCAGATCCAGTGTCATCTGTTTTAGAGGTCGGCTCTGCTACGATCGCTGTTGAGGATGAACCAAGTAGAAAGCACAGATTGCGCACAGACTTCCCGCACATATCGATAATCATAGTTCGCGACGATGGTCGAAATTATTTCCTTTGTCCCTCTGACCATTCGAATGAAGAAGCTTATAGCGGTGTAGGTGAACCGATTATGAAGGACGATGAGCTTTTGTCGGAACCGATTGAGAATCTGTTTGAATTATTTAGATCTGTTTTTAGTGGTGATTTGGATCAAAATGGGGAGATAGTGTTGGAATTTCCTGCGTTTGACACTTCGATATCTGAGGTAACATCATTTATAAATAATGAATCCGGACGTTAGTGCTAATTTGGAGCAGGATAATACGTACACTCATGAAGTGACTACTTACGATCTGGCTTCGCTGTACACATCGCTGTTGGTGAACGACGGAGCAGACCTGGCTAAAGCTGATCCTTTACTCATAGGCCTGAAAATACGGCCACGGTTTATTTCTCGTTTTAATCATATTGCTTCTTTAATTGGGAGTGGGCATGGTTTTGTTAAGTTACAGAGTGAAAAGAGTGTTATTGATATTCCTGATGATACCTCAGAGCCTGATCAGGAGGTTGTGAACGAAAATGGTGTGGGTGCCAAAGGTGTTGGCACAGAAGAATCAACTGCTAATACGACTGACTCGGGTGATGCGGTTGCTGGTATGTGTCTTGTATCCATCTTTGATTTAAGTATGCTAACAACAAGAAGATGCTACTACCAGCAGTGCTGTACCAGACGAAACAGTGGAAACAGCAGAAGGCTCCTTCGAACCTGTCACTCATCCTGAGGAAGTGACTGAAGAACCTGCTAAAGTTGCCGAACCGGAGACTGTGCCTGAAGTTGTATCTGCAGAGCCCGCAGCTGAACAACTTAATACAAAACGAACATTTGAAGACGTCTCTGCAGATGCCAGCGAGAGCACCGATGAGCCGAGTAAGTTCTCATTTTATGAACTTGAAGTGGGATGATGCTTATGTGTTAATATAGATGGAAAACGGGTTAAGTGAGCGCTCAATAAAGTGGATTTTAATTAACCACAGCCAATGGGATTTGTGCTATAATTGCCGGATTTCATGACTGAAAGTCCACATTGGACGCCAGATATTTAACTTGCCGAGACGCTCAAGAAAGGCGGGGCTATTAGCAGTCCACTGTGGCATTTCATTTCTTCGCCGTGTTGAACCTAAAAAGTTAAAATGTGAAGGAGACGATTTGTCTCTCATCTTGATGTATTAAAATAAGCTCATGGTTTGTTTAATCTTCTTCTCTGTCTTTAGTTTGTTCCTTTTTTTTGTTTGAGTTTGGTTAACTATTGGGTAATCGTGTGATCTTATATAGTCTGGTTTTTCTGTAGATGGATTTATTTGAGATCTCGAGTTCTGATTTGCATTTTCAAGTAGTTGATATTTATCTTTATGACCATCGTTGATATTGTGTGCGTGATTCGTTTAGTGTTAGCTACTAACTAATCATTAAGAATATAAAATTTGCAAGCGTATGATTAAGCAAGAAAATGAGCCAAAAAGTTATTAAAAAAAAAAAGGGATATCACCCCTTAAAACGCCCAATAATATACAATTCATTATTACAAGATATTATATATCACCATAATCCCGACCAAGAATGCCACAAGAACAGAATAAAAAATATAAAAAAATAGAAATAGTCAACTTACACAAACTCGCAGTCCATTGCAAAGGAAAAATGAATCAAGACGAGGTAGCACTGCTTTCGGCAGCCGCTTCGGCCGCATCCATTTCAATGCGTCTATTCCTCATCTTTTCTTTAGTGCCCAACAGGAACGGCAGTGGAACCGTAGCCGCGGCTACTACTGCCTGGAAAATAAGTGAGCGGCGCATGTTGCCAGGCGGAGATCCTTGGTCGGGTCCGTATTTCAAAGCGTCCATGATGACGATGAAAATGCCACCGACGCAATTTCCCGAGGACCAGAGGAGCGAGGACGTTAATTCGGGCGAGACAGGGAAGACTTGTTCTTGCACCCATTCGAGAGCGATGGGGAGTAAAGAGAAGGAGGCGGCGCCCAGGACTCCGGAGACGATATATGGGCCGGCGAGTTGTTTTGAGGTCGTCTGGGTGAAGACAAGGCAAATGTAGCAGATTGCGATGATGGGGATCTGAATGCGGATAACGAGGACGAAGGAGTGCGTGCGGTCGAGAATTGGAGATATTATAGCGGAGAAAACAAGACCTGCGACAATGAGTACTGCACCATCGATACCTGCGTCGTCTGAGGTATAGCCGTATGGTTCCATGACTTGGTTGATCAGACTTGAGAATGAATTGAAGAATCCGACGAGAACCGAGAACTATGACATGTTAGGATGGGAATGATATGGGTAGCTCGGCGGGAAGAACATACGACTAGGAAAATTACAACGAATCGCCGATTCGTGAAAAGAAGTTTGAAACTCTTTGTTATGGGGACCTTGGGATTCGCTGCAGAAGGACAAGGTGGTAGCGGCGGACGACTGGGGATGAAGAACGCTGGTAAACATAAAATAGTTCCCTGGAGTCAGGGTTAGTCAATTCACTCAATGTCCCATAACCAAAGATACCATACAATAATCGAAACCCACAATACCTATTCCAAAGTCAGATCACGCTTGAACTATCACTGGGAAATAAAAGAGAACTTACCGAATTTGGGAATTCGCTTGTCTTGGTCACAAAGGCAGGGCTAATTAACTGGCCAATTGCTCCACCAAGAGGATTCGATAAACTTGCTAAAGCATTAGCTGATACGCGCGATTTGCTATAATGGCACGGGATGTTAGTCGCGCTACGGATGCAGATGTATAGAGATTCGTTGTCACGTACGATGTAAACCACATATCACTAGATCATTTACCAACGTCAGTAAATAGCAATTAAAGAGCAAAAATTAAGGCAACAGACGAGTAATAAGAAGGAGCATTCAGCGAAAAAGGCTGTCCTAAACCAATAATAATCTGGCCAAAGATCAACACGCCAAACGATCCGCGGCCATTATTACACTTCACACCTGCAACTCGGATCCAGCTACCGATGATAAGCAACGTGGCGCAAATGACCATTGAATACTTCACTCCGCGACGATTGAGGACGAATGCGCATGGTATACTGCCTATCGGGTATGTGAAGAGGATAACAGTGGAAAGCCAGTTTACCGGGGTTTCTGAGCTGAGATTGTAGAAATCAGCGACATTTGAAGATATCGGTGCGAACGTGAGCCACTAGAACAGTGAAATCGCGTCAGTACACAGACGCTGGACATATTTGCAGGTCGTGAGAATGTCACTTACGGCCCAGGACGCGACGATATTGAGCAGCATCAGTGCCGCTAAACCGTACCAGCGGCGCCTGTACGATTTATACACCGGCGCCTGCCTGAACTCCTCAATGGCATCGCCCATAATGGGCGCCTTTAAGTCTGGTAGCGGCCGTGAGCTGCAGTCCATTTCTTCGATCAGAAGAGGAGAGTTGACTGCGGACATTTGCGGTGCAGTCGCGGAGATTTCCGAGCTAGGGCGACTGGACGTCTCCACTCGCTATCGCCAGACCCAGCAAGCCGCACGTGATGAACGGAAACGAACATTCGAACTTTGTCCGGCCTATTATCGACGACCGACTCATCTCAGCAAATGCCATCCTCTCCGAAGATCGCGGTGCCGCTTAAGACGACGACAGATGTCGACTGGGAGACGCCGTTGCGGACGTATATTCGCCAGACGTACGGAAGCGCAGACAGCTTCTCGAGAGAATGCCAGATGTTCTCGCGCTTGCGCCAGGACATGATGGGCGCCGGTAATGATCCGACTGGAAGGGATCTAATATACAAATACTACGGACAGCTGGAGCTTTTGGATTTGCGGATTCCGGTCGAGGAAGGGGGTTGCAAAGTGGGTTTTACGTGGTGAGTAGCTATAATTGACTGATAACTGTAGTTCCAAGCACTAATCGATAACCAGGACCGATGCTTTCACGCATACCGACACTACTCAGCACTCAATTGCGTTTGAGAAAGCTTCTATTTTATTTAATCTTGCCGCCGTAAACTCACATATCGCAACCGACACCTCAGATCTGAAAGTAGCATACAAAACTTTCCAAGCCGCCGCCGGAATCTTCAGCTTTGTGGCCGACTCATTCTTACATGCGCCTAGTTCCGATCTCAACCGAGATACAGTTCGTGCGCTTACTGGTCTGATGATTGCACAGGCCCAAGAAGTTTTCATTGAAAGATTGTTGAATGAGGGCGGGAAACCGTCCATGTTGACGAAACTAGCAAAGTCGACTAGTTTGATGTATAAGGCCGCTGTTGACGGCCTTGGCTCTGCCGTCGCTAAGGGCTGGATTGATAGAGAATGGGTCTCTTTGGCTAATGTATCTATATTTCTTGAGAATCTGCAACGGATTATATACTGACAACTAGAATAGATCAAGCAGTACCATTGGGACGCAGTAGCACACGCTCAGCAAGCCGAGCTTCAAGCCTCGAAAGGCAAGCAAGGTCTGGCAATCGCGTACATGAAGTCTGCACTTTCCAAAAACGACGCTGGTCTCTCATCGTACCTTCCCTCGACCTTCTCATCCTTTCGCGAAACATTGACTAGCTACCAAACCGTACTGAGCACAAAATTGTCAACTATGGAGAAAGATAATGATTTCGTTTATCATGATCACATTCCGCCTACAAACACAATTCCCGAAATTGGAGCGCTAGAAGCAGCTAAGCCGACATCCATGAGTGATCTTTACAAAGATCAGGATATTTCGCAGCTTATCGGACGGGATATTTTCGAAAAGCTGATTCCGGTTTCGGTGGCGGAGCAGAGTAGTCTGTACTCTGAAGAGCAAGCGAAATTACTTCGAGCAGAAGGTGAAAAAGTCGATGTTGCAGAAGAAGAACTTGTTTCTGCATTGGAGTATCTGGGATTACCTGCTGCACTCAAGACAATTAAGACGCTAGCCCATTCATTCGATGATGGGCGGGTTGACGAGAATGTTTCGCAATGGGCGCAGAAAGTGCAGATGAACGGTTTGGTATCTTTCGCTGATATTGACCAGAAAAAACGTGATATCTATCAAATTGTCGAACGCTGTGAGAAGGAACTTGAAGCTGAGGAGCGAGATGGAGAAAATATGCGAGCCCGATTAGGTCATTTTTGGACACAGTCGCCATCCGCTTCCTTGACAATCACATTAAAATCTGATTTGCATTCTATCAAGGAATCTCTGTGGACCGCAAGTGCTTCAGACAAAAAACTACTTGCGCAGTATACACCGGTGGAAGCAGATATCCGAATTCTCTCACATGGTCCTAATAGTGCTGAACTAGCATCTCTTTTCAGACCAAGCAATATTGGTGGAGTTACGCAGAATTTCATGGATATGGATATTTCGGGAAGAATGCCTAAACCGGCGGGGGACAAGAAAGTTGATACGGAAGTCATTGAAGGCTACTTGAAGAAGCTCACAAAATTAAAAAAGGAGCGGGGTTTGGTATTCACAGAACTCAAGGAGAAGGTGAGCCTTTTTTGTAACAAACGTGTTGATGAAGAATTACTGACACAATTCCCAGATCCAAGAAGATGATATCTCATCTCTGCTAATACTAAACAAAAATGTCCCCAACGTCGAAGAAAAACTGTTTAAATCCGAGCTTGAGAAATTCACACCTTACCAAAAACGTATTGCAGCCACGATCTACCAGCAAGCAGTCACACTCAAAGATCTGTCAACGGCATGGAAAGCTATTCTTGATGACCCAGCGATTCGTCAACGACGCGCACAGATGGATGAAGCCGGGATGCGGAAACGGGTTACGATCGAGCGATTTAAGAAGGCGTATGAGAGTTGGAATGACGTCTTTTATGGGAAACAAAAGGGCGTGCAGTTTTATGCCGAACTATTTGATTTCGCGAAATCGACAGAAAGAAATGTTCTTGATTTTGTGGAGAATCGAAGGGATGAGAGTCGTAGGATTCTCGCGAATTTGGAAAGACGATAAGGGCTTTGAAAATTACTATACTTAGTTAGGAGGTATATTTATTAAAAAGAATAAAAATTACGAGTTGCATGCAATTGCTAAGGATATTGGAAAACCGCGAATCAACCCATGTATTGGCTATCGCAGTAAAAGAATCCCTGACTTTGATTTCTTTGCGTTCGAAGCCGCCTGTCGCCTTCGCGCAGCAATAGACGCAGTGTCCAGTTTCGAAGTAGGTTGACTATCCAAAGACAACGATATCTTTGAACTGCTTGTGGTTATTCCGTTCTCGCTATCCTTGAAAATAAACGCTGATTTGTATTCCGATTTCGGCAAACTATTATTGATCGCAGAATTCTCGCCTACTTGCAGCGTGTACGATTTCTTGCTTTTAGACCCCAACTCCAGAGAATGAGTTTTGTGGCTTAGTGGCAGACTATTCGCGGTATGTGATGGTTTTTGCCGCAGCCGCCGAGTAGGAATGATGCGAACTGCCGTTGGAGAGTCAGCCACTGTAGTGTCTGCCGGAGAATCGACTAATGAGTCCTATTAAAAACAGAGTTAGCTCCTCGCGTTCAGATACAAGATATGAAACAAAATTGCGTACCGCTGTAAGTGTATATTCAAGATACGCGTTATCAGGCGTCTCAGGACTTGACATGTATAGCTCTTTTAATGGAACTCGCTTGTCAAGCATCGCTCTCCGACCAGCCTCGAAATCATCTTTATCTTTGATATTCTGCGAATGGAAATTACCAGATCCATCTCGCCGTCTTCCAAATTGTCTCTGCTCAGGCGTCCCTTGTCGCAGTCCGGAACTTGCATGGCCATCTAATGAATAAAATATTGACGGCGGTATATTTTCTTTATTGCCGTCGTCTTCCAAGATGTTTCGTGTCGACGATGAAGATTTCCGACCTGGGATTTTATCAATGGAACTATCATGATGAATCTTGAACTGTTTGGATGTGCGCAAGGTATTTGATTGCGTGAATGGTGATAATGGCGCCATTATGTAACTGACTTGGTTTGTCGTTTGAGGTAAGCTGATAGATATTTGAGTTAGTTTGTATATGGCAAAGAAAGACCACACGCGTGTGCCACAACAAACGACCATACCTCCTTTCCTCTCGCTTTGAAATATATAATCGCTATTTCTCTAGCCCAATAATAGCAGTAAAAGGATATCTTATAATACTTCTCTCTATGGAGAACTAGAAGACGTAAAGAGATGTGTATTCGAGATGAGTGAGATCTATGGCTTGTGGGAAGCGTTTAAGGTTTTAGCTCGTTTGTTTACATTTGTAAACTTTATTTGCTGCTTTCAGCTGCGTCCGTACTGTGCTGACGAGCAGCAATCCAGGAAGCGTATATAGAACCGCTGTCTTGTTAGTTGCTTGTAGATGTTGGAACACTGTCGTTGCGTTGTAGTAGTGCTTGGAGATGATGCTGCTGTTTCCAGTAGCTGGTGCACTACACGCGAGGACATACTGAGCAATCGGCACCAGCATTCTGCATGTGTGTATCCAGTATAGATTCTATGGACTGCGACAGCGCTTCCTCATCAAAAAAGCATTATACGATTCGAGGGAAGCAAAGCAGAAGCGACATTGCTGGTTTGATCTAATCTGATCTGATAAACAAAGCCAGCGTCCACTACGCCTCCTTTTGCTTCTTCCTCGCTCGCCCCTTCTCTCCCACTTCGACCCTCCCCCAATAACTAACCGGCACAGACAACATAATAAACCCCCCGAGCCAATAGAAAGCCACTCAGACCAATCAAGATCCTGCCTCATCGCACGCGGCTTCCACTAGCAAGCCGTCAGATTCGCTTTAGGGTTGCGGTTTTGGCATGAGCCAAGCAGTGCCAAAAATTAGCAATTATTTCGTCATTTTTTTTGCCGTTTTGGCGCTGCAGAGCCGAAAGAAACAATGAGCATTCGTAAATCGACGAGAACATAAGATTTTAATAGTCTTAACTTAGTTTTATCGTGGATGCTTCCATTTGTTGATCTAGTCGAGACATCTCTACGTTGCGTTTATATGTTTGTTATAGAACTGTGCATATGATTGAATGCAATACATTGAAACTAAAACCACATGCCGTAGCAAAAGCAATTCTTATGAGCAAAACGCCGAAAAACCAGCAAATATCCGCACCACCATGCAACCACGCCTCACATAACCCTCCTGTCTATACTGCCCACGGCGTCCAGTTCCGTGGTTTTTTGTTCAAATGAGCATAATCCGTCCTCGGCGCCAACACCATTCTTGCTTTGCCGCTATAGAAATCAGGACTCAATTTGCCATGTCGACGCATCTCGAGCTCCATTGCCAGAATGCGCAGGAATTCGCCATTCATCCGCGGTTCTCGCGGACGTAGAATCGGAAGACAGTTTTGCTGGACGTCGTAGGTTTCCATAGGGATACAGGTTGCCTCGCCTTCTTCGCCGCCCGCGGCAAGGTTGACTCCGGACGTGTCTGTGCTACTGAGCGATTGGGATGCAGCAGGTGAAGCCGCAACGTTGAGAATCTCAGAGAGCGGCTGTTGCATCATGAGTGCGCGAGCTGTAGATCTGGCGGTGACGCCGCCAGCAGAAAGTGAGTTCCGTGAAGAACGAGAACTGGACGATTGCCGAACAGGCACGCTTTCCGACCGAAGGCGACGAGTAGCGCTAGGAGAACGCTTGCGCGACGAAGACGAACGGTGAGATGCCGACGGAGAAGATGATGACGATCTCCGTGACGGTCTCTCTGAGCTCCTTGAACGTCTTGGATCTTCTAAATGATCGATCTCGTCCTTGCGCATGTATTCTTCCTGGTGTCTTGCCATAGACGAGGCAATCCACTTGAGCGACCGAAGCGATGAGTTGATTTTCGCAACCATGCTGCTGTGCTGCTGAGCATACTGCTCATCAAGAATCTCCTGTTGTGTCTTTCGGCGAGGAGCCTGCTGCTGCTGAACCACCGCCGGGGCGCTGGCATGCGAAAGAAGCTGTGGCACTTTGCTGGCGCGGGAACGCATGCGGCTAGGTATTGACGACGAGGAAGATGACTGAGACGAAGTTTCTTTTGGAATAAACGCGATAGCAGGGATACACGCGCCGTTTTCGTCAACTGCGACGCAGAGCGGGTCCTCATTGTAAGCGGAGATTGATTCAGAGCGCTGCTTACGGTGTCGTGAAGGAAGGCCGCAGACGTCGAACTCTGACAAATATTTTTGCGACTGCAGCGGCTGCACTGTGGATGAAGAAGAACCTGACTTGAGGGTTGAGGCGTCCGATTCAGAGTCTGACGATAGGTCAACGGCAGGGAAGTACTCTGTCTCGTCGGAGAAGGGCGTTGTAGGCGACGTGCGAGGGGATGAGTCTGAGGACGACACGCTGGTCGAGAGAGCAGGCGGCGATGCCGACGTAGGGGAAGCCAAAGGAGAGGTACCAGGAGACGAAGCAGGAGAAGAGAAGGCGGAGCGCGATTTCAGCTTGCGGTCGATGTCGACAGCGCCGGCAGCAGCCCGCGCAGGCAAAGATCCATCGTCGTCATCGACGGGAGGCGGAGTGAGAAGCTCGACGAGTTCAGAGGGAAAATGGCGGGCGTGCTTGCGGTTCGGCTTTGTCGGCGAAGAAGACGACGGGCTCTTCTTGAGGTGTCTGCTTCGCTCGTGGGCTGCTGCTTGGGCGCTGATGTTGCCTGGCGAAGAAGCGGGTGTGTCTGAGACTGATCGTCGAGCAGCTGAAGTGGACTTGGATCTATGGATCTGCGGCCGCTGATGAGCAGACGACGACGACGACGACGACGGGGACGACGAGGAAGACGGCGGCGCAGCGAGCGGGTCGGCTTGCGAGAAGTCGCTCGTGTGTCTGCGACGGTGGGTTTTATGAGACGGCGCGGAGGAGCGCGGAGGCGGAATGGAGGTGACGGCGAGGAGGGCGGCGACGGCTGGAGGGATGTCGGAGGCCTTGCGGGAGTGCGCTGCGGCCGAGATGTGGCGGACGACGAGCGTGTCTGCGGACATGTTGCTGCTGGGCGGTGAATGCGGTCGAGGACTCAGCAGGGCATGGCGCGGGGCGTGAAGCTGCGAGAAGAGCAGAAGCAGCCAGAAAGCACCGAGGCCAGGCGGAGGAGCCGAACGCTGAGCCGCGCAAAAGTCGACGGCGACGGCGTTTTTAGGTTTGGAGCTAGAGCGATAAGCCCAAAGAGGGCCTCCGATACGCCTGTAGCGACCGAGGCAGGTTCAAGAGTATTTAACGAGGTGTTGGTATATTATATTGTTCTATCGTCAGCCAACGGCCCAGTACAACCGGCAAAAGCGCAGTGCATGTGCTTATCGCTGGCTTCTGACGCGGAGATACTCGAGATCTCGCCTCCGGGTCAGGGCGCCATTCTTGGTAAGTGCGCTAGCCCTGTTTGCAGATGGGGCATAAGCGCACCTGCGCTGTTGCAGTTGCGGTATCGTCGATAAGCCTATCGATAGCCGTCGCTTCATCCAACCAAGCCTGGTCTGCGCGACGAGTCATTCGGCCTACGGCGTCTGCGTTGTGGATTTGTATTGTATTGCATGCGTCTGGCTGTGTGAGATGGCCTGTTTGTGCTGTGCTGCATTATAATGCAGCGCTTTATTTGTCTGCATCCGACGCGCATAAATCAGTGGCGATCGCCGCTGTCGCGGAGAGCAGCACATCGTCGTCTCCCATTAACGTCTTCTTTCAGCGCATTCTACCGCACTGACCTTTGTCTTTCTTAGCACCATATCTGCTTTATCCGCTATCTGGCTTCTACCGCTATCACCGTCCCAGCCTCTGCCCGTTCAGCTATCTTCTGCTGATAGCCGGAAACCTACTATTGTTCCATGCCTTATCCTTCTCATTCCCAATCGATTACGCTTTCTGCCGCCCATGACTCCCCTATTTCCGCCCGGAGATCCCGGGTTCTCGACGGTAGCTGGTCGCTGAGGCTTTTTTAAATGTAATCGACGGCTTCTGATACGTCCATTGCTCGCGCCCTTCGATTCTAATTAAGTAACTTTCATGGACCTGAGCAGATTAACATATTCTAGCGTTTTCACACTAGTCTTCTTCGTCTGTCTGCAGTAGGTGTGCGCAAGTTGTAAAGCCAGGGGTTGCACTTCTCTATCTCATTCGGCGGGATATCCTATTTGCTAGGCTATCTCACTGCAGATTCAAGTCCATGTCCATGCATAATGAATGTTATAACGAAACAGTGGATGCAATGTTACTGCAACCTAATTACCGCCAGCTAGATCTCTAGCTGCTAATAAAAGCACTATCTCTACTATTGTGCTCTGGCACCCACAGACGCGGTTCACAATCTTAACGCCGTCAATGGAGTCTTTGGCTGGCATGCCACGCTTTGCGTCGGTCATTATCTCTCTCAAGGGCGGCGCATGTGTATCTAAAGACCACACTTCGATACCTACTATCTGATACCGATCAACCATGTAAATGCCTCTGGGTCCTTATCCATTTAGTATGTTGTCGCTTCTCTACTATTCGATATTAATACATCAGTCGGTAATATCGTCTATTTCCTGCTCATCGGCACACTTGGTAATGCTCACCCGAGTCCCGATAAAATTAAGAACCTATTGCTCAGCAATGACAAAGCAGCCCATTTGCAATTCCCAGCACCGCCCGGTGTTCCCCGCTCATCTCGCATCCAACATAGACTCAATTGCATATAGACCGGCTTATATGATATAGATTGATATTTAGATGATACACTATGGCACTGAACTACGACAAGATTGTGCTTTTTGGCGATTCAATTACGCAGTACGCGTATAACGTCGAAGAATCTCCGTTCTGCGTCGGCCCTGCTTTGCAACATAGTACGTGTTCTGTTACCTACTGGATACTCGGTGTTTAGTAGAGTGCTGCGATCATTAGTTTTGAGCATCTACTAAAGAATGAGTAGTTTATACTCGCAAGTTTGACGTCATTCAGAGAGGTTTCAGTGGATATACTTCTGCGCACGCAAAACTGATGATTGACAAGATCATTGCTCACGAAGATACGCCGACGTCCAAAGTCAAACTGATGGTATATTTTTACTGCAATACCATGTTTACTGAGTTTTTGATCTAATTAGAAGAGTATAGATTGTCTTCTTCGGTACAAATGACTCTACGGGTCCAACGAGCACGATCCAGCACGTCCCTCTCGACACATACATCGCCAACATGCGCTACATTGCCAATGCCTGCAAAGCTGCTGATATTAAAGTTATTTTCATTGGAACCGGTGCATTTAACGCCCATCAATGGTGGCCGACGCGTCCTGATAACCCGCACAACCGAACAACCATCCAGGCGAGGACGTACTGCGACGCAGCGGTTTCGCTTGCAAAGGAGCTTGGAATTCCGTGTGTACCGATGTGGTATCTTATTATGCAGGCCGTTGGATGGAAAGAAGGCGACGAGCTCGTGGGATTAGAGGAACTTGAGGCTAGCGAAAAGCTCGCGTCTTATTTAGCTGACGGTAGGCGCAGATTTATGTTCTTTTAATATCTCACCGATCTAACTGTTCACCGGCAGGTATTCATTATAATTCGAAATCCTACAGATTGGAATACGATGGCATTATGAAGGCGATCGGGGACTTTTATCCTGAGCTTTTGCCTGACAATGTTGCTTTGAGATTACCGGAATGGTCTGCTCTTGCAACTCCTGATGTCCTACTTCCAGAATTGTAGCTGTTTGTTTACACTAGAATGACCTAGAGAAATGATTGTAACGGAGCTTTGAAATATATAGATGAGAAATCAATCCAGATAGTTAAAGAAGGTACCCATCACTAAATCCTATAAAACCTATGCGGCGCGAATTTCGAAGGGGCTGCGCGAACTCGACGCCGCGGCGCAGTCGATCATCTTCAACAGCTCGCACTACTCCAAATACACTATCGAGCTTTAAAGCGCTGTATTGCCTTGAAAAATACCCTTTAAAATCAACAAAATCTGTGGTTATTTCCTGCCAGAAAAGGCTGTGATATATTGCAGAGATGTGGCTTACCGAGTTGCAGAGTGCGTATTTGGTTGCTAACATGTGTTGCATATTGCATGTATTCTAATGCCTGTTGATAGAGGTCGGCGTCGGTCTGATTGCTGCAGGTTAGTTCGTGACATATTTGCCGGACTTATACGGACTGTGTAGTAACTTATTGAACACAGGCTCTATCTTCCTGATACTGGGAGTTCTGACATTCTTCGACTCTGCCTTACTAGCCTTTGGAAACGTACGCGATAAACCTCTACTTCTCCACGCGTTATCTAATATGTGTTTTTAATGCAGATTCTCTTTGTTGGTGGATTGATCTTACTCATCGGGCACAGAAAGGCAGCTGGTTTCTTTTTCAGACCGCAGAAGATTCGAGGAGCCATATGTTTTATCTTTGGTATAATTCTGATATTATGTCGGAGGCCCATAACTGGTTTTATAATTGAATTCTGCGGAATAATGGCTTTATTCGGGTATGTCACATTTTTTCAAGTCAACTGCGAGAGAAAATAAGAACTGACGGTCTGGTGGTAGTGATTTCTTTTCAGTAATTGTTTCGTTCCTGAGGTCGCTGCCGTTCATCGGTCCAGTTTTGTCGTCACCATACGTTGCTCCTGTAAGTATATCCCGTTACGCTGCTGTTCTCTCGGCCAAGTATTGACCTGAATAACAGACAATCGACCGTCTCGCCGGTATTCGGATTCTTCCGGTTTAACTCAGCACCTCAACAATATCTTATCCGCGCACATAACCTCAAAAGGCACGGACTAAAATTTATTAAAACAAGATTATAGAGTCTACTACTGTCGCCAGTTCTTGTAAGCTGAATTGACAATTTTGTATTTGTATTCCAGGACTCTCTTTGCAACAAAAGTGCGATATCAAAATTTAATTTGTATATTGTGTATATTTTACCGCGCTCATTCGTTTGTCTATGTTAGTTTAATAATTAATAGTCCTCTATTATCTACAAGTACGGTTTTTTGTACGTGTAGATACGCTTTTTTTGTTTCTTGTTGTTTTTTTGTCTGTTTGTCAAATACTTTAGTACTGGTTCTAATGGAAAGAATGAGTCGTATATTTATTCGGCGTAGTGGGGCTTTTAATTAGACAAAGAAGATAGTTTGTCAACGAAATTACAAATAATTTCTGTTTAAGAGGTATATTCTTTGCGAATGAGCATGCCTGTCTGCTAGAGCGTATTTTAACTGCTCGATAGAGACGAGTCTCAACATTTACGGTAAACATATAAGCTCACGAGCCATTTTATGGAAGAAAGAAATACGAATTTATTTATCCACGAGCCAAACTGATCCAGCAATCATTCACACACAAAGAGAGACGTCACCACAAGGGACGCCCAACTTACTGTTAATTCTTCCCCTACACCTCTTCCAGGTCCACAACTAAAACAATGCACTTAATATCCGACGGAAATCAAGTAATCAGCAAGTTGCTCGACAATCTTCGTGGCATCACCGGGTTGTATGCCTTCAGGGTAATGAGCTATCAGTATAGCCTGCTTAGTTCGAACGCAGATCAAACCCTCGGCGCCCTATATTCCATGTTCACCCCTATTAGCCCATCACACTTCCTGTCAAGATAATAAGCGGAATAGTAGAATACGTACCTTTTTGCCGTAAATACTTCTATCGTCGGCGCGCAGCAAGAAGTATTTAATGCCTTGCGCATGGAGACCTTTCGCCTGCGCATCGGCCGGATTATCGAATCCGCTGCAAATCTCGCTGATTTCGGGAGCCGACAACTATATTCATCCGTCAGTTTCCTCATATTTGCAATAAGCTTCTTTTAATCTGCACGTACGTCGAAGCCAGCGGATTTAGCCCATACGCTGTCACCGGCTCTAGAATAGATGGCAGCTCTGTCGATTCTAGTCGACGCTTGGAGGTTATCAACGTAAGCTAGATAATATCCACGTCAGTATTCAACTATCCGTTTTCCAAAATCCAAGTTTCCATAATCACAGTCAATTTCTACCAGAAAGAGGATCCGGAATGGGGATTAGAATAGACTTACCTTGCCACGACATGAGATCGGAAGATATATGCGATTAAACTCGATAATGAAAAGATAGGACGGATTCGACAAAGCAGATTAACGGAAGTCTCTCGATATTTCACAATCGAGAAAAAGAAAATGCCACCTACTAAATAATCAAAATTAACGCTGTACTCTGCAGTAATTGCTTGGTTATAGGAGCAGCGCGACGAATCATCGTCATACACGCGATGTCACACGCATACACTCTGCCCGCCTTTCCAAATGCATGAAATAGAATAAATGAACAACACAAAAAACACAAATACTCCGGCAAACCAGGCTAAACCAGATAAATAACGTAGGGAGAGAAATAGACTTACGATTGCTGATTAATTTGACAAAAAAATAAAAGAATGAGAGGACGCGTTCGGAGCCTTGTCGCTTTGGCCGTTCTTCTACTCTGGCTCTGCAGCCTGCGGAACGAAACCCTTGGATTGACAACTATAGCAGCATTCTTACATAACTTTAGTGGTATATTATCGAGCCTAAATTGATGAATCTGGTTACTGCTGGAACGGTTATGAGGGAGGGCTTTATTTGATATTGTTGAAAAGACAAGGAACTAAAGAGAAACTGGATATGCGATCGCTAGTGTAATTGCTATATGGAGATTATTGTGGAAGGGTAGTGCGACTATGTTACTTGTTTGGTGATAACTTCCCGTGTTGTAATTTTCGAGAGTTACCGTCGTTAAAAGTACATCATTATCCCATACATGCAGTTCAATTATTCTACTTAGGAACACTAACGACCGACTCATCAAGCTCATCAGCAATCAGCTGCACATCCGCCAACTTCGCTTCCAGCGTCAAATACGTATCACTAACGCACACCAAACTAGCTTTCCGGCCGCGCATCTTCACGGGTATGTTAAGCTCTGCTTTCATAGGCACTGTCCATTTCGCGTCCGGTCTAGGTCGTAATCTCTTCATCAGCAGAATCTCGTCTTGCTGTTCATTCACTAACAATAAAAACCATCCTTCGAACTGCGGCTTGGGAAATTTGGGTGTGTAGCATTTATACTCTGAATTCAAAGGCTGTCGTAAGCGGGAGACTTGAACCGTCAGAGTTTTTGCTTCAGCGTTTGTAACCTCAAGAGTCATGACAGGAATGCTATTCAGCACTTTCATGAACTCCTGTCTTGGCCGTTTAGCTAAACGCAATGAGTTTGCAAGATTATTCATATCTTGCGTACTCATAGTTCCCAATCCGCTGAAATCATGGATCTTAATTGAATCCGAAATCGGCGTAGGCTCTAATCCAGGCAACGCAGTAAACGGATTATCATCATACCAGCAAGCCTGTTTAATTGCTTGCATAACCTGTATAAATCTCTTTGAGGTAGACAAATATCCCAGCTCTGAAGAGATATCAACATAGGCTTGTAAAACTCGAATACTTTGATCGAGAACTGATACCATATCTTGCATGTAATCTGTAATCGGCAACTCCGCACGACTGAGATGCGCTTGAATAAGTAAAAACGCTTTGACATGCGGATCCCACATAACTTTTTTAAGCGATTCGCCGGGAAACCTCAATTTGGTCGATAGCTCGACATTCACCAAATCTTCATTATGTCGCACGGGAAGAAGATCGTACTCACTCGCCTCCGCTAAGAACTGTAAGCATTCGGCAAAAGACATATCGCGTTTGATATTCTCCAGGATATTGCGCACAGTCTTGTGTGAAATGTAGTAGTTACTACCAATCTGCAAAAACGGCGTAGCTAAAACGCCTCCATCAGCAGATAGCTTCACACATCCAGATTTCTCGAGTTCTGCAATAGCTTTATCCACAAGCGTGATCAAATACTCGCTCAAATCTTCCTCCTCAACACCTTCTAATCCATAATACGAAGGATTCTTGTGAACTCGCCGGAACAGATATGTACAAGTAAGAAAATTCAGAGCGTCTTGTCGCGATTGCACTGCTCCACTCGCAATCTCTGCGCCGAGATGATTGTCTAGATCTTTGTGAAGTGATGATTCAACTGGGAATCCTGAATGCAAAAATCGCTTATAAAACGGCTTCTTGGATTCCTGCGTAAATACAATAGCTACTCCGCTCGTATCAAACGAAGGACGTCCGGCACGTCCCATCATTTGCAAGATGTCTGTTAGATCCATATCTTTGTAAGCTTCGATTTTACCATCAAAGAATTGCGTTCCTTTAATGATTACCAGGTGAGCAGGTAAATTGACTCCCCATGCAAGTGTACTTGTTGCGATCAAAATTTGAATCTTGTTGTTCTCAAACAATTCTTGCACTAAACGTCGATCACCGTCAACTAAACCGGCGTGATGCTGACCGATCCCAAATTGCAATGATAACTTTAACGAGTCGTCTTTGATGCGCGAAAGAACCATAGCTAACTCATCTTCGTCCATCAACAGAAAGCGCTTTGGGTTCTCTTCCATCCCACAAAAGTTTATAATATCGCCGGCCGTCAACCTAGTTTGTCGTCTGGAAGCCACGAAGATCAACGCAGGTTTCGTAGGCGAGTGACTTTTGATTGCCATAAACGCCGGTTTATTCATACTGCAATATCAGTTAGCGATTTCACTCATATATCTTTTAAGATACTCACCTCTTCATCAACGGACAAAATCCAGTGTTATCTTGGAATCCGTCAATGTACATCTCTAGCGGCACCGGACGAATCGACTGCGGGAAATTAAATAGTCCTTCTTTGACACCCAACCAGCCAGCCATATCCCCTGCATTCGCAACAGCAGTCGACATGCCCAGCAACCTAACCGGCCGTTCAATTTGCGTAGACATGTAATTCATCCTGCTAACAATCATTTCTAAAATAGGTCCGCGCTCACCGGCTAGCAAATGAATCTCATCCATAATCACCAATGAAACTTCCTGTACGAATTTTCGCGTTTTCCAATTTCGACTGATACCGTCAAACTTCTCTGGAGTGGTGATAATGATATCTGATTGTCTGATAATCCGTGCATCTGGGGCAGTGTCGCCAGTAAGTTCAACAATCTTCTTGCCAGAGACTTCCAGTCTCCTCGACCAATCGTCAACTCTCTCTCGCACTAACGCTTTCATCGGAGCAATATAGACCACTTTGGACTTGGGATACGTCTTGAACGCCCACCTATGCACAAATTAATAGCAGCACATCGATGCAGAGCACGTATTACTTACCAAATAGCTAATTCAGCAGCAACAGTTTTTCCAGAACCAGTAGGTGCTCCAAGCAGAACATTTGAAGAAGTATTATATAAACAGTGAAAGATAGTCGTCTGCATCGGATTGAAGTAATTGAATTTCTGCTGATAAATCGATTCGATTACAGGATTATGAAGCGCAGTAACCGGCAGTGGACGTAAATTAAGTAACTTTGTCTGGATATTCTCATTTTCTGGTCGAATAAGATGTTGAAACGATACGGCCAGTACGGTTCCAGGCCCGACCCATGTGTTTGACACAGAGCGAACATAAATCTGCGATGGTAATGGATCTTCAAGCGGAATAAAGAAATCCATTTCATGCACTTCATTTCGTTGCCTTTTTGAAACGATAAATCTCGCTGAATGGAGAATAGTAGCTTCATCCGAGTCCTCGACCCATATCCAAAACGATTCTGCGGTGCCATGAAGTTGGTCGTTCCAGCTGAAACTGGGTAGGATACTTAAGTGAACTCTCAAGATATTCCGTAGAATTGGGGATACCTCGCACTCAATCTCAAGGAATGGGTAATTACGGACATAACGCGCAATGGTATTTCCCAACCCGCGATTATGCACTAACTCACCCAACTCAGCTGCCTCCATGTCCCGCAACTCTTCAATCGGTATACCTTTGTTCTCTATAATATCGACGATATTTTTGGGAAGATTGAATTGTGCGAGTTCATGCTCGAATGGCCACATACGTTTGTCAATAGCTTTACAGATTGACAACACCACCAAAGCCAATCGGCCCCATCGTCTGTTCAATGCAATAAGGAATAGTGCGCGGCTAATTCTCGCAGAATTCTGAGCAACATAAGCCATGTCAGATACCAATGAAAATGCATCGACACTAGCTTTCGTGATGTAGGCCTGCAGTAAGATATTAATCTTTCCATGAGACGTATCTGTAGTCCCGGCAACTTGACACGGTGCATAATTATTTCTCAATTTCGTTAGCTCGTCTGATTCTTCCTCTCGCGATTTGAGTCCATCGAATTCACCACTGCAACTAAGCATAGCCAAGACATCAGCCTCAGTAGCAGCTGGTCGCATCATGTTATTGAAAATCTCAATGCTGTTATGCAATAAGTAAAAATCAGACGCAATGCGGCCAACGTCTTTGGGAGTCAATGCCCCTGTCCGTTCATCAAAAATGATCATCTGAACCTTATGCAACTCTCTCGCTGAATTAACAACCAACTCTCTTCTGCGCCGGCCTAGAAATGCATCTTCCTCAATTTGTTTCCAATCAATGCCATACGACATTGGATTCTTGCGCATTCTCACGTATAGATACGTGTAGCCAAGCCACTGCACACCTTCATCAACCGTAGTGACTGTTCCAAGCGCGATCTCAGCATTCAAGTTATCGACCAGTCGTTCTTCAAAACGAGACTCAATCGGATGCTGCTGCGTAACAGTAGCGATATAGTGCGCAAGTCGATCGGCTGTAGTACATAAAAATGCGGTACCGAATTTTTCAAACTGAGGGCGTCCGGCGCGACCGAAAATCTGAATTACATCAGTAATACCAAGATCAGTGAATCCACCCTTCTTAGCATCGTACACCTGTGTTCCTTTGATTATAACAGAAGCAGCGGGTAAATTAACTCCCCAAGCAAGTGTAGCAGTACAGCATAGCACTTTAATTAGACCGTCAGTAAATAGACGTTCTGTCAAGTTCCGATCAGAACGAAGCATTCCCGCATGATGAACGCCCATTCCGTCTTTGAAAATCTCTCTAATATCTTTATTTTTTGACCGCATCATATCTGAACTCGCGCTGCGATACTTTGGATGGAAAGTTGCATCAAATAGATCCATGTCTCCTTCAGACATTGCCATTTCCCTTAACATTTTAACGGTTTTCATAGTGTCCTTTCGTGAATGTACAAACACCATGACCTGGTCTCCTTGCTGAACCATCTCGACCACTTTTTTATAGGTTACTTTATCAAGATTTTCTTGCGATTGCTTACTTCCGGCTTTCCCTTTCACGCCCAGAAAGTGTTGTTCGAGAGGGACTGGTCTGAATGATGCATCAAAGAAAAAGAGTCCATCGCGTCGATCAACCCTACAAGAAATGTTAATACTTCTCATCACCTAACATCGGATAGTAACGTACTTCAAGAAATCGGCCACGTCAACATAGTTAGGCAGTGTTGCAGAAAGGCCAACGATTCGAATCATGTTCTGCGTACTTTCCACCTGCCTCAAAGTTCGGGCAACTAAGCTTTCAATAACGGCACCACGATCATCGTGCAACATATGCACTTCATCAATAATCAACAGTTTCACTTTCTCAACCAAATCGGTATCTCCATTACTCTTTCTGGTAACAACATCCCACTTTTCGGGCGTGGTCACAATAATTTGAGTTTTATTGATTTCCGCCCGGGTAAGCTGCATATCACCAGTCAATTCTTTAACTGAGATACCAAGCCATTTCAAGCGTGATCCAAGCTTTTCGACAATTTCGGCCGCAAGCGCTTTCAAAGGCGCTACATATACGATCTTGAATTCATCTTTGTCAATCTTATAAGAGTCCGCGTTGGGTTCCTCAAACGGGGAAGGCGTGCAGTGCATAGAAATAGTGTGCAGCACTGCGAGCATTGCAACATCCGTTTTACCCTATGATACAGTAAGCATATAGAAAAAAGAGTAGCAATCAGATACATACAGCACCAGTAGGGGCGCAAATAAGCATGTTACTGTTAGATCCATATGCAACGGGATACACCAAAGACTGAACGCGATTCAGTGTTTTGTATCCTTTGAATGTTTCTCTGCAAATGACATCCAGTTCGCTGACGTTTACCAGTTTTTCGCCAAACTTCATAGGCTGATTCTTAGGATAAGGGACAGTGATCTCTTCATACAAATCTTCAGTGACACGAGTCGTCCCTGCCGGTAAACTATACTTATTTCCAAAAGCACTTAATGTATTACCAGCTTCATGAGCTCGGTAAACATGAGGATAGCGCTCGGCTTGAACGTCAAGAACATTTCCGGTCGGCGCAGCTTTGCGGGCTTTCAGAGCAGCATCTAACCGTTTTTGGCGTTCTTCTTTGGTCAAAAGTCGAGAATTGAGTTGTTGGTCGAGATCGTCGTCTGTGTCGGCGTTGATGACACCTCTTCGCTTCGGCTTCTTATCGGCTTTGTTGGTGACTCGAACTTGCGAATAGTTATTGTGATTACTAGCTTCTATGCTCTAGAATAAAGATCAAGTCAGTTTAGAGATTTGTAAAGGAAGATCAATGGGACGTACCAAGCCTTCAACAATTTTTGATCTGTTAGATATCAGTTCACTCACAAAATCCAAATCCTCAAATCCAAGGACATCTATAAGTTTCGACTGTAAATCAATATCTGAGCTTTTCGATGTCAAAATCGACTCCAAAGTTCCCGAAAGCTCATCAATATCCATAGTATTTTGCGTCTTGCTGAGATATTCCAGACAGCGATTCAAGAGCCATTCACGCCCATGCGAAGCTGGAAAATTGCTGGACTCTGCTTCATCTGCAGACGTGGCAGATGAGTTGTTTCCATAGCCGTCGTCCTCATAGTCATAGCCAACTTCGGTCTCATAGTCCGAGTCCGAGAGAAAGCCATCGTATTCATCCTGATTTGCATCCCTGCTATCTGTATCGTCATTTTGAGCAGATTCAAGCGGCTTATTAGCATCTATAGGTTGCAGCTCTTTAATTCTCGCAAGCGTATCCTGCATAGCCCTGATTTGCGCCAAAAAGGAGCTTTGCAAAGTATCCAGCGCTGTATCTGCGTTGCTCGGCGAGTCCGCTGCGGAAGACATACTCGTAGCCATTTTTACGCAACAAAACCTATTAACAATAACCAACTAATGCGAAATATGTTACTTAGCGGCCGCTATCACCTTATAAACACAACCTCTCAGCAAAAGCTTTCGCAGAGGTTTGAGTCATAGACTTACAAAACTCACAGTTAAGTTCTCCATTGTAGGTAAGTCGAGTTACCCTCCTTTAATTATATAAGCCAACTTTAATTGATTGATGAGGTCACTCTAATTTTTTTGCCGTCTGCGAAGGAACGAGGAAGAATCAGAACTAGCAGGAAATCGACGCTGGAAATATACGTGAAAATGCCTACAGAATTAGAAGAGGTGAGTTGAGATAACTTGCGAAGAAAGGGAGCTAAATTCTAATGCCAAATTTCAGCTTGTTGGGTTTCTGCACTCTCCGCAGCCTATGATCCGTGCCATTGCACTGCAGAACTTGGTTGGCTTCTCATCAGGAGAGCAGAATACCATTTTTCTCCAGGATAATCTACGGCCGATAAAGGATTTGCAAGCCCTTGTACATACACCTGATCCGGTATGTGTCCATTGTTACTACTTCCGTTTGTGAAGGTTCTAACAACCGAGCAGAGCATAGCCAAAGATGCACTTACTATTCTCGCCAACATGAGCGAGTACATCAGAATCAGAAAAATGCTAGCTGAGAACAAGACATTTGTTAACCATGTTGTGCAATCTATTATCAAGCCAGACGAACCGAATGCCGACCTCTATTGCGTTTTACTCGCCAATATCGCAAAAGACGACGCCGTCGCCAGTGTATTACAGCTTAAAGCTGCACAGACTTCCAAAGATCTGAAATCTTCGCTATGTATCGACCAACTAGTCGACTGTTTTGTTAAAGGCGCAGAAAAGAAATTAAACAAGAACGCTACTTTTGACTACCTCGCTTTTGTCTTTGCCGACATCTCACGCTTGAGCGAAGGTCGCAAGTATTTCGCGACTGCACAAACTTACGATAACGTCGTGCCTCTATCCAAATTGCTTGTTTTTACCGAGTATGAGAATCCAGTCCGTAGAGCTGGTGTCGCTTCTACGATCAAAAACACCTTGTTTGAGCTTTCTGAACACATAAATCTCCTTGACCGGGAATCAGTTAACATCTTGCCGTATCTGCTTCTCCCATTAGCTGGACCTGAAGATATTCCTATTGACGAATTAGACGATTTACCAGAAGAGCTACAGCTTCTTCCGCCGGATAAACAGCGCGAGAAAGATCATGAGATCCTGTGTGTCCACGTTGAGTCATTGGTGTTGCTTGGCTCAACATTATATGGCAGAGATTTTATGAGAAATAACGGAGTGTACTATATTATTCGAGAGCTCCATTTAGCTGTTGAGAATGACAATGTGTCTGAAATCTGCGAGCGATTTGTGCAGCTTATTATGGCAGACGAGCCTGGTCGATCTGAGACAGAGCAGCGACTACAGATTCTCGAACACGAAGAGGAAGAGACGGCGCCGTTAGATGTGATGGTGTAAATATAGGGAGTTTTGTATCGTATAGATGATGTATAAAGTATTAAAATTTCATAACACCGACCTACACATATTCCAAAATCACAACCCTATCGAGCAGGCGTAATTCACTGCTTTGAGTATCGAGCAGTTAGAAAACAGCTTTGCTCGCAAACGGATCTTCTTCCTGCTCATCATCGTCAGATTCATACATTGCATTTTTCTCTAGCGCACGTAAAGACTGCTTCAATTTTTTCCCCTCTCTACCAATCTTTCTATCTTCGTCCTCAACGAATAGATCATCGCGAGCAAGATCTTCGTCATCGGTTTTGGCGCGCATTTGTCGCTTGACACGCTGTTCAACTTCTTTGCTTTCATCCTCTGGGCCTTCCATAATAGGCGCTTCTTCATCATCATCAAATTCCTCGTCATAGTCAATCTCGTCTCCATCGTCGTCTGCTTCGCGTTTTCTAGCCATTCGCTTTTCGCCGTCAACGACACGCATTCGCTTTTTCGGAATAGCAACTTCATCTGATTCTCCTTCTGGATTCATGTGCTTCATAAGCCAGCGAGGTGGCTGATTTTTCTTTGCCATCATTGCTTCAGCTTCATCAAGTGACAGTGTGGCATATTTATTCCTAGGCGTGAATTTGTACCATTTATTAGCAGGAACCATCTTGAATCCGTCCTCGTCGAAGACAAATAAGACATAGCAGTCAGATTGCGCGGCCTCGTAGTTTCCCACCCATGTATTTTTCGCATCAAAATCTTCGACAAGCCACGGATAATATTCTTCGTATCTCAGTCGTCGCTCTTCTTCGTGATTAGTGTACACCTGCCGAGTTTTCTTTTGGAATAAGTTCTTTCGATTCCGTCGTCCATTCCCGTCCGGAGCAATATTGAGGTCTGGATCTGGCGCGGCAGTTCCTTTCTCCATTCCCTCTGCACTCATCTTAACATCCCCCATTTTGTCCACGTCTTCCGGTTTGACACCTGCTTCGGCAGTCAACGGATTCTGCTGTTGCTGGTATCGCAGCTGTCGTGGATCTTTCCGGTGCATGGTAACAGGCTGTTGGAACTTGGTCGGATCTACTTGCTGGCGACTGTAGAACTTCATAATGTGGTACCGCTTTCCTGATTCTTCGGCTTCTGAGAAGGCACGCAGTCTATAGTCTGTGTTGGCTGAAGCGTCGCCGGGGTTTGACGAGGCAGACGGTGCTGGAGATGCTGACGACCTATCCTCGTTCTTAACTGCGGTCGGTCGCTGCAGACCGGCGCGGCCATTGGCACCACCTCGCGAAGATGGACGAAAAATACCCGACATTGCTTGGACAGACTGGAGTTGGGCGGGAGGTGTGGATAGAGCGAGAAGTATGATGTAAGACGTAGAGTGGTGCCCATTTAGCATAAACAGTAAACAATTGCACGTTTATGCTATACAAACGAGTCTACCAGCGGAAACCGCCACCACATCGAAACTCTACTTGATGCTGCCTATTCCTTTCTCTCCAGCTCTCCACATTCCGTGACTGCATCCGCTAATCGGCAATGTCTCGGCTAGACTATCTTGCATCGAAATATCTAACCAAAGACTCGCTGTCAGACTCTGTGGCGCCCAAGAAACGGAAACGGAAAGACAAATCGAGCTCATCAAAGAAAAAGATTACGACGCAAGAGGGATTGATTCTTGAAGATGACGATGCAGCTGCGCAGTGGGGCCCGGTGAAGCAGACTGACGAGGACGAGCTGGCTGATATACTTGAAGGAGGCGAAGATGCGCCTGTTGGTGAGTTACATGCTTTGCTAAAGGCGCGTCTATGCTTTGCTAACGTATTTTGATTACTAGTCGAAGAAATAAATCTAGAACCACGACGAGCAGCAGCCGGCTGGAAGAAAGTAGGAAACATAAAAGAAGAGGAAAAGGAAGAGAATGACGAGGAAGCGGTAACTATCAAACGCGAAGATGCAACAGAGAAACCGCAGACTGCGCGACGACTGGGCGGACTGAAATCAGCTGCTGAAGTCAAGGCAGATCTAGACGCCAAACTAGCACGAGAAATGTCTAATATGGAAGCATCGGGTACATCAGGCAAAGGTGCGGAGAAGGTCTATCGTGATGCGTCTGGTAGACGTATCGATATCAATGCTTATAAGGCTAAAATGCAGCAACAGCAACTCGAGGAAGAACGGAAGAAGAAGGAGGATGAAGAACGGAAGATTGAGTTAAACAAAGGATTAGTGCAGGAAATGGCAAGAACAGCTGCTGAGAATATGGAAAAAGAAGCTTCAAAGTCTCGATTGACCGGATATGCAGACGACAAAGACTTTAACGACGAGCTCAAGCAGAAAGAACTATGGCACGATCCAGCCACACGCTTCCTGACGAAACAAAAAGAAGAAAAGAAGAGCGCTACAGGATTAAAAATATACAAAGGACCATATCCGCCAAATCGTTACAATATACCCCCTGGATATCGATGGGACGGTGTCGACAGATCTAATGGGTTTGAAGCGCGATTGTTGGAGAAGCGGACAAGAGAGAAGGAAAAGAAGGTGGAAGAGGATGCTTATTCGACTGATGACGGTGAGGATTAGAAAGGGAATTGTAAGATATATTGGGTTAGATTTTGGATATGCGGCCGCTATTTGCTTTCCCCGGCTGGTATATACTATTTACTGCGGTCGGCAGTTGTGCGCAAATACTGAGTTACGAACAGAAACACCACTGTGTACCATATGGTCAATTGAACGTATTGAGAGAAGTAGATTCATATTCTTCGTATATCGAAGACTCGTAAATGATAGAGGTTTCAACGGCTTGACGAAGAGAAGCCGCACAGCGACTTTGCCCACACCGGATCTCAAATCCTCCACCTGCAAAGAACTTGCGCCAGCAATCATTCTACGAGCACCATGCGCTTCTTATCCATTTTGCTGGCCGTGGCTGCTGCATCAGGCTTCTCGCACGCGTTGGACAGCGATGATTTTGTAGAATCAATTACGGTTCCAGTCAGCTCGCCCCTGTCGTCATATTCATCGTCCCTCGAGTTCTCGTATAATCAATACACAAAAAGCGCAGGTCTTTTATCCAACGAGATTACTGCTAGTGACACTGAAGATTCCCACTTTTATCTTATAAATAAGGAATCATTGACTGATGCAAGTGATCGTCTGCTTCTCTAATGGTTGATCTTGTCTGACAGGTATTTTAGCACCTTCCGCTCTCGTCTCAGAGCATTCAAGATGTATTCACAATTCATCTATCAAGTTCTGGAAAGCCATGGCATTTTGACTATGCGTACAAATCAGCTGATCCGAAGGCAATTCCGGTTCCAGAAGTGCAAGTCGTTAACCCGGCTAAAGGGCCAGTCGCAGTTTTAAAGGCGCCTATAATCAAGGGCGACAAAGTTGTTGAAGAGGTCAGCTAGCTTTACATAATTTACTTGCAATTGGGATAGTTATTAACCTCCTTATAGGACAATCGATCTTTTATCCAGAAATATTGGATGTTCCTTGTGCCTATGGTCCTCGTTTTCATGCTGGGCGGAGGCGGCGGCGGCGAATAACCGCGTTACTTGGTTGTTTTGTATAATAGATATAATTCAAAGCATAAAAATTGCTCAAACTGCTACTAAATTTTTCATCGAACTCGCTTCTGCAATTGACACATAGCTGCGCAAATCACCATAGTTGCTTAAATACATTTACCTGGCTATCTTTTTAAACACTGTTTTTGGGTGCCTCTTGAGCAGCTTCTTCACCGGTTTCTTCGCCTGTCGTTTCAGTCTTTTCTTCCGGCACTGCTTCAGCCGCATTTTCAGATGCTTCTTCCGACATTGGCTCAGTTGCATCTGGTACTATCGCATTTTCAGCACTTTCTTCAGACACCGGCTCAACTGCTTGCTCAACTGCTGCTTCGACATCCTCAGCCGCTTGGTCAGAACCACCAGCAAATATCGCTGCAGTTTCGGCCAAGTTCTCGGCTTCGGTAGGTATCTCAGCCACTCTCTCGGCGACTTGGTTTGCTTCGTTTTCGCTTTTTTCCTTTTCCAGTTGTTCCGCTTTTTTCTGTAAGTCATTTGACGAGTATTTCGTAAATCGTTTCAGATTACTGTACAGGACTCGTGATCCTGAGGCATTGATATATTCCTTGAACAAGTCCCAGTTGGACTCCATACACTGTAAAGTCCGCTTAACGTTCATGTAGCCATGCGTAGAATACCACTTCGCGACATTGATAGCTGCAGTGTCGAGATGATAATTCAGCCTTTTGGGATCCCGAGCGTAGCTAGGACGTCCTACGCCTAGGCGGATCCGCGCAATTTCGTGATCAGTATCTGCAAATGCTTCTTGAATTGCTTTTACAGCCTGATGGCCCTGGGCTGAGGTTCCGTAAGAAACTTTGATGGCTCCCGGAGGAACCTCAATATCATCGTGAAGAAGTACCAACTGCAGACCATTCGGTGATTCCAAGGACTTAGTATTGTACATTTCTCGAACTTGTTGGCCAACTGATAGGAATAAATTTTCATCCATTTCAGATCGAGCAACTACCATTCTGCCAAAGAAAATTTGTCTACCATCTTTGATTATGGCAGACCGCTGCTCGTCTGTGAGATCGGACGGAACCCACTCATTCACCACTTCTTCGTCGTCTTCTTCTTCTTCTTCTTCTACTTCTTCTTCTTTTCTCTCGCTGTTCTCCAAAGTATCTACAGGAGCCGACTCTGTAGGTGAATTTGTAGCTTTGTCAAATATAAGAAATTGTTCGCGAATAGATTTTCCCGGCCTCCGCTTAAAGTCCATGTACGGCGGATACTGGAGCAATGAATGTCCTTGATATCTGTGAAACACTTTATCGCGCCAATAAAACAACTTCGAGGGCCCTGTAATCAGCCTGGCTTCTCGATGGTCAAGAAGTAGCTGGTAAGATACAACGTTTGCTACAGCGCGACGAGAAGCGACGTTGTGTCTGTGTTTGAAATGCCCTCCAATTGAGCATATCTGAAGTCGGCGCTAGTCAGTATACCGTAAGTGACTAATAAGCAGCAAATCAATGCTCACCAATAAGTTCTTTCTAGCCGTTCCCTCCATAGCTGCCATTTCCTGTTGTTCGTCTATCCGGCAGCAGTCAAAGAAAAATTTCAGTCACCTTACCTTCCCGAGCACAAACATTTTGACTTCGCGGTGCGGCGTTGCAACTTCGGCCCCGAAAAAATTCATGCACGCAATCAACGCTCTCTGTCTGCTTCTTGCGCCAACAATACCAAAGTACAGCGCCATGGCTACATTCAAGCCGTTGTTTGGCCACGAAATACGGCGGCAAACAGCTGTTGCCGTTCAACAGCGGTCGCTGCATTCCTCGGCTGCTCAATTCAAGGCTCCGGTGTCAGTGGTGCATCCCGTTCACCACCGAGTCCGCTACAAGAAGAGCATTCTCCATCCCAAATACCAGCCACTGCTCACAATTCCAAAATGGGATCCTCGTTCACATCTTTTCAAACCGCAAGCAGTGCAGCCGTCTCGTGTGAAAACCCACTGGGAGACTACGCTGGCTCCAGACCTCATGCTCGCAAATTACACCCACAACGAAGTCAGACTGCGCGGCCGCAAACACCAGGAGTGGGACGGTTCCTCGCCATATCACGTCAATCGCCCACTGAGGGCGCCAGCTGGAAGTGCCATGGCTACGCCTGATATTGTTCCTCGGACATTCCGCACTATCCCGTTCGTGACATCAATATGGGTCAACACGTTCAACCATCGCGCAGTGACAGAACACATGGAGCGGAATATCCCTGCTACCGTCATGTTACAGCAAATCACTGGCGTCAAGCCCGCACCTGCCTACTCTGGTGTATCAATTATGCAATGGCGACTCCGAAAAGAACGAAACGTTGGTGCGGTCGTCGAGCTGAAAGGCGCAAAGAAAGATCAGTTTCTAGCTACGCTTGTCGAGATCGTCATGCCCCGTGTCAAGGACTTCCAAGGCATCGCTAACTCTTCTGGTGACAAGTTTGGAAATATCTCGTTTGGTTTGGAACCTGAGAATATGCGTCTCTTCCCCGAAATCGAAGGTAACCCCGACTTATGGACCGGTATTCCCGGTGTGAACATCACGTTCGTCACCAGCGCTCAGACCGATCCCGAGGCCCGTTTGTTGCTTTCTTCTCTGGGTGTTCCATTCTACGGTCGTGAAAGATTCCACAATGTGCCTAGTCTGGATGGCATCAAGCAGACCAGAAAGAAGGGCGTTGTCTACTACGATAATAGTCAAGAATAGAGAGCTACAAGTTTGGAGGAGAAGACATTGTTGGACTTCTGTAAATATTTTGTTCTAATTTGAACCCTATTAAAGTCGCACCGTATTGTGAGATTGCTGCGTGTCTTGATCGCAGAGACGTACACGCTTACAAATAAATCCTGAAGACTATCCTGACCGAATAAAGATAAATATTACAACCGATAAACCACCACTAATACGTCCACCATATGCATGAATAACAACAGCCACTTGTCCCGACTTCCACCGATACTCAAACTACGCTAAAAAAGGCAAGTTCCCAGTTTAAAATAATCTAAGTCCGCAGACTGGTATAACCTGTGCTCAGCTCGAATTCCTCTGCTTCTCGTACATGTCTTTGCTCAAGCCCAATATCGGAAGATGACGAGTCATCAGCAGCGATCTCGTACTTGACGCTCTCGAAACTTTCGTTTCCAGAGAGTTTTTGCCACAGCCAGATGAGTGAGACAAAGTACAGGAAGACAAGGAAGGAGATAGAGTAGATTATTAACGTGTAACTGCCGTGGTCGATGTGGTTCTCGGCAATTAAAGTAAGCTGTTCCTCATTTGCAAACATGAACAAAAATCCAGAAGCTACCAGCAAGAAAGGTGTCAGGTACTGGAATGATTTGATATTACCGTCGGCAGGAGCATCCTTGAGCACGAACGAGATCTCAATCGCTCTAGCGGCACCAGCTCCCATCAATGCATAACCAAACATGGCGTGTACTTTGGTGGAAAGCTCTAAGTGCTGTGCATGAACAGACATAGCCCAACCGGTCAGGATGATAACTATCGGTGGGATAAGATTACGCGTCGGCTGTCCATTTCTCTTGGATAAGAACAAGCCCAGGAGACCAGCACACCACCAGACAATTCCCATACTGGCTAAATCGAAAGAGTTAGAACATGCCGTAAGTCAGCGAGTAAAGTAAAACATACTGTGCTGATAATCTCCATGAGTCCATTCATGACCCCAGCGATGCTCGGTGAAGGTATTAACGATACCCCAAGCAGTGATAACCGCGCTGTCGTAAAACTCCTGACTGCGGCCCCGTCTGGCAAGCCAAGTCTGGCCAACCATCATCATAATAGCCAGAATACATCCGTATGCAATAAACGCACTACCCATAATCTAAATAGCTATTAGCATTGCACAACTTACGCCCACAAGACATAAACTTACACCGTGAGCCAGGCACTGGCCTAAATGACCACCGTGACAAAATCCAAGAGCAGTGATACCGCCAAAGCCCATTTGAACCCAAGCCAAAATTGGCAAAAGTTTTCCCATCACATTGTGAACAAGAACGCAGACTGCTCTAATTTTTCCCGCGAATCCGCGCTCGAGATGCAACTTGTTGTAAATACCGAGAGAAAGCTGTACGACCATGAACCACATTAGAAACGACGCGAATGTCGAGTGAATATTGTGGCTAGGAAATTCTCGGCCCTTGTGGTGGTGTCCCAGGAAATACGCGACGATGGCGATAACGCTGCCGAAGACTTGAAGAGGTACGTGATAGCGGTTTTTTGTCATCCCGAGTACCATTCCAACGGGGAAGATGATACCAAAAGACAGCATCATAAGCTAGAAAGCGCAAGCGCGTCAGTACTGGTGAAAAGCACATAGTTCTTTTTAATACGTACAACTATATGAGCCCATAAGATAGAATCCACGGGTTCAACCGAAATGTACTCTCCTTCTGGGATGTCATCGCTGTCATGCTCGTGAGCACGAGCAAGAGCTGGAGCAAGTGCTACTAGTAACAAATATCGAGGCTGCCTTGACATAGCTATTACGTTACGTATGGAAGATAAAGGAGAAAGGAGATGACAAAGAAGTGACACTGGCCACGGTTGGGCCGGCTGTCCAAAGCAAGTCACGTGATGTTAATGCCGCGTAGTGCGGTGCGTGAAGATGAGCAGTTATATGACTTCTGATGCCCTTATATACGTAGATATACTATTTAGAGACATATTAGTGCAATACGCGTGTTGTATTCTGTCTATTTACAAGTTCGATTCACCGTGATTAGGTGTGCTTATATACAACTGACCTCGCTCTATCGTATCAACCAGATACCCTCATGAACATCGGCCGGTCTCTATTTCTTCATACTCTCGGGCGTAGAAAGACCCTCTATACTATCCAAGATCTCCCAAAGTCTGGGAAACACGTTCTCTTCGATTGTCGCGCGTTCTTGGATAGGCATATTGCTCAGAACGTAGTTCGCAACCGCAATCGGGCTGCGCGTGAGCGGTCTGCCGATTCCTATTCGGATGTTGTAGTAGTTGTCTGGTATTTGCTTCAAAACGCTTTTCAGACCATTATGGCCTCTAATGAACGAAAGGTTAGCAATCCATGCAAAATGAGCCATCCTTTAAGCAGACACACCTTGCTTTGCAATCGTTTCTCGCCTCAATCTTGCCTACCGGCAGTTCCAGCTCGTCATGCAGAATAACCAGCCTTGCCGAGTCTCCAAACTGATGTTTCGCCCAGTCCCACGCTTTGGCAATAGGCAGTCCGCTGGCGTTCATTAACGATCCGCACTTGAACATGCCAATCATGTTGTTCGAACGTCTGGGATTGAGCGCCGAGGTCCCTTTGTACAAGTCTCCGTTCAGGCCAGGCATGTACATCTTATTGCCCAGCTTATTTCTATGACTCGCTATAAGCATGTCGAGCATCAAGTGGCCTACCGAATGGCGTGTTTTCGCGTACTGTGTTCCGGGATTGCCCAGCGAGCAGATCTGTTGCTGTTAGTCCACGGCCCGCCGTCATAAATACAAAGCAGCCAGGCTCACCAGCAGTCTACTCGGCTGCCCTCCCACTAACATAATCCTCTTGTTGAGCAAACTGCAAGTGCCATCGAATGGCGCCCGTCGTGCTGATGGCGCCGCGATGAATTTTCAGATAGAGCACGCATTAAGGTTTAACGACAACCGTGCTGGTAAATTCAGCTGCCCGGCGTAGTTTGCAGAACGCAAGAGAAAGGCTTTACAGGCCTTCACCCTCTCTCATCGCCGTCACTCGTCGCGCTTTCTTTCTCAGTCTGAACACGCCACAGCTGCAACGTTTCGGTTGTATAGACAATTAGCAAGTCACTATTAACCGTGCTGTTGGTCGCGCTGCTGTTTCTGTTTGTTTTCTTATTGGCTGAGGCGCGAGTGTCCTGCTGGGCTGTTTGTTGGCATTCGGATCTGAAGATTTGGGTAGGCGCTCCCACTGCTTACAGGCCTATTTCCTCCAGTTTATCAGCTTGCTGATTAGTTCTCGCTGAAAAGAGTTGATTGCGAACCTCCTTTTTCTCTGATTTTTTCTGGATCTTGTCCGCGCTTCAGCATCTCGTGGGCACACCAAGTTATCTACAACTTGCAAATTTGGAGAACTTTTTCTTTTCTTCCTATGACCGCAGTCCAGTGCTCCCATATAAACAGCAGTCGCAAACAAACAAAGTAGTGGGTTTTGTAATTGGTCTATAAACTACTGGCTCATGGATGACCGCAAACGCGTGCTATCGGTCAAGACTGAGCTTGACGCGCCACCGTCAAAGCGCCATGCGACGGACTCCAGTTCTGCTGCTAGCGCTAATGGGCACAACGTTCCATTAACACAGGACGATGTTCTTGTACGTACCTTGTTTTATTTAAAGATAATAGGCAGATTCTAATATCATATGCAGCTCTTCCAAAAAGAAGCTATTTTCAGACAGATGCAGACCTATCGGCGGGAACGGGACCAGTTACAAATCCGCTTAAATGATGTACAGCAACGGTCCGCGTATCACGATGATCACATAAGGTTACTAGAAGTCTGGTGGGATCAGGTAAGCTACTAAATGTTTTGATCTAGAATCTTTGGCTTTTGGCTAACAGTAGTGAATAGCTTCTGAACGAGATTAATATCTTATTTGGAAAGCCCGTCGATACTTCTCTTGAGGGAATTGTTCCTCAATCACTGCTTCTCTCAGAATCACAGGAATACTCCAAACACCTGGGCGAAAAGCGCAATTTAATCCTACAAACTCTAACACCTGTCTTGTCTAATTTACAGCCTCCAGAGTCAGACTTAAAGTCCCTTCAATCTCAAGTCAGCGACCTTTCATCTCAAATTTCAATTATAAAAGTCGAAAATGAACGATTGAAAGATGAACGCGAAGATCTAGAGCAACGACTTACCGCCGCAACTTTTAAATTCATGTCGGCAGAGAAGAAAATGGAAAGATTAAAGAGCTCTACGTTGGCGAAGATTGAGAGATCAACAGTTGCTGTCAGTCAAGTCAAGCGTGAGGAATCGGCTGAGGATAAACCTGATACAGAGAAGAAGACTGCTACCGAGATTGACGAGGAAGCACTTAATCGAATCAAGAAGGAGTCCGAGGCGATTATCCAAAAACAGTCAGAAGAGCTCAAAACTTTACAGAGCAAGCTACTAAATTTACAGGATGAGCTGACGAAAGCGAATTTGAAACTCTCGACTCTTACCGAATCCGACGTTTTGAACTCCGAGCCGTATAAAACTTTGAAAATACGCTATATCGATCTGTCATCTCGAGCCAATCATTTAGAGTCACTGAATGATATCATCAAGCAAGAAAGCGAGAAGCTATCCAGCGAGCGGACAGAATATCGAGAACTTGTGGCCGCAGAGTACAAGGCCATGGCAGATGAGCTGGAAGGACAGATGAAGAGACTTGAAAATGACTTGATTCGAATCCGCGCTACTCGCGATGATCTCGCTTCCGAGATTGCGATCCGTAAAGCCAAAGAAGAGAGTCGAGTGTCTACGTCGAATGAGGTTGCTGAGTTGTCAGAGACTCGTGCACTGCGGATCAGGGCTTTGGAAATGGAAGTTGAAGGCTTAAAGGCCCAACTTTCTGTTAACGGCACATCGACGTCGTCGAGTGCGCTGTCTGCCGAGGATACACCAGAGAAATTACTCGCGCGCATAGAGAAGCTAGAAAAGCAGAATCAATTTCTGTCAGCCGAATTACCAGAGATGGAAGCAGCGTTCAACAAGGCACATTCGCTGAGCATCAAAAAGATTACCGATGTGTCAGAGCGCGAAGATAAGATTGCTCGACTAGCCGCTGAGAAGGCGAAAGCGGATCAAAAGTATTTTGCTGCTATGCGTTCGAAGGAGGCCGTAACTGCTGAAAACAAAACTTTAAAGACGCAATCTTTCAAGAGCAGTGAGATTATTCAACAACTGCGCGACGCCGAAAAGACGATTTTGCAGAAAGTCACATTTTTAGAAAAGCAGCTTGCTGAGTTGGAAAGTGCCAGACATACATATCAGAAGCAAGTGCAAGATACTCAGCGGAAGGTTAACGAGCAGAATGTCATGCTCGAGAGCTATAAAGGTCAAATGGAAAAGTTTTCTGCTGAAATTCAATCGCGAGCTGCGGCATTACTTAGCGAGAGCGAAAGTCGGCGGGCTGCCGAGCTGCAGTTGGAGCGCACGAAAGCCGAACTGGATCGGTATAAAGAAGACAAGAAGAGGTCTTCTCTTGGAAAACTTGACGGCGATGATTCACAGATTGAGGCGCTTAGATCGATTGCTATCTGTTCGGTATGCTCGAAGAATTGGAAGGATACTGTGATCAAAGTATGCGGACACTGCTTCTGCATGGATTGTGCAAAAGATCGACTTAATGCTCGCCTTCGAAAGTGCCCGCTTTGTAACAAGCAGTATTCGCACAACGATCTTATCCCTGTGCATTTGTAAATATGCCTCTTCCTCCTTTCAGAAGTATTGGTTTTTCTCTCCGTGTCTGGATGACAGCCGAACGATCGTTGCGTTGCAAGGATATTTATTTCTGGTTCGAGCGGGTTTAGATGCGGGAATGAGCGATTGTTTATGTATATTAGTTTCTATTTTTTATCTCTTTATGTCTTTATGTAATGTAAACTAGTCTATTATCTCCATGCATTTGTTCCACTCGTAAGTCGTTTATGGTAGAGCGCCCAACTAGTTGAGATTAGGGTTGCTTGCAGACGAGAAGACGCGCGGACGCGACTTTTGCTACAGCGAAAAAGGTCGACCAACGAATATCCAGCAGCATTTGGCAATTACCGCGCGCAGATCCGGTCTATACTCCATTCCAAGCGTGCTACAGTATTGCCGAGGAGTACAAACTAGAACGACTCGAGACAAGGGAAACTAAAGAACGGAAAATGCCAGCCTATAGGATCGCACTCGATGATCTGACGCCGAATAATCTGGGCGTTTTGCGACGGATTAATAGTGTGGTTTTGCCGACTACGTACTCTGATTCTTGGTATAAGGAGAGCTTGAACGTTGGTGAATTGGCGAAACTTGGTATGTGTAATTAGATTGAGGAAGGGGAGCGGGTGTGCTGATTGGTGTGGGGTATAGCTTTTTTCGACGAGGTGCCAGTCGGCGCGATACGATGCTCACTTGAAACTAGCAAAGACGGCAGTAAGATTTACATCATGACATTAGCAGTATTATCAGCATACCGGGGCTACGGCATCGGTAAGAAGCTGCTTGAGCATATATTCGAGTATGCGAAAACGAGCGGAATCAAAGAGATTTACTGTCATGTATGGGTTGGAAATGAAGAGGCGATGGAGTGGTATGAACATAATGGATTAACAAAAGGAGAGTTTGTCAAGGGATATTATCGCAAGATGGATCCGGCTGGAGATGCGTTTATATTCAGAAAGATTATAGAGTAACGGGTTTGCATATAGCTTTGTAAAATAGTTGTAATATATTGGAACCAGCATCAACTTCTTTTTTACGTCATTAAAAGATGTGAGATGAATATATACTTATAGAATTATAACAAACTTAGCGTGAACATTATGCGGCATCTGTCTCTTTGGCAGTCTCACTTTCAGTTTCCTCGTTCTCTTTTATCTGTTTAGCTTTCTCATCCTCCTCCTTCTTCTTTTCCTCTTTATCATGCTCGCTGATCTCCTTGTATCCCCACAAAACCTCCCACTCACCCTTGACAAATGCAGTAACTACAACAGCACCACCGATACCCGGGCATAAATACAGCAACGCAGGCTGCGCCGCTTTAAACACATGCATCACGAAAATGGTGAAAATCAATGCGACAACGTACATCACCATCGCCGAATTGAAAAACGGCTTGGGAAATGCCCGGCGTGAAGAATAAGCCGTGTTTGCGTTCTTGCGGTAGTAATTCCAGCAATCAAACCGCAGGCACAGAGAGAGGAAAATGGCAGGCACGATGATGTCGCCTAATCCGAGCATTGCTTGCGAGGCGGCCTGACCGGTGGTGGCGGGACGCGGAGCAGTGAGCTTGATTGGGACGGTCAGCGAAGTGGCCACGGTGACCATGACATCAGTTCCAAAGACGAAAAAGATATCATACAAGAATAAACCGATGAGCATGATGTATCCGGTCTTGAACGAATCGATAGTCAGAAGACGAATACTACTGAACGCGAACGACGCGCCGAGAATATTCCCCAGAATCCAATTTGATGTATACCAATTTCCAACCACAATCGCCAACGCAATAGGCATACCCAGCAAATCCGCTGACGTGAAGTAAGACTTCCAGACTTCCTCAGGCGTAGGCGGTAACTTGCTGACCTCGGATGCGATTTTAAACTGCGCGTAAATGAAAAACGGATTCAAACTCTGCGTAAACGATGGTTTCTTTACAATCTTATCCATCAAGTCTTTGCGTTTTTGCTCAATCTTCTTGCTTTCTTCTTCCTCCACCGGATCTTTCTTCATCTTCTCAAGTTCTTCGTAAGGCGGATTCTCAACAACTGTGATCTTCCATCTCACGAGTTTAGTACCCGTAAATCGCGCAAAAGTCTTCATGATAGATCCAAACGTCGTAGCCACCGCGACGACGCCAAAGATTGCAAAATACGCATTGAAAAACATCTCGATATACTTCTTATCCAACTTCTTGATCAAGTAGTACATTCCCACCAACATAAACCCGCCCATAACAGGCATAAGATAGGCATCTTCCTCCGCAAGTTTCTCACTAGACGAAGAACTGGCAAGATCGGCTGGATCGAAATTGGGATCCTTGGGATCAGCGGGTAACGCGGTGTCGGGCCGGTGGACAGTCGAGCGGGAACCACAGTAGATCACGACCGATGCTGAGACAAGAAGGATCGCATATGTCAGAAGAACAGGGTCGATATTGTGTTCTTCTAGTATTTCAAACAACCGCAGCTGCGGAAGCGATATGCTGTTCATTTTGTGTATGATATTTGGTGTTGAGTAGCAACAATGAAACGTTGCGTTAAAACGCGTTTTTGTTGTTTGATTTACCCGGCGTTCACGAACCCCGACTTCCAATTAATTGGATCTGGGAAAATTCAATATACCCAGGTTATTGATTTATCACGGTCCTGAGATAGCACTTGAATATATTAGAAATGGCGCCAAGACTGCCTCAGCAGGAAGACTTTCCGAGCTCGACAGTATTGACAATTACACCTCCTCAGCCTCCAGGATCATCTCCGACTCACGCGCAAGTTCTCAATTTACTTGTCATCTATGCTTGATTCTTACAAATTTGCTGCTATAGCATCATACTACTCCATGGCCTAGGCGATACAATCGCGCCATACTCTGCACTAGCAGCACGGTTGAATCTCCCCAAAGCAGTCGTCATTGCTCTCCAGGCGTCGACGCCAATGCCATTTGAACTAGGCGGCTACCACTGGGGCGACGATCTTGTATTCTCCAAAGATCCACTGTCGTCCTCTGCAGCCGACGACGACGAGATACTCAGTCCCGACGCCGAGTTCGCGCGCAGTAAGCAGGTTTTAAGCACGATAATCCACGACGTGTTGGAACTCAAATGTGGGTTCACGGCATCAAAGAATGTCATTTTGTTTGGCTATGGCCAAGGTGGTATGGCGGCTTTATACATGGCTACCACGGCCATGAATCTCTGCGCGGTGATTTCAGTAGGCGGGTGGATTCCGAGCTGTGTGAAAGCTCGTGAGATCCTTGATTTACCACGAAGTACAAGCGTATTGCTATGCGGCGGAGACCAAAAGTCAAGTATCACCGACGAACGAGTGAAAGTGGCCGAGGAGCTGTTTAAAGACTGTAGACGCGTTGTTTTTCCACATATGAAAGGCGATCGGATGCCGCGGAATAGAGACGAAATGGCGCCGATATTACGGTTCTTGCTGCGGATATTAGTTCCCGACGCATTAGCAGAGCAGGGATTCAAGTGATTTTTGCAGAAATAGAAAGAAAAAAAAATTGATTATAAACACCCGAGGTACAAAGGAATATAAAAAGACAATCACGATATCACTGGAACGTTGAGCTGTTGCTGTACTCCACTACTTGCCGAAACCTCTTTCTTCTCCGATTTCTTTCGTATCTTCTTCTTCTCTGGACTTGTGCTCTTCGCGCCATTCGTCTCGACCTTCTCAGCTTTCCTTTCAGTTCTTTTCTCAGCCTTCTTCTCGGCTTTTTTCGTAGACCAGTAGTCTTTGAATGGGTCAATAGGCAACACGATATCCGGCTGGATAGTAGCAATGCCCATCATGCTGTCATCAAATACCTCATTGATCCCCGTTTCCAGATCAGTAAAACAAACCCCTTTGACAAACGGCACCAACGGCGCCAGCACCCTTCTTCGCTGCCGCGTACCTCCGTCTCCGGCAACATCCTCGTCATTGTCCGCGACCAGAAAATCCTTCATTTCGTCATCGATAGAGGCATCTTCGTCGTCGTCGCTGTCAGGCGTATCGAGATCTTCACCTGGCTCGCCGTCTTCTTCCTCGTTCCATTCAAGTTCAGAATCATAGTCATAATTTATCCGCTCGTCTCTGAAAAATGGATTGTTGCGCGGTACATGTTTGTATTTCGTGAATGTTCCGAAATACGGCGGCCGCAAGTCTTCGCAGAAGCGGAAAAATTTACGCGGAAGCGCGTTGAGCATGCCGCGAACTTTGTCTTCGCTGAGGGAGCTTAGTGATGTAGTGATGGGTCCATCGAGCGCGCCGAAAAGAGTGACGACGTCTTTTGTCGTTTGAGCGAGACGAATACCGCGGCGTCGTCGCCGACCCAGATGTATTAATGCAGTCATATCCGGCGGAGATGGCGCAGATGACGGGACAATAAGCTCTGAAGAAGCTGTTGAAAGGAAAGAATCGAGCGCAGAACGTGCGCGGTTGAGATCGTGCTCTGTTTGAGAAAAGTTGTGGAGAGGATAGAGCGTAGCGTAAGATTTGACAAAGAACGGAAGAAAAGTCGATTCATAGTCCGATTTGCGATCATCGACTGATTCCGGAGTCGGCGACGATGTGCTAGATAGTGATTCATTGGCGGCAGGTGCGGATTTTGATGGAGAAACGGGCTTGATGAAGAAGTTTGAGAGTCGGAGTTGTTTCTAGACAGGCGGTTAGTTTCCTTGCTGGTTTTGCTAAACGAAATGATACCAACCTCTTCCTTCTTTTTCTTATCTTCTTCCTCTTTCCGTTTCTTTTCCTCTTTCTCTTCCTCTTTCTTCTTTCTATCTTCTTCCTTCTTCCTCTTCTCCTCATCTTTCTTCTTCTTCTCCTCGTCTTTCCTCTTTTTCTCTTCCTCTTTAATCTTCCTCTTCTCTTCCTTCTCCGCCTCTTTCGCAGCCTTCTCCGCCTCCCTCGCAGCTTTCTCCGCGTCCTTCACAGCTTTCTCCACTCTCTTCCTCTCAAGCTCCTCCGCTTTCTTCCTCTCTACTTGCTCAATTTTCTTCCGTCGTTGCTCTTCCCTAGCAACTTTCTCTTCCTCACTAACTTTCCCCGTTCGTTTCCGTTTTCTTTCAACTACTCCCTCAATATCGTCATCACCCGCCCCTTCCGCCGGCTTCTCAGGTAAACATTCTGGTCTTGTCGTCCGCGTGATTGCTGTATTTGTAGATTCGGAAAATGGTTGCTTGTGCACGGATTTACCAAGCTCGGATGCCGACGACCTAGATACCAGTGACGCGTCGCCATCGTCAGGTCGCTGATCACTCTTCTCGCACTCCATCTCTGCAAGAAAGGTAATGACAATAAACGCTTCTTATTCTCCTATCTGCTGTACTGCTATTGAAGACGGTGGATTGTGAAGATGAGCGTGAGTTGGCAGACGGCGCGCGTGCAACCGCTCAAAGAAGTCGAGACGCGTTCAAGGGCTGCGTTGGAAAACTCTAATTTCGCTAATTTCCACACAAAGCTTGCGGAGACGCGTAATTTACCCCATTTCAATCTCGTTTGGTTGCGGAGATTATAATGACTATAAAAGTCACTGGAGTGATTACAATGACTACGAAGGTGTCGGAGTCCATTCATATGTGAACCACTGATTGAATAAAAGATTATAACTCGTTATATACAGATTATTAGTCTCTCTTGCAATGCCCTATAGAAACAAAACCCTCGCCAGTCACTGTACAATCCACATCCGCTTTAAAGCAATACAGAAACGCCAGCATATATAAAGCCCAAGCACGAAAGCGTCTATATACATACACTCCAAACAACCCACAGAGGCAGCGACTATTCACCATCGCTACTGCTGTAATCCGGATTAGCGATATACAGCGTCCGTCGGGGAGCAACGATTCCTTCAAGTTCGGTCTCGTCCAGGCTTCCAGCACTGGACTTGCGCGATAACGGACTAGGATTCGCAGACGCTGACGAGGCAGCTGATTTGGCATCTGGCGTAGCTGGTAAATTCAAATGCGCCGACGCTCCGGAACTGACGACTGACGCGCGACTGTCGTTGTTGTTCGCTTGGTCTTCCGAATTCACACTCGCGAGCGTATTCGTGGTGAATAAACCAGACGTATTACTCAAGTCCGGAGTCGAGCCCGACAATGGCGTCGTCGCCGACTCATTAATCGACTCAGACGCATCGTCATCCTGTGCCAACGCTCTAGCCGCGAGCCGCGACGAAGACTTTGAAACCATTCGCGCATCACTCAACTCGAGCGTCATATCGAGTTTCGGCTGGTAATAAGCGTAGGCGTGCATATACGTCGAATACTCGTCCGAGCGCTGACTGTCCTTCTTCTTTTTCCCGCTGCTGTACGAATTCGCAGCCGGTGCGCGGCTTCTGGTTATCAGATTCTTCGGCACCCGGTCACACCATACCGTGGCTTTCTGCCGACGCATGTATCGCGCATAGTCGGATTTGCTGGCACTGTTCTCGATTCCCGAGACCGCGGAACTGGCCACGGGCGTCATATTCATCTCGACGCTTGAACTCGCTATCGACGTGCAATCTTCTGCCGCCGGCGCATATTCGCCACTAGGCAGCCGCGGAACCGGCACCACAGCCGCCGCCGCAGCAGCAGCAGTCGCGGCAGCCACGGCCGCCGAACTCGTCTGGCTCATTCGCGAAGAATGGCGCGACAGCACAGGCGATCCGCCGCCGTTGTCCGCCGACACTAACGAACTGAACGAAGCAGTAGACGCCACGGAACCCTTTATCAGCCCGTGGCTTCGCGCAGAGGCAATCGACGTTCGTCGAGAACTATACTCTGGAATCGCGGGAGGCGGCGAAACGCCTCTGAGCGAAGGCGACAGCGCCGGCGGCGCATCGAGTGTACTTAGCGCAGACGGGGTATATTCGAACGGTTTCTCCAGTCGAGAAACATGCACATCGTCGGCGTGCTGCGGTGTGTGCTCGGATGTGGATGTATTATTGGACGACGACGACGACGACGACGCAATGCCGACTTGCAACGCAGCCACGTTCACGGTCGCGGGTAATGGTCTTTTCTTCGGTCGTGCGTACGCAACTAATGCGGGCGACGCCGGCTTCGGCTGTACATTGAAGCCGTCCGCAGTCGTCGACATGCTGCTGGGAAGCTGGGTAGAGAGCGGGTTGCTGTGTTTTTGTATGGGGAGTCCGTGATTGATGTCGACTCTCCAAAATACCCAGCCGCAGCTCAGCCACGGATTAGTATTACGTCATCGGCTTAGCTAGGTATTAAAGAATTCAAGAACAAGAATATATATATATACAAGATAGATGATGATGATAATACAGCATAGATAGAGAACTACGGCATAGGCTGCGGTATAGGCGACGCACCGACGTCCGACTCCTCATCACTGCTAACGCTCTGCGCACCCGCCTCCTCCGCATCATCAGTCATCTCATCATAATCATATCTAAAATCCAAAGCCTCATCCTCATCATCATCATCATCATCGTCGTCGTCGTCATCATGCAAAACAATCGATCCCGCACGACTGCGAAGCGAGCCAGACGCACTTCCGCGCCCTCCGCTCGCCCCGACACCGACTCCAGCCCCAGGACCGACGACGGACCCGCTTCTCGGACGCTTCTTGCGTCTCTCAAAGTCCTGCACATGAGCACCGCGCATCAGATTACTCATGGCGTTCATCTTGGGCGTCATAGTCGACCGTCGCCGTCTCATCGACGAAGCACTCGGCATCGAAGGCGACGTGTTGGCCGACCCATCGCCTTGCTCGCCAGCCTCGACTCCACTCGCGCGACCTTCTTCGGCAGTCATCAGCGGCGTCGTCACTGTGACGTCAGTTAATTCGTGACCGCCGGCACCATCTCCCGCGTCATCGTCGGCCTCGATATCGTACGGAAGCGGCATGTTGCGACTAGCTTGGAAGCGGCCGACGTTTGAGCAATGTTCATTTTCCATGCGGAAAAATATCCACACGAACCGGCGAAGAATCTCAACCAAGGCAATGAAGAACGAAGTAGCCGCCGACTGCTGCAGCTGCACGGGGAAAATCACGTAGAAGATCCAATTAAGTCGCATGAGCGGATCGATAATCATAGCAAAGTAATAGACCTTTGGATTGCGAAACCCGAGTTCGTCACGCAACAACGGGTGTTTTGCATGAGTTTGAAAAAGCGACCAGTCCATAAATATATCCCAGAATGACGAATATATAGTATTGATCGTGGCAAACAAAATGTACACGTCGCGATTCGTATGCACGCGATCGATTCGCCAGATGCTAAGCACGACGGCCGTCACGATCGTAAACAAATACTTGCCCGCATTAGCTAAATGCGGGAACCAATTCCTCGTATCCGCAAATCGTCGCCAGCACTGCAAAAACCGCCAAATCGGAGGCAACGCGTTCAGAAACCCCAGTAATCGCGACCGCGACGATCCGCATCGCGGCCCTGCGTCAAAGCCTTGCGCGTAAAGACAGAAGAATAGCTCAATATTACTGACTGTATACGCCAGACTGCAAAAGATATCACCAAGAAAGAAATCTCGGAATTCAACCGGATAAAACCCCGAGAAAATCAATCGCCATAAGGCAATCACTAGCCATTCTCGCGCGCGCCAATGGAAAATCGGGAACGGGTTAAATAAGATGAGAGTGCTAACGGCAGCAAAGATTAATGGCCACCAATGAGCCGGTAGTTTCGAAGGCCAGAAATCGTAAAAGCAGAGGTACATGCATAGAGAAAGCCACGCAAACAAAAACGAAGGGATCTCTAAGAATTCCCGAAAATCAAGAAAATCCTGCTGTCGAAATTCGAATATAAACGGATAATTGATCTTATATCTTGACCACGCCATACAATTTATCGCAAATAGTAATCCGAATAAGATAATCAAGAATCCACCGCCAAACAACTGAAACACATAAATCGCGTCTGGGAATTCGTTCGTGATTCCCTTCTTCACACCAGTCACAACAGCCTGGACAAAAAACGGCAGACCAATACCTAAACACAAGGCGCTAAAAAAAGTAGCTTCGTAATGCGTTTCGGGAATCTCTCTCGTCCGCAGCTTTTCAACTGCATGTTTCCGATTTCCCCGCTCAAAGTAACGACTATAGACGTCCTCGGTTTCGTTCATCAAGTCGTCGACAACGCTGCTTTGTCCGAAATAACTATTGGCTACTTTATCCATGTACCAGGGTGAGATATTGGCGTTTGCCGTCTTATCGAATTTCTTGCAAATCTTTTGTAATGCCGTTCGGTTCAACAGACGATATGATTTTAACAGTTCAAGACCACGGTAATACTCCATCATCGCCTAATCTCATTCGTCAGTCTTTTACCCTAAAATTATATTCCAAAAAAAAAAAAGAACAAAATCTTACAAGTTTCAATTTCCGTCTCGCGACGGAATACGGCACATTCATAGCCTGCTGACGAATATAATCCTGCTGTCCACTGGCATCGCCAATCTGGAAATTCTTTGGCCCCGGCATAAACGGTAAATGATGTAAATCCAATTTTCGGAAAAACATCGCCCACCGCTCTCTCGATCTCCTGCTCGTCTTCTTCTTCCACTTTTGATCATTCGGCTGCGCTGTCTCGCCCGACGCCGCCGCGTCGACTAATTGCTGCGCAGCTTTCTTTCGCTCGGCCAATTTCTGATCCCGCAAAAGATGTAACTGTAACCGCATTTTATCAAACCGCGAGATGGCTTCGATTTCCTTATTCCGGTAAAACGTCTGGATCTTATCGAATTGGCTATCAAGCCAGTATAAAAACTCGCGAGCTTCCGAGTCCTCAGAGAGAAGCTTTCGCGCTTCATCGGTCGACGCGCGGATCATTGTCTCGGTTATGGCCTTTTTGCCATCAAGTTGCTGCAATTGCATGCGCGGCCTGAAAAAGGGCGACACCGGCGGCTTAGTTGCGGCGGCTTCGGTGCCCATGTTGTGCACGGTGACGGCGGGCGCGGGATCGTATTTCGAGGTCTTCTTCAGTATCGAGCGCTCTGATCGCGGAGTACCGGTGGTGAACGTAGCGTTGTTACGCGCGGGAACTTGCGGGGTCGAAACACTGTTTATGCGTGATCGTTTAGGTGAACTCGCGGCGGCCGGAGAATCGGTAATCGCCGGCGCACCGAGCCCGCTGAACGAAGAAGGAGACTCGAGTTGGATATTTTTATCCGCCGAGAACGTCACTGAGCGAGTAATCGTGTCGACTTTCTGCAGCGGGTGTGTTTCCTCGCGCTCGTCGATAGCCGGCGGTGGGAGATGGAATCTGCCGGCCGTAGGCGGCGTGGCAATCATGCTTCCGTACCGCTCCAGTCGCGGCGGCGGCGGTTCACCGCTCGTCAAGTTCGATATCGGAATCGGATGCGAGCCTTGCGAGTTTAGTAATTGCTGCGGCGTAATGCGCCCTTCGACGGCGGCCGCGTGCGCGGTGCTAAGTGCATGCGGCCCGCGTTGCGAAGAAGTCATAGCCGGCGGTGGCATTTCGATTTTCGCATCCGGTTGCGATCGAGAAGATGAAGTTGAGGCCGGGGATGCGGTGGATTTACTGCGCGGACTGCGCGACGCCAGACTTGCTGCTATATGGCGAGCGTATTCGGATTCGGACGAGCGTCGCGACTGCTCGGGACCCTTTTTGATCTTTTTAAGTCGTTTTTTGCCGCCCTGGTTTGGATATTAGATTGTGTGATATCAAGAGTCTGATGGAGAATAAAAGTTACCTTGTAGTCGAGGTATTGAACCCGCCATTCTGGCACCTAATATGATAGACCATAAGTATATTTTAATGACTTTCATCACGAGCCTGATAACATACCAGATTATCATTGAGATATCTAAAATCAGTTCGTTAGCAGTGTACAACACTAGATAGGTAAATAATGAATAGCAGAGTTATACCTTGCAAATTTCATTGTTGTATATACACTAAATCTATTTTTCTCAAGATAGGTTTATATCCAGTATCTCATTCAAGTAGTATAAAGCCTTCAGTAACCGATATAAATGATCTTCACCAATCTCTCAGCATTCAAAAATCTTCACAGCCTTGACAAAGCCAAGTCGGGCCAAGAAAGAGATGAATAAGACGACGGGAGCTAGTTGATTTCTTTCGGAACAAAGTTGCATTCAAGAAATTTGTTGCCGCGTCGTGGCTCTTCATTGCTTGATCTTCAGCAAATCGCGAGCTTGAGTTTGCCCACGCTTTCACCCCACACTTGATGTGTTATGGTTAGGGTTTTTGGTTCGAGCGAAGATCAATTAGGTTGATGATTTGACTATAGTTGATGTTTGAATGGTTATAATGAGGATATTACAAGTATATAAAACACAAGGTAAAAGACAAAAGAGTGTATTTTGTAGCTCCAGTAGAATGTTCGCCCACCCAAACGCCAACCAATGAATATCAAAACAAAATCCTTGAACGAGCAAATAAAATGGCAATAACAAAAGCACTCAAAGATCTCTATTCTTCTCGCGCACAGTCTGTCCCGGTACATCGGTATTCCTAACCTTGACATCATTCGGCAAGACGGCAAATTCAGGACCAGACAAGTCGAACAAAGCCTGGCATTTCTGCGATACCTGGTTCATGATTTCGGACCATTGGGATTCTAATTCGGGAATGCCAACCATGGCTGAGAAGGATAGGAGATCGCGCCAATCGAGTTGCGCGAGTCGAGAACGCGAGGCTAGAGTTGTCTGCGATGCGCGGATGGCGACGAAGGCGTGGATCAACGAGTCGATGAATTTCATCATTGTCGGATGGATATATGGTAATAGCAGTGACTTTTCGATTTCCGAGTTTGAGAAAATCATGTTTTCTAAATCGTTAGTTGCCAACAAGTCGGGATCACGAGCGGTTGAAAGCTGGGTCAAGGCATGGATTGCGACGGCCGAGAGCTCGGTGAGTAGATCCTTAGCAGCGGTATCGGCAATGAAGAATTTATCAGACGACAGCCGGTAATGCTCGTATTCGTCCTCGAGCTGCACCACGGGCTCGTCGTCGACCTGTGGATGCTTGCGTTTGCGCTTCGCCGTCGCGGGCGAGGAAGAGAGGTACTCAATCTCCTGGCCGACGTCATAAGATTTGCATTTCGCGACCGGTAACTGAGAACTCGGCACCGGCCACGCTGTCCATCGCGGATGCACGATCCGTCTCTGGCGGGACTCGTCGGTTGTGTTTGCAAGGCGCGCGGCGACCAAGAGATGCTGCGCCAGCGATGCGCGATGGGAGTGCTCGAGGGTGCGGAGCAGGATCTTGAAGTCGGACAGCTGACTGTGTCGTGAGAACGGAGACGGCGCTTGGGAGAGCGAAGAGTCGGAGTCGGGCTCGTTGCGCTCTGAAGGCGCCTCGGACGCGTCCATTGCTTGCCCGAGGCGGGAGTGAAAAAGCCCGGCTGGCTGGCCTCGGTGCAGGGCAGCCTCAAACGGGGGCGCAGGTTAGGGTACCGAGAGGGTGCGGTGAGGTGTCGTCGGTTCGGCGAATGGAGACGCGGCGGGAGGAGACAAGAAACGGGCGAGAGCAGGCAGGCAGCTGGTTTGAGGCCACGGGTGAAACGAGTACGTGCAAACGGTTTTGATGGCCGCAGCCGTTGCCTGCCGCAGCGAGAGAAAACGGCTGTGAGCGGAGGGAACAAAAAAGCCAGTTATGCGGGAGAGTCACGCGCGCGCGCATGGCAGCGAGCGGGCAGTGCGCGGGTGGGCAGGTAGTGGGTATCTGGTGATTAGGTAGTGTGCGCAGGTAGCGACTAACTGCTGCACCCGGCTCATGCCAGCCTGCAGAAGAAGAGCCTTAAGCGAGCCGGCGGATGGACCGGCATTGCGCTAGGCTGTGCGCGGACTAGCGCCCTTCAAGCGAACTCGCTTCGGCTTGCCCTGCCAACCTCCCTCGCCCGGCCCGGCCCGGCCCGGCCCGCGACCGTCGGCCTCCTGCTGCTTCCTACAGTGCACCACCGCCTCCACGCGCTTCCTGCTTCACTATCGGCCGATTGTCAGCAACGTCCCTGCCCGCGCACGCGACTGCGCGGCACCATCCAGAGTTTTGCTGTCGAAAGCAGAGCGCGGACGGGATTTCCCCCTTTTCCAGCGCCCAAACTCTGTCCGCCGTCTCTTTTCTGGCGGCTGGCGTTTAAGTTTTCGGACTTGGTTTATCCTTTTGTTTGGCGGCGTGCGCTTATTTCCGGCCTTTTAAATCTAGTGCTTGCCGTGGTTTATGTTTGATGGCCGTATCTGGTTGTCATCTGTAGTCTGTCGTCTGTAGTCTTTTATATGTACAGCTATTGTGTTTACTATGTATTTACTTTCAGCTGTTGTGCGCGTCTGGACTACTAATCTATGCGCGTACATGAGATGCATTCTCAATAGACCGTTGGGAGGTCTTTGATAGCAATCAACATACTACATCCATCGTGCTGCTAGCATTGATAAAGCACTCAAAGTCAATTGCTCTCATGCATTGATGCTGGAGATTACACTTCTGTACTTGCAATCCTTCTATTAAGTATTATTATGGTTATTGTACTGTATATCTGGTTATCTCTCTAGCGTCTTCCATACTCGCATACTCATTCAAAGAAAGAAAAAAGCGATGAATGGATAATGATAAACTCACTGACTGATCATCAACTTTCTAAATAAACCGTAGAAAAACTAGTCGAGATATGCAAAAAATTAGCAAAGGCAGCGAATTCAAAGGCCATCGAATCACAGAAAATGTTGCGCGTCTAGAGAAAAGAGGATATAGCAAATCAGCCGATTATTTTCATTTCCTCACATCTATTGAGAGCGTTTAATTGTCTCTCATTACTATCAAACGTCAAGACTATCGTTTTGCAACCGCGTGTATCTGAGTCAAGAGGACTCGGGATATAGAAGTGGTCTGTTGTAAGACCAGCAGATAAACTAGTTTCAGATGACCTCTCGTTTATTCGAATCAACGCCTGTTCGCGAACCGCCGCAATGTCTCGCCTGCCTGCGCGATTGTATCTCTCTAACTTTTGCTTGCCGTATGATTTAATAGAAGCGCATGAAAAGTCAAGTGACGGACAATCCACTGACGCTAGGGCTTTTAGCTATTTCATGTTTTACGTTTTATAGCAAACGGCTTTTTTTCAATTCGCTAAAAATTATGTGGAGACAGAAGCGGTGGGCTCGTGATGCTTCTGTCGCGTCGCCTATTCTGTTTTACTTTGTATCTATCAGAATAATGCAGTGTCTTCTGTTGCTTGTAAGCAGCTTTATAAACAAGTGCAGCCCAGCTCTGAATCATCGACGGTACAGCAGTCAGCTCGTAACGGCTTCGGTTCTGACGAGGGATTCGAGACACGGCAGAATGAACACAATGCTAATACGGCATTAGGATTTCGCAACATTTAGGCTGTTTTGTTTACGGGCTAGTCGCTGATACGCTTTTGCGCTACCCGCGGTCGCTACATCTGCTCGTTCATGTCATCCACCCAGCGCTTAATCGCCCGATATTCCTGATAATATTTCATGAAACTCTTCAGACCTCGCTTCTTCACCAACTTGCAGCGCATTAAAATTCCCTCGCGACGGCATACGTCATTGCGCGAAAAAGCAACGGTGTTCTAGAACACTGACCCTTCGGCCTCCGCCGACAGCGCGCTTTTCGGCGTGCGTTCTATTCGCTAATCGGCCTGGGCAGAAGCTTTCCGGTGTGCGTTTAGGTTTTGGGTGCATTCCGTGCGAACCAGCCTGCTTGTTTCTGTATCTCTGCGTGCCGGCTCGCCCGCCTATGAACGACCAATCTGGTGAAATGAATAGGCTAGGCTCTGTCTGCTTATCTCAGATACCAGCGAGGGCAAGATTCGAGATGGATCATAGATCTTCCCGGATTGAGTTTCGGGTCACAGTAATCGGAACTCTAATCTGGTAACCGGCGTATACTTTCTTTTGTCTGCGGGCCCAGGACAGGAAAAAGAAGGACATGACAAGCGGCCGTTGCTTGGAACAGTGGCCCTTGACGAGGAGCCCCGCGGTTGGATCGTGGGCTGGCGCGCGCAGTACCGGCTGCAGCAGAGATACGGCAATCCGCTCGCTCGTTCAAGGCGGTATTCCGCGAGCGACTGAAGCGCGAGACCGGGACTGCGCCTGTTCGCGGATAGCCGCACCCGTGACGCAGTAGCACGAACTTTAGCCGCTATCTGGTGTTTTCCATCTGCATCTGCTGTTGCCAGCACTGTTGGATGGAGTCGAAAGATTTTATATGCAATTCTCAAATGCCACACGGCGCCGTAGAACAGCGTATGGGCTTTCGGGAGTCGGGATTGGGATTGGGTCGATATAGTCGATATAAGGCTGTGTCGGTGGAGAACTCTGGCTGCTGGATAGGTGATGAACCTAGTGCGTGGACGATTGCCAGTGGTGAAGACGGACGGGTTAACTGCAGGTATCTACCCAGAGTAGACTAAACTGTTGACATGTTGCTTGCTTTGTCTCTGGGGACGAAACGTCTGTATATGAACGGGCGCCGATTACGCGAAATACCGCGGGAAAGGATATGGTTAGAAAGCGATGGAAAGTGGTGAGAAAGAGGATTTATAGAGACGAATGGGAGAACAGCTGAATGAGCTGGATAGATGATGGGAATTAGCAGATTGGCGATAGTGGTAAGTGGTGTTTGGCCAATCGATGTGCCGCATGGCAACTAATGTGTGTGAGAGAGAGCGCAGGAGCGAGGTGAGGTTCAAGAGGAGTTGTGGCGATGAAGGAATGTGTTGGTACGATGGTTGTGTCGTGCTTCGTGCTGTAGTATTTAGATGCAGAGTGCCGGTCGAGGAATCTACAGTACAGCAGAGCGAATAAGAGTAAAGTAGATACAACTAAGGTGTTGGTTGCGCATTACTTGCCAAATGATAACACTAATAGTCGGGTATTTGTATCTATTATAAACATAGACAAGCAGCACGATAAGCGAAGACAGATACGGCAGATAGCGAATCAGGGATATCAGACAGGTCAGCCGCCGGGATGCAAGCGCACATGAGGATTCCGCAGACGAGGCTTGGTCAGATTAGATAGAGAATGGATGAGACTATGGCAAGTGCAGGCACGAGAGTGTGCAGATCACAGTAGCGAATGCTTGCAATACGAGTAGGAATATTTACACGTAGTAGGAAGTAGTATAGTCAAGCTCGACCGAGGAGCGGCCCGACGACGCAGCCGAGGCCGGAACCGACGCCGCCAGCCAACTCGGTGCTAGAAGACGGAAAGAGCGCTGGATCAGGATAAGTCGAGATCGCCCGTCTCCCAAAGCAGTAATGCGCCGCGACAGGATTCGCGGCCGAACATCGACGTCGCTGGAGCCCGGCTAGCGTGCGGCTGGGGAAGGGGGGGGGGGAAGGGAGGCTGTTCTACGGTGGCAGGCACGCGATTGAATTTGCTATCGCGGCCACACGGCGCGGCACCGGGACAGCCGGAGGACAGCAAAAGTCACGATAGTAGAAGCGCAGGCACGGCTGCGAGTGACGAGCGACGAGCCGAGGCAGGGCGCCGGGCAAACGCGCGCGGAGATCAGGGTCTGGGAAAGGCGCGGACAGTTGGAGAAAAAGCATGGAAGGCGCCAGGGTGCGTTCGATGACGTCTGTGGCATTCCGGAAACCTGCTGGATTGGGACTAGGCAGGGGCGGCGGTGGTACTGCCGTGGCGCGGCAACAGAGTTTGGCAAATACGAGCGGCGGTGCAGCCAAGCGAGATTGGGGTAAGCGAGCTGCGTCAGCGCTTAGTAAGCACTCGAGGTTTGCGTGAGTGTGGTGCGGGTTGCCGGATGGTGGATTGACGATTGGCGGATTATGCGGATGATATTTAGAGACTGATGGTGATGGCAAGCAGCAGACAGTGTTCTGCGTGTCGCGAACTCGCACTCTTGTCATATAGGCCTCGTTTAGATTTGATCCGGGCTTCTGGATACTGACAGTGTGATGCTAGCCGGAGCAGGCCGTACCGCCGTAGACGATACCACGGGACGCAAGAGCACTAAACTGTTGAACGTGACCTATAACTACACAAGCTATACAAACTACACAAACAACACAAACTACACAAACTACATAAACTATACCGGCAGTATAATAGCACTTATCTGCTGCTTGCGCGTTGACGGAGCGCAGAAGGCTGCTGCCCGGGCGCGAAACCTTAATCTCGGTAGTTTTCGTCCGCGTTCTGCGCTTAGTCGCCGACCAAACTCTTTCGCTGCGAGCATTTGGCTCAAGCAGCGCGCGAGGTGTTCGCGGTGCCGACGCTTTCAAGCAGCAGCTGTTAGCAGCAGCCAGGGCTTTGGGCTTTGGGCTTTGGGCCGGGATCTGCGCGGCCGTCGTGGTCGCTTGGTCGCTTGGTCTTTCTCTCGCTGCTTCCGCGCGCTCGCTTTGTCGTGCCCATGCGCCGGGGTGGGCAGAGTTCGGCTGCGAGTGCTCTTCCTGCCCGGGCTGCTGCCAGTAATTCATAGCACTTTCTGCTCGTTCTCTCGACTACAATCTCGTCTTCTTCCAGCCTGTCCTATGCTCTGCTTCTCGCGGCTCTCTCATGCCGTGTTCTGGCTCTCTGCGTGCGCTCTGCGGCCGCGCACCGCCGCGCAGAGCCGAAACACGCGGCGCGTGGCGGTGCAGGTACCGCCTGCACGCCTGTTTTGGCGGCCGCGGCCGTACCCGGTACCGCCTGCGCCTGCCTCGGGCTGCATTCTTCTCCGTGATCGCTTGCGGCCTCTGCTTTATATTCCTCGCCTCCGCGCTCGTCTGCCGCGCTCCCCAGCCCCGGCCCCTTCTTCACCATGATGGTCGACCCCCTGCCCTCTCTCACGCCCTACGCCCGCGCTCCCGGCGCCGGCCAGTCTTCGCCACCGCAGCTGCCGTCGCTCTTCCGGCCCCCGCAGCACCAGCAGCACCAGCAGCACCAGCAGCACCAGCCCTTCGCGCCCCAGCCCTTCCCGCAGCGCACCTCGCCGCTCTCGTCCCCCTTCGCGGCCGCCGCCCCCTACGCCGCCGCGGCCTACCTCCCCTCCTACGCACCCCACGCGCCCGTCCAGCAGCAGCAACAGCAACAGCAGCACCAGCAGCAGCAGCACCTGCCCCCGCTGCGCCTGCACCTGCAGTCCCCCGGCGTGCCCCCGCAGCCCGTCCTCGTCGACGGCTACTACCACCACCAGCCCTTCTCGCACTCGCCGCCGCAGCCCGCCGGCGCTGTCCTCGCCCAGCAGCACCGCCAGCAGCCGCAGCTCCACCAGCACCAGCACCACCAGCCGCCGTCGCAGGTCGCCGCCGCCCAGGTCGCCGCCGCCCTCGCAGATGTCGCCGTCCACAAGCCCGTCAAGGAAATCAAGCGGCGCACGAAAACCGGCTGCCTGACCTGCCGCAAGCGAAGGATAAAGTGCGACGAGCGACATCCCATGTGCTTCAATTGCGCCAAATCCAAGCGCGTCTGTCTGGGCTACGACCCCGTCTTCAAGCCCCAGCGCGCAACTCCCACCACCACCACCACCACCGCTTCCTCCTCGCAGTCCGCGTCCTCGTCGCCGGTCTCCGCCGCCGGCCGCCACACACTGCCCCCCGTCGACCCGCCCGAAGACGACCGGGCGGAAGTCAAGCGGATAAAAATCGACAGCCTACTATCCGAGTAGTCGGCCCGGCAAATTTTCCGCTCTTTTGATTCCTTTTCTCACTCAAACCTGGCGTCCTTTCCTTTTTCTTTTATTTCTTGTTAATTCCTTCTTACTATTATATTTTATGGATATGGGGTGAACTTTGGCGTTTTTGTCTTGTTTATACTTGCTGGTCTTTTTTTTTGCTTGTTTGTGTGAATCGTTACTGTACTGTATGTATGATAGGAGGGCTCGAGGCCTCGTTCCGATAATCACCGTTTCTTGTATATTTTTTTTTATAGTGATTATACGAATGCTACATATTATTATTTCAGAATTAGAAAAAAAAATAGTTTTTATCAATTTAAAAAGCAATGACGGTCATGTTTTTGTTTTTTAGTGAGTACACCAATACTACATATTATTATCTCAGTACATATTATTATCTCAGTCTCAAAGAGTTTATCAATTTAATATAATGATGGTCGTGTAATTTTCTAGTGGTGACTACACAGATACTATATATATCTACTAAAAAATGCCAGCGGCAACCTGCTCAGGCACAAGCGTATTCACTTTGCCGACCGTAACCGCCGCTCGGATATTATCCAGAACCTGGACCTCCATCTTCTTTTGCGTCTCGTACGTCAGCGTTCCGATATGCGGCAACAGCATGACCTTTTCGTTTGCCAGCAAACCCGGATGAATAGTCGGCTCATTCTCATACACGTCCAAGCCGACGCTCTTGACTTTCCCACTCGCGAGAGCTTCGACCAGCGCCGCCTCGTCCATCACCGCGCCGCGAGCCGTGTTTGCAATCACCACGCCATCCTTCATCTTTGCAAACGCCGCCTTGTTGATCGTGTGGCGCGTACTCGGGTTCAGCGGTAAATTCAACGAGATAACATCGGACGTGGCGAGCAACTCGTCAAACGAAACGTACTTTGCCCCGCCGGACAATTCCGGCGACAGCTCGCGACGGTTGTAGTACTGCACCGTCATGCCAAAGGCTTCGGCGCGGCGCTTGACGGCCCGTCCGATTCCGCCCATGCCTACGATTCCGAGCAGTTTACCCTCCGGATCGTTGGCGAGCGGTGTCGTCGTGTTCCATTCGCCGCGTCGCAGACCGACAGCGGCTTGGTTGAAGTTGCGCAGCGCGCCGAGGATAAGCATCATGTTTACGTCCGCCGTCGCGTCGTCGACTGTCGATGGGCAGTTCGAGATCTGGATCCCGGCCGCCGTGCACGGTTCGACGTCGACCTGGTCGTATCCTGATTGCGCTGTTAGTTCACTAGGTGACAGAGAAGAGACTCGTGGGGGGGGGGGGGTCGTCTTTGTATGAGTTATTTGGAAGCCATACCTGCACCGTTATGGCAGACGAATTTCAAAGTCGACGGGAACTCCTTCACGAGCTCGGCGTCAATTCGCCCGGTGATTGCAATTGACTTGAACGTGCGGAAGACGGCGACGACGTCGGCGTATTTGCCCTTCAGGTCCTTGATGAATTGCTCGCGGTTGCCCGAATCGCAGACCGACAGCGTAGCCACGTCAGATAACGCCTCCCACTCAGCTTTTGCGTGCGCGATATCGCCAAGGAGCAGAACATGGGGCTTGGACATGGTGAATTGAGTGGAGCAGAAGAAACGCGGCGAAGATAGTGCGGACGGAGTGTGTGCAGGACGGCGAGGCAGAGGCGAGGCGCGGGAAGCAGCGGCGCGCGCGTGCCCGGCTAACGCAAATCCGATAAACTACAGCGCCTCGATAGGTTAGTTTGAGCAGAAACCCTTTTCCGGGCTCCCCCCCTGCCATAGCGCACGCTTGAGCCGACACCGTCTCGCGTCGGGGAGGATGCGGCAGAATGGAGGATCTCAGACAGCGGCCGGGGGCGATGGTGACGTACCTTATCGTACGGCGACGCGCGCGTCACGCTCCGGGTAGACACACGCGCAAGGAACGAGCGCGAAGAGAAAGCCATCGTGGAAACTCGCGTGGGGATATGAGAGAGCGCGAGCGAGCGAGGAGGTTTATGTACGTGCGAACAGTGCGCCGCCACGCCTTTTTGATTACCACTTTGCCGTCTTTTTCCTTCTTCGCGAGTGTTGGTTTCAGCGATTACTTTGGATTCTGGGGATGGATTTGTTTGGTTGTTTGGAGTTTTGATGTATTTGCCTCTGCTCGTGGCTTTACGTACTATCTCTCTTCTTAGTACATTTCAGACCATCGCTATGGTATTTTTGGTTATTGAAATTTCTACTGTATCCTAAATTGCAATTCGAGCATAGTATATTCCTCTTCCACGTTATCCTAGCACTTCATCAGTTACGGATGTTCAGGTTATCCAAATTTATAAACACCCTTGCCACTAGCAACTGTTTATCTCACATCTACTCCTTCCTTACAACTCTTCACTACCTAAACGTAATCAATACCAATCTTATCTTCCCCTCTACCACTGCAAAACAACGTCACCAGCTTATTTGTCACCCGCCAATTTACAGTTGTGGGTTAGGTCACTAAACCTAAAATAAAGTTGTATTTACATAAGATCAAAGTCAGCAACTTCGGCGAGCGCGACTCCCCGCGCCGGTCGACTTGAGAACAGTTTGAGTATCTCACCTGGACAGGCTGCTTTACAACCCACCAAACGCGTTTCTCTGCAGCGAAGAACCCGAGTCGCGTTCTTTTTTGTTGACGAAAATATTGATAACAGCGTCGCGTGCTTGGTTTTCCGTTTTATTTTATTGTATTTATTTTTAATTGCTGATTAAGACGAGGTGGAGGGTATTCTTGGAGTTTGCGTCTGAAAGCCAGGGTCGTGCTTGAGCGTCTACATCTACAGCTTAAGATCCTTATCCACCACATATATCACTTTGATTGATCTGATTACGCAAAGATTCGACAATCCACAATGGTGAATACATCAGAGCACTTTGCTCAGAGATTGCTCGATGGCAGTCTAGGTATGATTTTGCTGCATGTCCGTGGTTGTGTTGATAGTGATTTTAACTAGTCATTTGGTTGAAATTAGATGCCAAAGCCAAATTCGCAACCGCCGTCGAACTAAGGGATTCGTTGGAAGCATTTCAAAATGCGCAGGAGTATCCGAAGTTCCTGAGTCGGATTTTGCCCGTGTTGATTTCGATCCTTGAGACGCTGCCGCCTAGTTTTCTGACTGTCTCTCCTGAACAGGTAAATCTCTTGATAGCATCACCGTCAAAGTGAGACTAACATGCGTTTTATTTTATAGAAACTGCGAAACTGTTTACTAGAAATCATCCATCGCCTGCAAATGAACGATACATTCAAACCATACGCGACTCAAGTAATGCAACTTCTAATGTCTCTTTTACGCATCGAAAACGAAGAAAACGGCGTCCTCTGCATGAAAATCATCACGATCCTTCATCGAAGTTTTAAAACTGCACTTGATGATCAGGTGCAGCCGTTTTTGGATTTGGTCGTGGAAATGTATAAGAATATGCCGGGAGTGGTTAAGGAATGCTTTGATGGGCATGGTGCGCAGGCGTCGGGGACCCTTGCCAATGTATCTACCGTATGTGCCCCCTCCTAGTTATAATACTCTTCTTTGAATTATGAGCTGACTGGTTTGAGTATTAGCCCGGAAATTTTTCATCATTTCAATCGCCGCGCCCAATGTCGCCTTCTCTGTCAACCGACATAGGCTCAGACTCACAACCCGCGAAAGCTCTTCCGAAAAGCTTGTTCAGTTTCCGCGTCTTGACCGAATGCCCTATTATCGTCGTGCTTCTATTTTCGACGCACAAACAGTCTGTAAATGACAATTTACCGGTCTTTGTCCCTTTGATTGTCGAGATGTTGTCGTTACAGGCTGCGCCTCAGGCCGAGGCGCATACGGCTGCTGCGTCGCGCGGGGAGATCTATACTTCGGTCTCATCGGCTATCAAGAACCGAACTGCGTTTGGCGAGTTTATCACGGCGCAGGTCAAAGTAAGCAATTCTAATCAAAAGAGTATGGACAAGCGAGCTAACTTCGAGTGCAGACAATGTCGTTTTTGGCGTATGTTTTGCGGGGATTCGCGCCTGCTTTGAAGAAATATAATCATTTGATTCCCGATTTCGTGATTCGACTGCTTAAAGACTGTCCTCGTGAATTATCTGCTTCGCGAAAGGTTTGTCATTTCTATAAATATCTTTTGTTTTTCAAAGTGTAGTGATGGGAAATGTTAATTCTAATCAATTTAGGAATTATTGGTCGCAACTAGACATATCTTGTCTACTGATTTCCGAGTAATATTTATTCCAAAGGTGGACTTGCTTTTGAATGAAAAGGTGTTAATCGGCGATGGCTTGACAGTCCATGAAACTTTACGGTATGCCTTTTTTTTTTTGCGTTTCCGATTTGGTTTAGATAGGAGATACTGATATCTTAAAAGGCCATTGGCGTATAGTATGGTTGCCGATTTATTACACCATGTTCGTGCCGAGTTGAGTCCCGCACACATTTGGATGACTGTTGAAGTTTACTCGCGGAATCTACAAGATAATACGCTTGCCGCTAGTTTCCAAACTATGAGTGCAAAGTTATTATTGAATCTGGTCGAGCGAATCATGAAGTTGCCTAATAAAGCTGATGGTATGGATATAATTCTATTTTAATTGTACAAAGAAACGAGAAAGCTAATGAATATAGGTCGACAATTGATTATTTTCATATTGAATGCGTTCACTGAGAAATTCGCCGCTTTGAATCGCAATCACAAGAATGCGCTGCTACACAGTTCGGAAAAAGTCGACAAGAGACCGGTTGATGCGGTAGCGATGATTACTCGAGAAGAAGAAAAAGGCAAACCATTTGAATTTCCGGATGAACAAGAAGAAATTAGCGATGAAAAAGCGGATTTGGATCATGTCGACATTTTGAATTCGTTTCCTATAAAGCTGCATCCTGATAATGTTGCGGATGGCATGCGAGGTGAGTCATCTATCTTATTTTTTCCTACTTTGGTTTTGTGCTTGGTTGTGCGCTGGGGCTAATATGATGTAGATGGTCGGTATTTGTTCAAGAATTTAATGAATGGGCTCAAGACAATTATGTTTGGTTTGAAAACCTGTAACCCGCCTCCTACGCCTGATATCAGCAATATCAATCCTGCGCAATGGAACGAGACTGCTCGCGGGTTTAATTTCGAGCAAGTTTCGATTTTCCGAAAGTTGTTTCGCGAAGGCGCTACCGGTTTCTCATATTATGCTACTGTGCGGGATAAAGCCGTGATTGACACTCATCGCGCCGGAAGTTACGACTCAATTGGACCGAATATTCCAATCACCAGTTCGAAAGAGGAGAAAGAGTTACTGGAAACTTTTGCCACTGTCTTTATCCATATCGATCCCGCTGCGTTTCACGAGGTTTTAGAGCCCGAGTTGCCGTATTTATTCGACGCCATGATGAAGAATACCTCGCTTTTACATGTTCCGCAGTTTTTCCTCGCTAGTGAACCTACGTCGGCTAATTTCGCGGGTATCTTGTTGAATTTCCTGATGGATCGATTGCCTGATATAGGTAAAGGCGATCCATTGCGAGCGAATTTACTGATTCGACTGTTCAAATTGTCATTTATGGCCGTCAATTTGTTTTCGACTACGAATGAAGAAGTATTTCAACCGCATTTGAGGAATTTGATTTTACGATCGATGAGCTTGGCTACCACTGCCGAAGATCCGCTTAATTATTATTTACTCTTAAGGACCTTTTTCAGGAGTATTGGCGGCGGTCGATTTGAGCTGTTGTATAAAGAGTTTCTACCGCTTTTGCAGGTCTTGCTCGAGTCGCTTAATCGGTTGTTATTGACAGCACGAAAACCGCAGGAACGGGATCTATATGTTGAGCTTTGTCTGACGGTTCCCGTGCGACTTAGCGTTCTTGTTCCGCATTTGAAGTATCTTATGAGGCCGCTGGTGATTTCATTCACTGGATCGCAGGATTTAGTCAGTCAGGGGCTTCGAACGCTTGAACTGTGCGTTGACAATCTGACGCCTGACTATTTCGATAACATTATCGAGCCGGTGATTGATGAGGTTATGGAGGCGTTGTGGACGCATTTGAAGCCGCTGCCGTATCCCCATCAACCAAGTCATACGACGCTTCGTATTCTGGGAAAACTAGGCGGTCGCAATCGGAGATTCCTTGAACCGCCAAAGAATTTGAATAATGATAATATGCAAGCTGATGACCCGGTGATTATGATTGAGGTTAATGGATTAGTTGGTCGTCGGTCGTTCCCGGTCTCGACTGGTCTTGACGCCGTGTTTCGCGCTATTGTGGATTATAGAGCAAACATGCATTATCGAATTTCAGCATTCAAGTTGCTTGAGACTACAACTAGATTGTTTATCGATAAAGCGAATTTGACTCCAGATATCGGTGATATCTTACAGGAGTGCGCGAATGCTATTCGTACCGGTATGATTCCGCCGGATCCCAAATTCACACTTTCCAGCACTCCCAAATCGACAAAGAAGTTGCATACGCAGAATGAGATGTTTCTGAAAGTTTTGACGTATGTGTTTGATGCGGCTGCGATCACTGCCGTGCGCGAGGACGCGGCGAGGCTCATTGCCGATTTGTGTGAACATGTCGTGATGCTTGAGATTGGCAAGGTTATCTTGGAAGTCAAGCGCGATAAACGACCGTTTCAAGTCACCGACCATGAAGATCCGCAGTGTCTTGATTTCAGACTGATGTACCAGGCCATTTCCGACGCCTTGGGATCATACAAAGTGCCGGTTCGCGAGGCGGCGAAGCAGGCTATTCGTGTGATTTATCGGTGCTGTATTGATATCTTTGGCGACGCCGAGGCGGCGCAGAAGTTCCCGGTTTTTAAGTATCTCGCTGCCGTGTTTTGCCATTCTTGCTTTGAAGAGCCCTGGTATAATAAGGCGGGCGGGTGTTTGGGACTTAAAGTCTTACTGACTGAGTTTGAACTTAATCGAGAATGGGTGATGAAGCGACAGTCTGATATCCTGAGAGCACTGCTGTTTGTCTTGAAGGATATCTCGCCAGAACTGCCAAGCCTTGCACAGGAAGATGCAAAGGAGCTGATTAAGCATATCTTGACTGTTTGCAATCAAAATATGAGTCGCGAAGAGTTATCGACGAGGATGTTTCATCAAGTTCTCGGGACCTTGTTTTACGAGGTTTCAAACTCTCATCAGATTGTTCGGGAAACTGTCCAGGAGTCGTTGCGGTTATTGTCGACGTTGACACAGGTTCCGCTTCATGAACTCTTATCTTCTGTCAAGAATAGTTTGCTCGTGTCGATTTACGGTAAACCGCTGCGTGCGCTGCCGTTTCCGATGCAGATCGGAAATATTGACGCAATGACATTCTGTCTTGGTCTCGAGAATTCGTTTATTCAATTTGGCGACGAGCTGTTGAGATTACTTATGGAAGCCTTGGCATTGGCTGATGCCGACGACGACGCGTTACTTGCCGCGCCTCATCCGCAGCGGGCAATGGAATACGGAGTTAATGAGCAACTTGTGCAGTTACGGATTGTGTGCATCCGATTACTCACGATTGCTATGATGAGTCCCGAGTTTTTCCAGAGCCATCCAGGACAGCAGGCGCAGACGCGGGCGAAGATTATTGCCGTTTTCTTCAAGACGTTGTACTCACGATCAAAGAAGGTTGTGTCTGCAGCTTCTGAGGGACTGAAAGCTGTGTTGTCGCAGAATCATAAACTGCCTAAGGACTTGTTGCAGAATGGATTACGGCCTATTCTTATGAATTTGTCTGATCATCGACGACTCACGCTGGCCGGACTTGACGGGCTTGCGATTTTGCTTGAATTGCTGACGAATTATTTCAAGATTGAGATTGGTACAAAGTTACTTGATCATCTTAAAGCCTGGGCGGAGCCGATGAGTTTATATCAATCTTCGGGAAAGCAGCTTATGGGTCAGCATAATATCAAGATCATTGCCGCGATTATGAATATTTATCATTTACTACCGGCTGAAGCTAGTCGGTTCATGGAAGGCCTTGTGACTACTGTTATCTATTTGGAAGAGCATCTTCGTAGGTACCACGACAGTCCGTTCAGACCTGCCCTCGTCAAATTCACCGTGAGATATCCAAAGGAAACAATGGAGTATTTTGCGCCCAAGTTAGCCGATCGACGATTTGGCAAGATCTTTGTGCATTTAGTGAATGATGAGAAGAGTACCGAGTTGCGTGAACTACTGGTTGCTCGATTGCCTAGTTTGATTTCGCGCGCTCTAGATATTGCTAATCATGAAGATAAATGCGGCGCGGTCGTGAATATGATTTATGTGTTTGGCGCGGTTGCGAGACGTAAAGAAGACTGGATTGCGACGCAGAAGGAGCCGCTGGCGCTATTGTTACAGAACGCTAGTTGGCTAAGAGTGTTTGCGCGTTCACGACAGTTGGCGTCTCCGGTTCATTTGGGAGTCAAGCAGGCTCTTGATGAGCTGATGGAACTGTGTCTTTTGTACAGTCAGAAGAATGAGGAGGATATGGAGCTTATTTTCAAGGTTGTGGATGCTATTTCCATTAGGAGCATTGACGGTAGTTTGGATGTTTACGACTATATATTCAACAAGATTGTCAGATCGCAGTCAATTGAAAAGCGACGCGCTTACTTGACTAAATCGATCGATTATTTTACGCAACCGGGTGCATCGACCGCGACGAAATGTTTTATTTTTCAGTATATTATCAACTCGATTTTGATGATGGAAGTACACCGCACGAATGACCTGGGTCAGTTCTTGGAGAAAACATGGATCGACGCCGTGCATTCAAAGATATGGAAGCCAGCTCTTAACGATTTGACGGAGGATAGCTCGGAGTATCAGGACCAGTACCGCATTCAGCTTTTGCAGATGTCTGCTATTCTTCTTCATCACGCGCCGAACGCGGTGGCTGATATTCGCAAGGATATCATCAAAGTTGGATGGAATTACATCAAACTTGAAGACGTTATTAGCAAACAGGCTGCGTCGGTGCTTATTGCGTATTTTATTGTCGCGTATGATACGCCGCTTAAGATTGCGCTGCAGATTTATGTGCAGCTGTTGAAGGCGCATCATAGCGATGCTCGCGTGTTGGTCAAACAGGCACTTGATCTATTGGCATCCGTGCTTCCCAAACGTTTTGGCTCGGAGAGTCGTTTCCCGTTATGGTCAAAGTATGCTAGACGCGTGTTATCTGAAGACGGCCATAATGTCGGGCAAGTCATTAATGTCTACCAATTCATAATCCGTCATCCGGATTTGTTTTACGAGTCGCGCGATCATTTCTTCAGCATGGTTGTTGGCGCGATGCCGAAATTGGGATTCATGGCGAATTCACCTTCAGAGAATCAGATCTTGTCTGTCGATCTTGCGGAACTGATTTTGAAATGGGAGAAGATTCGGATTGGCCGCATGTCGTTGTCTGAAGAAAGTACAGAGACTGCTGCGTCGACAAGCGCGATTAGTCCGGCTCCGTTGTCTCCCGAGTCGCGAAAACGCCGCTTTGACGAGATGCAGCAGGCTTCTCCGGCTGCGCCGTCGTCGTCGATGACGGCCGCGGACGGACAGTCTGCTCAGTCTCCTGGTGCTGATGGTAAAGCTGCGGAAATCAACGTGCCCTTCTTGATGCGCGAAGCAACAATCACATATCTTATCAGGTTCGCTTGTATTTCTCCGCAAAAAGCGACCGACAATCCGCTTGCGCGACGTATTATCGATATTTTGCATCAGTTCTTGGGGCCTGAACTTTGGTCTGAAGTTAATGTCAAGTTGACGTTTTTCGAGCGCAGCTTAGCGCAGAATTCATTGTCGAGCGCGACTTTAGTATCTTATATTAATGCGTTGCAAGTTATTCGCGTTACTCTGGATCAAAAGGCTGATGAATGGATATTGGCTAATTTGGAGCAATTGGAAAAGTTACTGAATAAGTCTATTCATTCAGATATTGAGGAAGTTCAGGAATGTCTGCAGCCTGTTTTGGCGAGGGTTTTGCGGGCGATTAATTCGACTGCGAACTACGAGGCAGTGCAAGAGCAGGCGTCTAGCTTTATTGCGCTTATCAGCAGCGTTATTCAAGAGAATTTCACAAACGGACAGGCTTTGGTGTCGAGTGTGTTACTGGCGTGCACGCTTTGCGAGTACCGTCCTTTGGCGGTCGATCCACTTTTACCGGTTCTTATGAGAGCCTTTGGAAAGCTTTGCAAAGACCATATTATGGCGAATGTTCAGCAAATGCAGCCTGGCATGCCTGGTGCTGCTGCTGCTGCTGCTGCTGCCGGAGCTAATGGAGCTTTGCAGGCTTCTGGACAACAAGCTGGTGTTGCTGGCGCTGCCGCGGCGGCGGTTGCTGCTGCGAATGGTAATGGCGAGGCGCAAGCGAATGGAACAGAGTTGGAGCCAAAGAAGGTTGTCAGTATGCTTGAGAAGATATTACAGATTGGTGCTGATCGGATTTCGCATTTGGAAGATCAGCGTCGTGTGTTTTTGAGTGTCTTGGGGCAACTAGTTGATCGCTCTACTGATATCGGGCTTTGTGTTAAGATTCTTGAGATTGTTCGAGGATGGATCTTTAGTAATACGGAGCTTTATCCTCTGTTGAAGGAAAAGACTGGGATCTTGACGAAGATGATGGTATTTGAGAATCGTGGCGATGCATCATTGACGGAGAAGTTTTATCGACTTGTCGTTGATATCTATGAGACTCCGTCACTTATCAGGACGGAACTTACTGTTCGTCTTGAGCATGCTTTCTTGGTCGGAACTCGGATCAGTAATGTGGATATTCGGCAGCGATTTATGAAGATCTTTGGCGATAGTCTTGACAAGTCACTTTGGAAAAGGTTTATGTATGTTGTCAAGGACCAGAACTGGGATAGTCTTAACGACACTTTATGGATTAACCAGGCTACTCAACTTTTGTTTGGTTCAATCCAAGCTGATGCAAAGATTGTTCTGGGGGAGAAAGACTTTATCTTGCCTTCATTTCATTCTTTGACGAGCACTATTGAGCGCCGCACTGAGCATACTGTCTCTGACCCTTTTGAGCAGTACTTGGAGCGTCAGCGAGCTTTTGTTTCTCAGAGCCAGGCAATCACATGCAAGGATTTTTTCGAGCCTCTTATGGAGTTGTTCTATTATGATTCTGACGCGGTGCGCAAAGCGTGGGTTGCGTTTTTCCCAATTGCTTGGTCTACAGTTAGTGCTCGTGATCGTCAGGATGTGTCTCGCAATTTTATTTCTTTGCTGAGTAAGGACTTTCATACAAGGCAAATGGACAAGACGCCAAACACTATTCAAGTTTTGCTGGAAGGTATGGCGAAGACTGATCCTCCTATTCAGTTGCCTCCTCACTTGATCAAGTATTTGGGTAAGACTTATAATGCTTGGTATACGGCGATGCAGTTACTTGAAGATGCCGAGCTTCATCCGCAAACAGACAGTCAGTCGGTTAAGGAGAGTAATTTGGATGCTTTGGTGGAGATGTATGCGGCTTTGCAGGAAGATGATATGTTTTACGGACAGTGGCGCAGACGATGTCAATATGTGGAGACAAACACGGCTATTTCTTATGAGCAGCTTGGGCTTTGGAATCAGGCACAGCAGATGTATGAGACAGCACAGATCAAGGCGCGCAGTGGCGCATTGCCTTATTCGGAGTCTGAATACATCCTTTGGGAAGATCACTGGATTTTGGCAGCCGAAAAACTTCAACAGTGGGATATCCTGTCAGAATTGGCCAAGCATGAAGGGTTTACAGATCTCTTGCTTGAGTGCGCTTGGCGATTGGCAGATTGGACAGCAGAGAAAGAACCTTTGGAGCAGTCAATCAAAAGTATTATGGATGTTCCTACTCCTCGTCGATACATTTTTGAAGCATTCATGTACTTGCAGAAATTTTCGCAGAAAGCTGACGCTTCTACTGCTGAGCTTTCCAAGTGCTGCGATGAAGGTATTCAGCTTACTTTGCGCAAATGGAGCTCTCTTCCAAAGATGCTTACAAATGCGCATGTGCCTCTTCTTCAAGCGTTTCAACAGTTTGTTGAGCTGTTGGAGGCATCGCAGCTGTACAAGAATCTAGCTACGACGGATGTCAATAATGTCGAGACGAAAGCTCAAGAAATGAAGGTTATTTTGCAAGCATGGCGTGAACGGCTTCCCAATCCTTGGGATGATATCAATGTCTGGGGCGACCTTGTTGCTTGGAGACAGCATGTGTTTTCGGTGATTAACAAGTACTATATTCCGCTTGTTCCGCAGATTCAGTCGCAGTATGGTAATAATTCGGCCACTAACTCGACCTCGTATCGCGGATATCACGAGATTGCTTGGATTATCAATCGTTTTGCTCATGTGGCTCGCAAACATGGAATGGCTGATGTATGTATTGGTCAATTGACGAAGATTTATTCGCTGCCCAATATTGAAATTCAGGAAGCCTTCTTGAAGCTACGTGAGCAAGCCAAATGTCATTACCAGAATCCCAATGAGCTGCGCACCGGTCTTGATGTTATCAGCAATACAAACTTGATATACTTCACCTCTGAGCAGAAGGCTGAGTTCTTTACTTTGAAAGCTATGTTTTTTGCAAAGCTTGAAAGATGGGAAGATTCAAACCAGACTTTCTCAAATGCTGTCCAGATTGATTTCGGTCTATCTCGTTCGTGGGCTGAGTGGGCGTACTTCCATGACTGCAGGTTCAAGGCTACAAATAACATGAGTAATGCCGCGCATGCAATCAGTTGTTATATGCAGGCTGCTGCGCTTTATCGCAATGGCAAAGTTCGTCGCTTCTTAGGTCGCATTTTGTGGCTTATTAGCTTGGATGATAGTTCGCAGGTTCTTTCGCAGGCGTTTGACAATTTTACGGGTGATGTGCCGGTATGGTACTGGATTACATTTATCCCTCAGCTGTTGACTTCATTGTCTCATAAAGAGGCACGTCTGGTTCGCAAGATCTTAATCAGAATTGCAAAGAGTTATCCCCAGGTATATATCTTACTGTCTGCCTCTTCTTTTGCTAGCGCTAACTAATGTTATAGGCTCTGCACTTTTCTCTGCGAACCACAAAGGAAGATTACACCGTTCTGCAACGTCAAGCCATGCAAGCTTCTCAACGAGAAGCTTCCAGACAAACCGCCTTGCGAAATGCTACAATTGGCGGTACTGCCATGCGCAGCTCGCCTTCAATGCAACAAGCATCGATTCCTGGATCACCGCTTGTTCAGCATACTCCGGGTGATGCTGGCGCTGCTGGTAGTCCTCAAATTGCTCCCGGTACTCCGGCCAATGCCGTTGCTGCTCATTTTGCGAATCGTCCTGGTCAGCCTGCCGGAACTCCGGCTCCTGCAGGTGGATCGCCTGCGTTATCTCAAGCTGCACCTCATTCTGTTGCTCCACTTCAACCATGGGAATATGTTGACGAGATCCTTGGAATTCTGAAGACTGCGTATCCGTTGCTGTCACTTTCTATGGAGACTTTTGTGGATCAGATTTACCAAAGATTCAAATGTACCGAAGATGAAGATGCCTATAGATTGGTTGTCGCTTTGTTGAGTGATGGTGTTCAGGTGAGCTGCTTACTTAAAACTTCTGTGAAGATTTGTATTTTAACATGTTTTATAGTACATGGGTCGTTTGCCTGCTCCTAGTGATGATAGTCGTTTGCCACCTGCTGCCGAAGTTAACATATCTAAATTTGCTGACAGTATTCTGCCAAAGTATTTGAAAGTGAGTATAACACTAATCAGTTTGTATATTGATTAGGATTGTTTTCTGACTGCTTTTCTAGGCTGCCTTCGAAGCTGATTTTGTCCACGAAGTTCCGAATATCCAGACTTATCTGAAGAAACTGCGCATGTGGAGAGACCGATTTGAGGAGAAACTTGATCGTCGCCAAATGTCTGAGAGACAGAATTTGGAGGCTTTGAGTGCTCATCTTAGCGAGTTCCATTATCAGAAGTTTGATGAGATTGATGTTCCTGGCCAATACCTGCTGGTGAGTGTTCCTGGGTTCTTTTATATAGTGTCTTGTTGGAGACTGACGTGTACTCGCACTGTAGCACAAAGATTCCAACGCCCATTTTGTCAAGATTGAAAGATTCCTGTCCAAAGTTGATATTATCAGAGTTCAAGGTCTATGCTATCGTAGGATTACGATTCGTGGATCTGATACTCGAACATATCCATTTACTATCCAGTATCCTGCTGCTCGACACTGCCGCCGTGAAGAAAGAATTTCGCAGCTACTGCGTATTCTTAACAGGTATGATCTGCTTCTTTTCTGTCATTGTTATAGTGGTTGTACAGTCACTAACTATATCAAAGTAACCTCGTTCGTCGTAATGAGAGTCGTCGCCGAAATCTCCAGTTTTATGTTGCACCTGCCATTCCTCTTTCGCCGCATTTCAGACTTGTTCAAGACAGTCCTGATTTTAGCTCGCTTCAAAGTATTTATGAAGATTACTGCCATCGTACTGGTCGCCAGAAAGATGAACCATTGGTGTATACTATTCAAAAACTTAGACAAGCTACAGAAGCTAGACAAGGAGTATGTGCTTTTTTTAATTTTGGATTTTTTGAGGAGTTTGCTGACGAGAGTTTTTAGCGTACTGCTGATATCGTGACTGATAAGATTGATATTCTCAGTCATATTCAGAATACTATGGTGCCTGCAACGATTGTTCGCGATGTAAGTTTTTTGCCGTATAATGATTGTGATCTTTAATTCTGACTCGAGGGTTTAGCACTTTATGAAAACATTCAGTTCGTTTAGCGATTTCTGGCTGTTCCGAAAGCAGTTCTCGTACTCTTACGCAGGAATAGCGTTCATTTCATACATGATGTGCTTGAATTCTCGACTTCCGCACAAGCTGCTGATTTCTCACACGTCCGGTTCCGCGTGGGCCACAGAGACGTTGCCTTCTCTGCCTTCTCATACGCAGACTCCTGCTTTCTTCAATGGAGAGCACGTGCCGTTTAGATTGACTCCCAATTTGCAACAATTGATGGGACCTGCTGCTACTGAGGGATTGTTTTCGCCGTCAGTAATGGTGTTTGCAAGATGTTTGACTATGCCGGAATTTGATCTGGAGCAGTATTTGACTCTCTTCGTGAGAGACGAGATTATGTAAGTTTTTTAACAATGTGTTTTGGTACCTGAACAGCAGCTAATAAGTAATTTTTCTAGTTCGTGGTATGCTTTCCAGCACCGACCTTGCGCCCAAGATCAGCAACTTCAAGATATTGTGAAGCTGAATGTTGAGATTATTTTGAAAAAGACGGCGTCGTTGGCGCAACCTGGTAAAGGTACTATTCCTGCTAACCAGACCGTGATTGATTTGGTCGCTCAGGCTGTAAATCCCAAGCACCTGGCGATGATGGATAATTCGTTTATGCCTTACTTGTAAGGAAGGATAAAAGATTGTTAGAGTTAGGAGATTATTGTTTTAATTAGCTTTATGAGTTTGTATTATTAAATGAGTATATGTAATATATTAATGATTACAAAATGTTACAAAAACCGATTGTAAGAGGAAAACCAGATAAACGCCTTTTGTAAGAAATACAAAACCTACTGTACAATTTTTGGCTTCTTCAGTGTAATGCCGAGGTTAGCAGTGTTTAGACCACCTTTTCGCTTCTTCAATAAATCCAAAGGACTGATTGGTTTCGCGACTGGGCCACTTGCCAAAGATTTAGTTACTGGTTCTTTCTTCACCGCCGTGGTCTCTGGTTCCTTTTCTGCGCTGGCAGATCGTTTACGGGCCTCTGCAAAAGCTTTGCGAGCAGCCTCGGCGTCTTCCTCATCCTGTCGCCGTCTTGATTCTTTCAATGCTTCATCTTCCTCCTGCTTTGTGACTTCAAGTACTTTCTCTGCGTTCACATGCTCTGTCAATGCGTTACGGGTGCGTAACTCGTCGAGTGCGTCAGCGATCTCCATTTCGCGTTTCGCATCAACTGATTTTGCTTCTAGTTCCTGCATAGCGTTTTCCTCTTCTTCACGTTCTAACCTGTCTAATCTCTGCTCTTCAGTCTCGTCTTTATTTTCTGGATCTCGCCATGGCTCAAAGTTTCTGACAGCGCCACGCTCAGAAACGTAGTCTGAGTTTTTGGGATCGGTCTTGAATGTGATTTCTGCCGAGCAACGGGTACATCGAATATGAAATCGCAAAATTGCAATACCCAAGTACTTTTCACCAGTGTTTTCTTTGCGCGCGTTGAATTTCTTTCCCTTGTAAATATATTCGCCACAGCTTTGGCATTTCATAGAGTACGGCGTCATAAGTCGCACCGTCTGTAATTTGACGACAGCATCTTTGCCTTTTGGTGTGCGTTTTCGTCGTTCTAGCTTTGACGGGTCAAAGTTTGGCGGATAGTACTTGTTGATTGTCTTTCGCTCAGACATGGTGGTTGTAGAAGTGGAATTGAACCGTTGCCAACAGAATGTTAATGCACGAAGTTCGGATTATTTGTGGTTGGGACAATTAATACAGCCCCTACCCTGATATATATAGTGAAGATGCATTAGCATTGAGATTGCATGGCTATCATTCAGACGTTTGAGTACGTTTTGTAGTTTCGTCTTTGTTTTACCGAACGCAGCTTGTTGTTTGGACAGTCTGCGTATTCTATACCAAAGCCACTGGTCTGGCTAATAAGCATTTCATAAGTGCTGCTCTCGTGCCCAAGGCTCTCGCTAAAAGGCTTATTCCGATTGCTTCGTCACTTTCACTTTAGGCATTCGTATGAATTTTTTCCGAATTTGTTCGGTAGATAACACATGCTTCTCTCGTGAATTTGCGCTCTTTAGCAGACTCGAATCGGGCTAGGCTAGTTCGCTACTTCCGCAGATGCCGGTGTCTGTTCGCTACTAAAACGGATGACGTCAGCCCAAGCACGGACGTGGGGTCTCGTACCATGCTGGATCCGCGAGGCACAAGTACACCCGTTGCAAGCTCATTGCCTATCATACTCTTTACCTGCACTCCGCTTTTCGTGCTCGCTATCGCATTCTTTCCAGGTTACGGCACTTGCCGACTGCTCTCGAAGTAATGTCGAATTCTGATGTACCTAGACCAAAGTAAGTGCTCATGTGATTGCCCTAGTTGGCTTGCTCAACGGCACTCGGAGTTGTGAATGCACTTTTGTCTTGTCGCTTCGCAGGAATTCTATATGGTTCTTTTCCTCGGAGTAGTATTAAGCTTGCTGCATTTAGAATGCCTTTTGGAAAAGATACCGGTGGATTATTCATTGATGATCTAACAAATCGCGTTTTTAGTTTGCTCCGCACTCGGAGCTCTATGAGCGCTATGTCTCGAAAGGCACGCGATTCAATCAATATCAAGAAAGGTACGCTCAACACTTCCTGTGCAGCCTATTCTCATTAGAATCAAGTTATGGTGTACGATGCTAGTCGGTGGAAACGCACCTAGTGGGCGACTTCTAGCTGATTAGCCCCACCCATATCTTTCCGTGATCGCCATATCTAACCAGCGTTTTTAGCCGGATCTCTCGAAGACTCGATTAGGACCTACAAACTTCTTGAGGCTTTACGCAACAATGACTTGGAATTTATCAAAAAACTACTAGACCCGGATTCCGATAGTTTACCTGCATCCCCGTCTGAGCTTCTTAATCTTTTGCACACAGCAGTGCAAGTTTCTTCGGTTCCGACGATCCAGTTCATTCTTTCGTCGGGTAACCAGTTCGTCGACGTAAATGCAACAGATGCGAATGGAAACACTCCACTTCATCTCGCGGCTATGCTTGGTCGCGAAGACGTTGTTTCGCTACTGATGTCTCTGCCCAGTATTAACGATACCGTTATCAACAATGATGGTAAGCAACCTGTCGAAATGTGTCGCTACCTCGAACTTGCCCAGGCAATGCAAGTTTCTCGAGCACAGTTTGTTGAAAAAGCGGCGTCGGAAATGAAAGCCTGCTTTGAGCGCGGAGATACGGTCGGGCTCGAGCGGTTGATGTCGAATCCGCGAGCATCAGCGTTACTCGATATCAACGGTCAGGATCCTGATACCGGAAACACCGTTCTTCACGACTCTGTTCGCGCTAAAAATATTAAACTGGTGCAGTTTATTCTCGACCATGGAGGTGATCCATTCCGACGTGATCGGAAAGGAAAACTACCCATTGATTTCGCGAAAGATGACACGATCAAGAAGATGCTCAAGTCCGCTTCCAAGAATCAATCAATTGTTTCTAGCCAGTCGGCAAACGAGGCGCCCCGCATGAAGGGATATCTCAAGAAGTGGACAAATTACACTGGCGGCTACAAGCTTCGATTTTTTGTTCTAGAAAATGGGGTCCTGTCGTACTATAAGAATCAGGATGATACTGGAACTGCATGTAGAGGATCTATTAATATGCGGATTGCCAATCTCCGTCTTGATTCCTCCGAGAAACAACGCTTCGAAATTATTGGCAAAGGCTCTGTGCGCTATCATCTGCGCGCTAATCACCCTACTGAAGCTAACAGATGGGTGTGGGCACTTTCTCAAGCAATCCAACACGCCAAGGACCAAGCGAGGAGGCAAGACTCGCTGGGGATTAAGAGGCGGATTGCAGGTGACTCGCAGTCTCTCGAGTCTGTATCAACTGACCGCTTCGTTGCGCCGCAAAATGTACCGCGGAGCGCCGTGCCGCCTAACGGCTCTGACCGCAGTATGCCGATCATCGCGGGAAGCATACATAGTTCTGGCAACAGTATGAAAGGTAGTTTCGAAATCGACGACGAATATGCGGAAGGTGATATGGACGGCGATGAAGACTTTGACGATGACGATTCGGAACAGGCGTTACAAGAGGAACCGTATAAGGGGCAAGTTGAAGTTGTTGCGCATTCTATTGAGATGGAGATCAAAGCGCTTCAAGATATTGCTGCTTCTGTGATTGACGAGCGTGAGGCTGTTGCGCGTGAACACCCAAAGGTTGAAGCTGCGTTTGAGTGTTACGATATGTCTCTTAAAAGTCTGAAAAATCTGATGGATGATCTTTTGCGAAAATCCGGCGATCGCGAGTCATACTTTAAACAACTTGCCGAGAGAGAATCAGAGCTCCGACGGATTTGGGAGGATAACATGCGGCAGCTTGCTGAAGAAAATGATCAGATTGAAGGTCATTTACACAGCGTTGTCGAGGAGCGTAAAGCTGCTCGAAAGGCACTCCGCGAGGTTCTCGGAACGCATGAACAGCTTAACGCCGTTGATAGCAAGTCGCTTACTTCTGCTGCTGTTTTGACTGCGGTCTTGAATGAAGATGAAGATGATGAATTTTTCGACGCAATCGATAATGAGGAAAGTTCAGTTTCGGAGACGCGTCCGCCGCCTGTTCAGTCAAACACGTCTCTGAAACTGCTCGAAGCAACGCAGCAGGGATATACTGAGCCTCAATTAAAAAAGCAGCAGGAGATTTTGACAATGGGATCGTTCCATGGATATGAAGAGCCGCCGCGTACACGTTTACGACTTGATGAAGATGATCGGCCGAAGATTAGCCTGTGGGGAATTTTGAAGAGTATGATTGGCAAGGACATGACCAAGATGACTCTCCCAGTCTCATTCAACGAATGTACTAGTTTATTACAGCGTGTTGCAGAGGATATGGAGTATACCGATCTTTTAGATCAAGCTTCGCTCTGCGACGACTCTGCTTTGCGTATGGTCTATGTAGCTGCGTTTGCTGCATCGGAATACTCCTCTACAATCAATCGAATCGCCAAGCCGTTCAACCCGTTACTTGGCGAGACATACGAGTATTGCCGTCCAGATAAGGGATACCGGTTCGTGGTTGAGCAAGTGTCGCATCATCCGCCTGTCGGCGCTGCATTAGCTGAATCCGCGCGATGGGACTATTATGGTGAGAGTGCGGTGAAGTCTAAATTCAACGGTCGCTCGTTTGATATTAATCCTCTTGGAACATGGTATCTTCATATCCGGCCAGTGAGCGGTGGCGAGGAAGTTATTACATGGAAAAAAGTCACGTCTTCTGTTGTGGGAATTATCGTTGGATCACCTGTGGTCGATAACTACGGTGACATGGTAATCACCAATCATACTACCGGCGACGTGTGCAATTTGAAGTTCAAGCAGCGAGGATGGTACGGATCCGGTGCGTATGAGGTGTACGGAACCGTGACTGATAAGTCTGGAAGGCCGCAATGGTCAGTTGGAGGACGCTGGAACGATAAGATATACGGTCGAAAGTATCAGAGCGACACCGAATCCGTGCTTGTGCAATTGAGTAAAGAAACTGAGGGGTCCGCGGCAGACGGCACACTCAAGCGCATCAACAGCTCGGCGCCGGCGTCGAAGAAACAAAGTGCGATTTCGTCAGCTGTGACGAAGACACTGAGTGGACCGAACCCGCCTTTCTTAGTTTGGCAAAATCATCCACGGCCACCTGCGCCGTTCAATTTGACTCCGTTCGCAATCACTTTGAACGCTATACCCGACAGTTTGAAGCCCTGGGTCGCGCCTACCGATACCCGTCTGAGGCCCGATCAACGAGCGATGGAAGACGGGAATTACGATTTCGCAGCGACGGAGAAGAACCGACTTGAAGAGAAACAGCGAGCGCGCAGGAAACAGCGGGAAATGGAAGGATCGACGCATAAACCGCGATGGTTTGTGAAAACAAAGCATCCGATTACGAAAGAAGAGTATTGGAAGTTCAACGGGGAGTATTGGCGGACAAGAGAGGATATGGGGAGGAAATCCCTGGAGTTGAAGAGTGATAGGAAAATTCCGTGGCCTGAAGTTGAGGATATTTTTTGAGGGTGGATAGGATAGTAACTTTGGAATATTTGATCGAGTGGTTTTTTAACATTTTTACTTTTCCCTTTTGTAGAAATTATATTTTTTACGTTTATATCTTTTTCTAAAAGTTCAATCAGCTTCTTTCTTTTCCGTGGTGGATACGTAGATGAGGTAAAAGTATACTAGTAGTGTATTTGGCTTAAATCGCATGGAAATAAATCGGAAAGAAAAAGACAAAATGGATAAACAAAAGAGATAAGTTTACTTCTAATGACAAGATCATTTTATATAAACAAGATCGAAAAAAAGAAAAATAGAAGAAAATAAAATGAATAAGCCGCGAAATGAACGGAAACCACAAAAAGACCCGATACGGCGAAAAACAAGAGCATAGCAACATTTCCTGATTTACAGAACTATGCATGCCCACGTAAAGAAAAGAGAACATTGATGAGTGAAAAAAAAAAGAAATTTACTTTGCAAATGACGGAAGAAATCTCCACGAGTTTCGTAATGTGGGTTTCTCTACCGCAGATGGTTTTCCAAAGTTTTCGTCGATATCGAGTAATATCTTCAACGCGTTTCGACTTCGCAGGAAATCAACATTCCGCGCGCTCGGGTCGATTGATCGCTGTTCTCCAGATGGAACAGAGTGTCCGGCCTCGGTGTTGCCAGAGGCATGGTATGGAAGCACTGTCTGTAACAGTTCGTACATGGCCAGCGTGCAACCAAACTGTGGAGATGATCTGAAGATACGGGCGGGACCGCCTTTGAAAAACGCTTTAAAGCCTTCTTCACGCCAGATCGTCGATGCGCAGTGCGTGATGTTGCGGTAATGCGTTTGTCCGGCGCGGGCTTCAGCTTGAAGACGCGTCTTGACGACGTCACATGGTGTGGTGAAATACGCGGCGGGCATACCAGCTGCCGCACCAGCGATAAGAAGTTGGCCGACGCCAAGGGTCTTGTCGGGGCCTTCGCCAAAGTAATCCCTCTTGATGTGGTTGTATGTCGGGAAGTAAATGGCGGAGAATGGGACGTCGCGACTGAGACAGGCGGTGGCGCCTTTGTATAAACCAATGAGACCAAGGTTGCGGATGATCCAGATAGCGGACCGACGAGGCGTTCCCTCGATAGACTTACTGACTTCACCTTGGATTTGTAGTCTGATTTTAACGATTTCAAGAGGGTTCGTAAAAACGACTTGGCAGGCGCCTGCAGATGCACCGGAGAGGATCTCACCCATAAGTGAAATATTGCCGTCTTCGTCGGTGAACTTTCCGCGCGCAAAATCGTTAACTGTTAATTTTATCGCCTTTTCCGGTGCGACACCAATCAATTGAGGTCCAAGACCCGAGTAAAGACCTTTGAAACCTTCACGCTGAACAACTTTTCGGAAACAGTCAATGGAGTTTTTGTACATCACTTGACCGGGAATAGTCGATGATGACCGCTGGTTTTGCATACGCGTCTTAACGAGATCGATAGGGTAAACGATGGTAGCGCCAAATGCACCGGCAACAGAACCGAGCATAAAGTGGTATGCCGACTCAAAAACTTGAGAAAGAAACTGGGTCGGTTCCTGAAGTGCGTGCTTAGCGGCATCAACTTTCTCGGCTCTTTGCTGGTTATACAAAATTTCAGGGTCCTGCCATGACGGGTCCAAGACGCGGCGGAAGTCATCGCGCGACAAACGACCGCTAGTATTGTCAAGGGAAGCAAAGTGGAAGAGGACGTCGATTTCCATGGGCGTGAACAGCGAGAAGAGAGTCTTGCGAGCAGCCTCATTTACAAAGTCGTTGCGGGTAATGTGGTGGTCGGGAGTCTTTTCACAGGCGCTTTGAACGATGATGTCGACCATGTCAGACTCGCGAATGACATTTTGAAAGGCGCGGACGTTGGCGTAGGAAATCTTGGAAGAGGACGAGATGTTGCAGATGGTGTGGAGAGAGGCCAGGAGCCGGTCGGAGAGCTTGTGCTTCGAGGTCTGCTCGATGATTTTTTGGAATTGCTCGGGCTCGATGTAGCCGGTGTCTTTCTTGTCAAAGTACTGGAAGGCCTGGACGGAGGGGAAGAATCAAATATGTCAGCAGGGCGGCTCAATTTAGGGCCGAAGAATGGGGCTGGGAGAGAGGGGAGCATACCTGGCGAACACGCTCGCCTTGAAGACCGCGAAGCATCTGGGCAAACTGGTCGTAGGTCATGGCGTGGCGTTTCTTCTTGTTGCCGCAGTAGAGCGTGGCCCATTTGGCGTTCCAGTCGAAGGGGAAGGAGTCGGCGGACTTGTTCTTGTTGTAGTAATCAATGAACTCGTCGTAGTCCACAACGCCGTTCCCGTCGGTGTCGAACAGACGGAAAGCAATCTGGAACTCGGCATCTGGCTTCTGCAGCAGATTCTCAAAGTATATCCAGTCCTGGAGCGAGACGAGGCCCTTCTTCGAGCGGTCGGCGGCGGAGAAGAGGACGGCGTACGACTCGCGAGCGATTTTGTGGTAGTCCTCCTTCGGCGGTGCAATGGCGGCCACGAAGTCGTCGCAGGTCATGTGCGGAACTCCGTCGAGAGACCCGGAGGCATGCTGGCGAAAGATTGCAGACGCGCGGGAGGGAGGCTGGGAGGCGCCGGACATGGTGAAGATGGTGAGGAGAGAATAGGGCGAGAGGAAGAGGGAGGGTGTAGTTTTGTGTGTGGGGTGGAGCGGCGCAGCGGGGTAGAAGCCGTGGCCGAAAAACCCAGAACACGACAATAGCGAGCTTCTGGCCGGATATCGCTCGGTTTTCGGGGTTTTTCTGCTGGTTTGTCCAATTGGCAGCAATTTATTAGTATCTGCAGTTATTACGTGTTTGTACGCGAATCCCCCCGCTCAATCGGCCTTTCTTTTGGGTAAGCTCGGGTGAGCACGGAGAGTACTTATAGCCGCTTTTGTTCCGCACCAATCAACCCAATCCCATTGCTTATGTCAGTGCTTATCAATATGTTACTTGTGCAGTGCTTTATCATATGTAGTTCTCATCAAAACGCAGTCCGTGACACTCGCCCACAACATCGCCCATTACGCCTCCCTCCTCTTTTCTGCGTGCTCGCTCGGGGGAGGTCGCCGTGACTGCTACCGCGGTCTGCGCCCGTGATATCTCCTCCTTGTGCTCGACAACAGACCGTCGCTTGTTCCATAGGCAATACTCGCCCATGATGCGCACCATCTCGTCGCCAGCCGGATTACTACCGGTGCCGTTGGCAGCACCGTATTGGCTAGACTGTGTAATTCCAATATCCATCGCGGCGTCGTCGAGCAAGACCGCGTCCCAGTTCGCAGACGCAGCAGCAGACTGCCTCCGCCGTCTCGCAGCCTGGCAGAATCCGCCCATCGACTTTATTTCGCGCAGCATGCCCGGATCGCTTGTGTCTCTGCTGCTGATCACTGGTTTATTGTTCTCCTTATTGGAATACGGTCGACGAGTCTTTTCCGCCCGCGTCTGCGGCGCTCGCGGCGTTTTTAATGCATTATTTGAAAGCGGTAGCATTGAACAGAGAAAGCGGTTTGGCTGCCAGCTGATGGTTGTTTCGCCATCGGCTTTATTGCTGCGCGTTGTGGGTGTGGGTAGGACAAGTGTCTGAGTTCCGATCATGTCGGTCGAGGTGTTGTTGTGAATGACGACAGCGTAGATGTTTATACTGTATAGTGCTCAAGTCGACAGCGAAGTAAACGTATATCGTGTAAACTACTCCTTTGAATATCAGCAGCTGTAGGATTGCTGCAGAAAAAAGAGTCGAGATAGGCGGGCAAAATAGTAAACACAACCGCGATGCAAATGAGAATTAGAGTCTGGGGGGGGAGGGGGGTTATCAGATCTTGTCTGTGCGCTGCTCCCCGGCGTCAATTGATCAAAGACGGGTATGAGCAAAACAGTATCATACAAGCAGAACAAAAGGTCTATTCTTCAAACCAACAAGCCCAGAATAGAGCAAGGAAGATGCGTCAAAGCGAACCATGCGATAAGAGACGCTGCTTTGAAGCTTCCCGATTGGGATAATTGTAATCAAACTCTGTGCCGCCCTTTACCCTGTCCCGCAATGCTTACCCGGCCTCGCTCGAGCGGCTCTGCGTCTGTTCGGTTCTCCGTTTGGCCGGCTGTTCGTGGACTGAGCAGCTGCGGCCTGCGTGCGGAGAGCAGCGAGGGGCCGGTCGGCGATAAGCAGCGAGCCATAAGCAGGCTCAGCACCCGCGGCCCAGGCGCTGCGGGCGAACTGGCGCAAGAGCAGCGCAGAAGGCCCTACTAATGCTCCGTATGCGTCTGTTATCGCAGGTTGAAGACGCGTGGATTCAGTGCATTTATCGCGTCCTGCGTTTTATCCACTGCCTTGTTCTAATCTGACCGATCCTTGTTAAAGCCATCGCATTTGTGTGCTGCGTCTTCTCTCGCGACGGAATTCCCACCGACTCGTCAATTCTCCTAACCCTATGACCCACAAAACCCTCAGACATCAATCTGCTCAAGCAAAATTGGAATCCGTAAGAAAGCTACTTTGTAGATATCCGGCGCCGATTATACCCACACGCGTACAAATGTGTTTACTCTTGATCTTGTTGAAGAATAAGAGTCTGCTGTTTGGGATTTAGCAATGATCGCTCAGTCTGAGTACGAACTGGTCGAGCGGGTATGCGAAGCATGCTGTGCCTGATCCAACATGCAGTCTATTAACCCTCTACACAGAAAGTAAAGCAACTATACCAGCCTGGAGCACCCGAGACAATCATCCGGTACGTTGTTGTCAAACAAGCACACAATTGCAACTAGATGAATTGGAAATCCTGACTCATTATAGACTCCAGCGCGAACTCCAATCATTGCAAAAATCGCCGGAAGCATGGGCATTAGCTAATTTGATGCTCTCGAGCGAGGACGCGAATGTTCGATTTTTCGGCGCTCTTACTTATACCGTCAAATTAAATAACGACTGGTGCGTTATTTGCTTTTACAGACACGCTATACCAGGGTTAATTCAGTTCACCAGGCAATCGATCCCCAAAGATTCTGTTAGCGACTTGCTCAGACAATTGCTCAATTGGTTTCTCGTACACAGACAAGGTCCTCGGTTTATCACTCAGAAGCTAGCGAGCACACTTTTGCTAGCCTTGATTAAGTTTCCGAATGATGCCCAATCAATCTGGCCGTACCCTGTGCATGATATAGTATCCTCTCTCTCTAACAGCTTGGCTGTAGTTAACTCAGGCAACGGCGTGAAATTAAGCACTGGGCAAGAGTTCGCTAGTATGGTGGCGAGTTTGAGTATGCCGGATCTGAATATCGTATTTCTATTTTGTTCGGTTTTTGCAGAGGAAATCCAGCACGCTGATGTTCCCCGGCAGGAAAGGTATGTTTGTTTTTGGCTAAGAAAATGACCATGACCTAACCAGGTTCAAGACCGGTTCTATATAGTCTTTTGAATGAGAACACGCAATACGCATTGGCGACAATGACGCCACTTCTCTGCTCAAGACCAGCAGATATCTCAACAGATCGCTATCCAGTCCTGACATCCGCGCTAAAATGTTACCGCTCCTGGGCAATGGCCCTCGCCACAAACAACAGCATATCTTCAGACGTCGGACGATTGTCTTCGCTCTTCCCATATATTATTCCGTTTTTAGAGATAGAATCAGACGATGTGGTGTTTAGTACGGTATCTGAGATCATGGTAGATTTCATGGAATGGTCTGATAAACTGATCAATCAAGAATCAATGAATTCGTTATTGCGCGTTTTTTCAGGAGACTGGGCGGCGGCAAAAATACAGGAGATAGTGACTCATCCAAGTTCTATTGATGAAGGAATTCTGCAATCTTTTCTTACTGCGTTTACTTCGTTTGGCGAATTAACTGCCAAGGATATTTCTGGTCATTTATCTCTTGCAGAGTCTCAACGAGTCGTGGAACTGACGCTTTCTTTACTAAGAGTCAAAGGATATCCCATCGAAGACGAAGTAGTCAGTAAGCGGACTTTGGAATTTTGGGACTTGTTTGTCGAGAGTGTATTGTACGACGACGATGGCATACTTCAAGAAAGTACAGCCACTGAAGCGACAGCTGAGAAAACGGCAAGAGTCCATGGAATTATGATGAACGTTATTGAACTACTGTGGCAAAAACTGCGAATACCGCCATACTCTGAGTTTTCTCGTTGGTCGCAAGATTCTCGTGATCAGTTTTTCGCATTTAGAAAAGATGTGGGCGATTTGATTGAGAGCTCCTACAATTTAGTACAGCCGAAGCTATATTCTATACTCGTTGACTTTATAATCCAAGCTACCTCTATTGAAGACGTGGATTGGCCTGGTGTCGAAGCTTCGTTGTTTGCCTTGAATTCAATTTCTCAGTCACTGACTTCGTCGCCTGTAGAGTATGATATGCTCAAGAGATTACTGGACTCTAATCTATTTGAACTGCTCCCTTCTTCGTCTATGCCACGTGCAAAACAGACCTCTATCGCTTTCATTGCATCGATCATCCCATATTTTCAGTCAGATGCTGGAAGAAAGTATATCTCGGCTATTGTACCGTATCTTTTTCAATGCCTTGCGACGTCTTCGCTATCACTGCACGCATCTCGTTCGATTTTCCAGCTATGTTCAGACTGCGCTGCTGCTCTTGCCGGAAATATCCAAGATTTCCTAAGCGTTTTCAGAGATATGATTGTCAACGGACAAGAAATCGAAAGTTTGGCAAAAGAAAGAATCGCGGGTGCTATCGCGGAGGTTATTCAGCAAGGCGAACCAGACCTCGAACGTCGAGCATCCCATATAGCAGAGTTGATTAGTAGTTTGAAAATATACGCCGAGCAAGCTGTCAATGCCACTTGTCAACAATCAAAAGACGAAGATTCAGTGCTGGCTAAAGAAATGGCTGCTTCGGCGCTGAAAAGCATTGCGATGGTAGGTAAGGCGTGCCGCGATGCAGAAGACGTTGAACGTGGACCGCAGTCCGATAGTCAGATGCGGATATTATCCCAGTTCTGGGATGAACCGGGCTCGCAAGGCCGAGGACTAAAAGATGAGATTCTGAGTATAGTCATTGGATTATGTCAAAAAATCGAAGAATTCGCGGGTGAAATTTCAATACGACAAAATGCATGCGCAGTTCTTCGCTGCGGGTTTTCAGAAAAGTTGCCCGGCGCGTTTACTTGGCAGGCCGAAGTTATAGTCGGGTATATCCGCGAAGAAGTATTGACGATCGGGCATATGACGACACTACAACCGATTTTTGCGCTTGTTAGTGGATTTGTTACCGCGCAGTCTGATAGATTTAGTCCTGATGCAAGTACAGCTTGTTCAGAGTTACTAGACATTTTATACTCTGGAGCGATCCAACCTAACCTCTCGGAGTCCGGCCCCCATGATCCCGATATCAACCAAGGAATGCTGGAAGTGCTACAAAAATATCTGGGCCGATACATGCCTGTGCTATACTCCAGCTACTGCTTTGAACCACTAGTCGGCCAGTTCGCAGTGCAAATGCTGTCAACGCGCGAACCACTGGTCGTCAAGGCGGCCGTCAAATTCTGGACCACGTTAGTCAACTCCAACACGCCAATCAAAGGAACGGCAGATGCTGAAGACGAAGCCGCAAGAATAGTGTATAATGTAGTTCAGGCTACTGGAGCTGTCGTTATTGAGAAAGTGGTATGGGCCATCACTGGCAACTCGCCAAGAAGTTTACTGTCAGAGTACGCGCAGCTGATAAAAGCGTATTTCAGATTATACACTGGTTTTGCGCAGAAATGGATGACGAGCGTATTGTTTAATGAAGCAATGTCGGCGGAAAAGGAGAGAGCTAGACGAGTGTTTTTGGAGAAAATTGTTCGTCTGAGAGGTAGACCGCCTACTGAAAGTATTGTTAAGGATTTCTGGCTGACGGAACGTGGGCTGGACGTTGACTTTGTGTGATGTACATATATTCGAGCGAAGTAATGTGACACTTTCTAGATGTATTATCGAGGGAGACGTATTACCTGAAATAGGAAATCGCGCTCGTGACGCGTAAACAGAGCGTGTGCGGCGCATCTATAAAACGGCCCGAGCGATAAAAGCCAGACAGTTTGCCTAGGTACACAAAATGAACGTAGTACTGGAATCTATGCTGCTATCAGAACTTGTGCGGGCACCAGATTTATTAACGTTGACATAGGCAGAGATATTTGTCGGCTGTGTACTGTATTATTACTTTGCTCTGTCTTTTGATAGCGCGCTTATTCAGAATACCCCCGGTTGCAGATCTGAATCCGATTCACTCGTGTTTTTTTATCTCTTGATACCCGTTTAATTAAATATTCACCTTGCTGCTGGTTGGTAAGAAAATGCTTCATTTTGCAAATTCCGGTAAATGCCACGGCTCCTCGCTTTTCCTCAAAAGAGATAATACCAAGTACAGCGAAACCGACGAATGCGAAATAAATCAGAATACCAATTTCTATGGAAGATGTCAGGGGTCACATAATTTGCCCGCTGATACTTTACATGCTGTTGAGGAGTGCGATGCGGCGGCTATGGACTGTGAACAGAGGTCGGATATTGGTAGTTCGGAAGACGGATCGTCCGCGATGGGATCGAGTCCGTTTACTTCGCCTGACCGATCTGAGAAGTCAGATAAATGCAAGATGAAGGATAGTGGTTACTATGGAAGAAATGAGACTGTAGCCGGTTTACTTTCTGCGGCACATGCTTGTCCTGGCAAAGCTTTACGACTCGATACGCGCAGGACAAGTCTCGACTGTACTCAATCTACTGAGAATATACTTGCCGATGAACTCGATATTTACGACAACGAGACGTCATACGACGGCGATGACGAAATCGACGATGACGAGATCCTTCTGTCGCCGTATTCACCGGTCGTGTCTGATACCGTCGCTTCCGCGCTCGAGTATTCTACCGTCAAAAGTTATCGACGGAAATTATACGATGAGCTCGAGGAGTCGTCGGACGATGAGCAACAGCTTACTTATAAACAGAAATATGATTCGAAGACATTGAATGCGAGAGAATGGATGCCTTGGTTTCAAACAGAAGAGGCGGCGCGGGTAGCTTTAGATAATCGTCTTATTGTGAATATTTCTGAACGGAGAAGTGTTGGGAGAAAAGACTGGCTGTCTAATGAGGAGGGGTATACTAGTTCAGAGCACGAGAATCCGGGTTTTGCTAAGCGTGTGAATGATCTCGCGCTGCCCAGGAAGACAAATCCATACCATGATTATTTTAAGGATATTGATTTGTGCGCAGGTTCTGTACTTCCGCTACCATCATCGACAGCTCAACAAATTCACTTGGAAAAATCAGCTGCGCGTGATGCAATATCTCGATTCGATAGTTGTGATGCATTACCTTCCAGTTCAAAATTCAAAACCAGCTTCGGCTATTTCTTTACAAAGCTTTTTTCTACAAGCCGTAAAATGACTGAGAGTACTAGTGATTAAACTATTACTTCTCTGTTACTGTTTCTTTTTTTCAAATACCTTGATCGAAATGCGATATAGAGATTGTTTAAGTATACTTTGCTGTGATTCAACCTGATTAATATTATTATTAACAAACATAATCTTTTTAACTCCCAAAACATGTTAATGAATAAAATTTCAATTTTTCCATTCTTTTTTCTCATTGACAGCAGCTCGACCTGCTTTGCCGCACAACATCCACCATGCTTCCGAAACCATTCAGTCAAAATGCAACATCCCCATCATAATATCAGAAATCTAATTACTGACATGTTCTTCCTCGATAGAATACAGCATGATAATATTGGACGACAGGCAAGTAATCATAATAAACGCACCCCAGCACGCCAACAATAGACTTCCGTATTTAATATAATATCCTTCGCCATTCTCGCCTCTTAGCATTTCCCGGGACTCGCCTACTTCAGCGAGAGGAGAAACTTGCGGACGACCTAGATGGACAGAAGTCTGGATGCCGTCCGAGGAATCGAGAAGCTGTTCGTCGTCGTCGGTAGCTTCGGGGATCGGGAGGTGGTACGGCGAGCCGAGGAGTTTGTAGCCAAATATACCCGGGAGGATAAATGAGATCGAGGTAGATCCTGTTGCGCCAACGAATGCGAGCACGGTTTCGAGCGAGGTTACTGTCATTGCGATTAGATAAGAGAAGAGCATGATGATGGCGGTTGTGACGATGAAGCGTCTGGTCGGGATGATCTTGTTGCTCGTACGACTTGATAAAGGAGACGGCGCTGGTGTTCCTGTTACGGCTGGAAGAATAAAGTGGGTGAAAATGTGGTCGACGGAGGCTCGGCAGGGGTGGCATTGCAGAGGGTACGAAAACAGCACGAGAATGACGATCGCGAGACGGCCGACGGCAGAGGCAAAGGAACTAGAGTACATGCTGCTAATATTTCCACTGACTGTATCGCCAAACGAGAAATAGCCGGTGAATCCAACTATAGTGTAGAGAACGACGGCGGAGCCAATTGAGCTGAAGATAATCTGAAGTACCGACGGTTGCTTGTTGTTACGAAGCTCGTTGACGACAGAAAACATGTTTTGGTGGCATGTAAAACCAAATACAACAACAGGAAGCGATGATAGAACCGAAGTTAAAGACTTTGGACCTAGAGAGATTTCGCCGCGGTGTTCTAGAGTGTCGCCAATAAGCCAGTGGCCGATGACCAGAAGGGTGAGATATCCGATTGCAACTAGTGCAATGAGTGAGGTGTACTTCAACGAATCCAGCTTCCGTATAAAACACAAGGGAATCAGAATGAGCATGAAGACCGTGACCCAAAAGTGTCTTGAGTCGGCCGTGTTCATTGGGATATCAGCGACATCAGAATAAAAGAAATCGACGATAACCTGAGGCATCAAGTCGCCAATAATAATCAAATAAGACACGCCGACACCAAAGCACTTGATAGCAATGGCAGCATCAAATAGTACAGCAAGTTGAGGGTACGTCTGCTGCGCTAGGGCAAAGAACGAAGCGGTTCCGCGGCTGAGATATCGCGAGCACCGGTACTGAAGAAATAAGCCGGCACCAGAGGTGAGTCCGGATACCAGGATGACTATGAATCCGAGAATGATACCGTCGCTGCTTAAAGCGTGAGGCATGGCTAAAATGCCGGCACCTGGAGAGCGAGGTTATTAGCAGGTTGCGACTATCAATAAAACAAGATGACACACCAAGAATAGTATTTGACAAGTTTGTTATACTCGACACGACACCAGCGGCACCAATGTACTCTTTTGCCGAGTCATCTTCATCGTCATCGTCGTTGTCGTCGGCCGTATCTCTGATGAATCTCTGAGGATTGAAGTCTTCGTCTTCGTCTTCTTCGACGTACTCGACGATTGCCACTGGCGAGGCATGCCGGCGGTCAGGGTGTTCGGGGGCCATTTCGAAAGCTGTGCGGGCGACTACGAAGTGATCAAGCAGCCACTAAAGATCCGGTACTCACTAACCACGACCTGCGACCTGAGCAGAAAGCAAATGCTGTAACGAAAGGGGGAAGCACTGGGATCGCGCACAATCGCAGAGAACTCGAGCTGCGATGAGCAAAGCGTGCGGCGGGATTTGCAAGAGTTCTTGAGCGCATACTGGGCCGAAGCTGGCCAAACGCCTGCAAAAATCCCATGTGCAGCGCAGGCGACTTAAGGTTTATATTTGCGGCCCAACTGAGGCTCATCCGCTAGCAAACGCAAACCTTATCGCGCTCGCGCTTCGCGGCTCCTTATCGCGCACGCCTTGCCTCGTTACGGCTAAGACCAACGCCTGCGCCCGGCCCTTCGCTCACAGTGTCCCCGATTCTTTTGCCGTCTTTGCTGCGAGCACCAAGTCAGCTTCTCAGTTCCGACCGTCTGCCGCAATGTCGCTGTTTTAGTTGTCCACGCCTCGGCGCAGTGTATACCCGTACAGCAGACTTCTCCTCGAGACTCCTATCCCTGGCCATTACAGAAAACACCTCAGCAATGGTGGAGGTCGCTGGCGGCCGTTCGTCTGAAGCGCCTACTTCGGGAATTGCTCGCAATCCCTCTCGATATGTCTCTATTGCATCCTCGAACTTCTTTGCATTCGATACTCCTCTTTCTTCGCCCACAAAGTCCGTCATATCGGCTGCAGGCACGCTGCTACCGTCTGCGGCGGTAGTCGACAAATCGCCTCGAAAGTACTCGCGACCGTCAAGTCTGCGCAGCGTGAGCTCTTCAACACAAGTCACCTCTGTCATTACTGCGACCGGTAGTACCGCGTCGTCGCCGTCGACGCCATCATTTCCTTCATCGACTGCGCAAACCACACCTGCGTCTGCGCCGGTGCCGATACCAAAACCGAGCAGCAACTCGCAGCGAACAACTCCCAACTACAAAGCAATCACGCCGGCAGACTTGCCTGTTATACCGAGGTCGACATGGTCTCTGCGGAACAGTGAAAGATACGGCTCGTCTGAGCCGTCGATCATGGGTGAGCGAGTCGAAAGGAGTGTTGTTATCAATGTTTACGACTTGCTTCAGGATAGCAAGTTGGCGCCTGCGCTGTGGACGTTGGGCGTCGGTGTTTACCATTCTGCTGTTGAAATTGATGGTCGAGAATATGCTTATGGAGGTATGCTGTTATATTATGCTGTTTCCAGAGCGCTATGGCGGAATCTAACTGCTCTTTTAATTTTAGGACATGATGAACCAGGTATATCTGGCGTTTACTACTCCAAGCCACAGACACCGCTGCCTGGTAATATTGTCTGCAAAACTACAATACTACACGGCTACACCTCCTTCACTCCAGGCGAAGTACACGCAATCATCAATGACCTAAGTTTGGAATTCATGGGTACAAGCTACAATCTTCTTTACAAGAATTGTAATCACTTCACAGATGCCTTGCTTCTGCGATTAACAAATACGCCAGCTCCAGCATGGCTCAACCGCGCTACAGTAGTCGGCTCCGCGGTTCCCTGCATTATCCCGCAAAACTATATCAAACCGCCAGAATGCGAAGTGCTGGCGCGTCCGTCATCTGACTCGCGCGTCTCAGCAACCGAAATCGGACTAACTCGTGCTCAAACTGAAAAATCGTACGATGAAATGATTGTATCGCAGCCATCTACCAATTTTGCATCCATGACTGGTTGGTTTAAAAGACGGCAGACCGTACCTTTGCTTTCGGCTGCCTCCAAATCATGTTCTCCTAATGGCGCACAAAGAAGAAAAGATGCTGAGGATGAGCCGTTCCTAATCAGCACCAGATACACAGACGAGAAGTGCGATCTGGACGATGAAAACATAGAAAAGGAATGCGACTCCGAAGCACTTATCACCGACGAGAAATCAAAAAAGACAAAGACAAAGACCACATCGGGTGGGGTTGTATACGAGAAAACGAAAAGGTTTGCCGGATACTCCTCATTTGGTCGCACGTCTCCTCTTGCATCCGTCACCGACTCGTCACTTGAAGAAGCGCGAATGCATACTCGTCGCTCTCAAAAGGACGACAGCACATACTATACTGACGACCTCAGCAGTGTCAGTCACGATAGCACTGTGGAAAGTTCGAGTGCATTCGGTCGATTTATTAGTGAATCGGTGTCTTTTCTAGGATGGTCATATTCTAGTCGGTAATCAATAATGTCTCTTTTTTAGCAGGCGCTCCTTTTTTGATTGTTGTTATTCATGCTTTGGTTAAAATTAGATTTGTATAGACTTGTGGTTCGTTTTCTTTTTTCGCACTTTAAAAACTCGAGAGGTTAGATGTGGGAACGATGAGACGGGGTATGCATATTAGCATGCTGGGATTCCAATACGTTTTCCCGCCCTGTTTGTTTGTTTGTTTGTTTGTTTCTTGTTATTCATTTGGAGAGGCACCGGTATATTTTTGAATTATAGGGGGAGGTTGAAGGTGGGGGTTTCATGTTTTGTTGAGAATTTATTATTGTAAATATTGAAATTTCATCTTTATAACTATTATCGCTGCGTAGGTGGTCTAGTACGAAATTGAAAAGTTACGTATTTTGGCAATTCAATCCAACCATATATTTACAAACACTATTTCAATAATATACAAAACCAGCCACTACAAACTACTCTTCGTCGCTCTCCTGCTCTTCCGGATAGTCTTCAACATCCAACAATCCTTCCGCACCTTCCGGATTCACAAATTTATCAGCATATTCATCTTCATCATCGTCATCTTCATCTTCAGCGTCTGAGATCGTCTTCGCGGGTTCTTCTTTTAGTTTTACTTTGTCATCTTTGATGCCCATGTCTTTTAACAATCGACTTAAATCTTTCTGTTTCTTTTCCTCCCTTTCTTTTTCTCTCTGTGCCTTTATTCTCTCGACCTCGGCCTTGTAATCGGTATTGAATTCAGTGACTTTGTTATCCACTGCCGTAAGAAACTCATTCATTCCGGCTCCAGTATACGCTGAAACGCTGACCACATCCAAATGCCGATAAAACTCCTCTAGAACCAAACTCATAGAGTTCATTAAAGAGGTCATGTACCCACTACCTCCTTCCACATTCTCATCTTCATCCATATCTCGCAAGGCGGCCTGGAAACTCTCAAAATCAGTCATCCAATCAACCGCAAACGATGCGTCGGTAACATCAGTCTTGTTGAAAACGATAATCATAGGTAATTTAGTCTTGTAAAGAATCGAACATGCGTACAGCATATTCGACATGAAGGTAGCTGGAGATGTCGTACGTGGGGTATCGACAATATACGCTATAACCGTCGGCATGGCCGACGCTAGTGCGTCTAGTAAAATCGCACCAGAAGCAGACCATACAAAACATTCGATTTGACCAGGGGTGTCGACCAGTACATGCGATACTGAATGCGCTCGCTTTTCTACGATACCGAGAACTTGATCAACTTTTGTAGCAAACAGGTTAAGAGATGTGATGATTGCGCCGTTAGGACCTAGATTGTATCTATTCACAGTAATTAGCATTCACTCTATTTAAATATATCTACTAAATATATAATTACTGTTTCATGACTTCTTTGTAGTTCACTGAATCACGAATATCAATGTTCGTTCCAAATGGCACATTCAGCACCGCTGGATCAAGATTCATGATATACGGAGGCATATCCTGAGAATGCAAATGAGAATTTAATCTCTGCATGAACGTAGTCTTTCCAGATCCTAAATTATCGAATCAGACCACATTCTTGCCGTATAGAACAGCAAAATCGCCAATATATGGCTGAATCGGAAGTGCTGAGAAATCAAAGTATCGTACCTGCCATGCCGATGCACACAATGGCCGGAGTCTGTAAATCAACCGTCTCGGCTTCGTTAGATGACATTCTGTATCCTTGCTGACTTATTAAATACCAAAGAAACACTATCAGTTACTGAATGCAGATTCTTTAAAGAATAGAGCAGGTTTTCAGGGGATCTCTTTCTCCCAATTCATCCGAGGCTTAGGGTTTAGGAGGTTGGACAAGGACACGGCTACAAATTATTTGGATCCTTGTTTAGAGGTGGAGATATAAGGAGCAATTCTGCGCGGGTTTATTTGGACAGCTCTTTCAGAGATAGTCAATTGACTGACGCATAAAATGAAGTTGTTTTCAATTCTTTTGCTTCTGGCTGCACTGTGTATTGCGACGGTGGCGGCATGGGACGAGAAGGATCAAGAGATCTTCAGGGTGTCTGAAGACTTGCAGAAAGTGGAAGGAAAAGGAACCACTTTTTACTGTGAGCATTGGAGTTTGTTATTTTATATGGAAATATTTACTGATATAAGGACTACTAGCCTTCCTTGACCTAGAAAAGGGTCCATCGTCGACGGTAGACGAAATCACCAAAGCGTTAGTGTCTCGTTCAAGTTTTTTGATATTGGATTGAAGTAACTGGAATTGCAATCTTTAGCTATCGAAAAAAGTCCAGATCACTGCACCCGGATAAGATGAAGAACCCATCAAAGGAGGCAACTGATCGATTCGCAAGACTAGGTGTAATCGCCAATATCCTGCGAGGACCGGAGAAGGAGCGTTATGATTTTTTCTTGCAAAAAGGGTTTCCTAAATGGAAAGGAACTGGATATTACTACGCTGTGGGTACACCGTGATGTCTGATCTCGTCTGAATGATTTACTGATATGCTAATACAGCGCTTCCGTCCTGGTTTGGGAATGGTGTTTGTGTTTCTCTACCTGATTACAGGAGCAACGCATTATCTTATCCTCAGCATGAACGCCAAAAGCGAACGCACCCGCATGGAGCGTTATATTTCAGAATGCAAAGCGCAAGCCTGGCCTAACGGATATCCGCCTGCAGATTCTTCCAAACGCCGCATTCAAGATAACACCGGTCGCATCTTCACTATATATGCCGATGGCACTGTTTGGATATTGGACTCTGCTAGTGGTGAAGAATACTTGCTTGACGTTGATGAGATTCCATATGCTCAATGGAAGAATACCATCCTAGTCAAGTTGCCTATGTGGCTTTGGAATACTACTTTGGCAAAGTATATGCCCAAGAAGGAAGTCGACGAAGTCGCTGATAACACCAAGGATTCCTCCTCAACCGGCCAGAAAAAGGGAAAGAAACTAAAGGCCCGAGTTAGCCCTCAGTCAGACTCTGAGTCTACGGAAAGCGCTCCTCCCAGGAAGATCGGTGATGCGCCGAAGAAGACTCTCAAGACTAAAACTCTAGCTAATGGCAGTGTAGTAGCTGAGGCTAACAATGTTGCCGGCGGCAGAAGACGTAGAAAGAAATGATTTTCGGAGCGGGGAAATTCATGACTGTGAAGTGTGCATGATTTAAAAAATAGATTTGTTCTAATGTTTTGGATGATGTGAGGTGACTGTAGAATGTCTGTTATGGGCAGCTCTAAACCTGGTGAGTTCGTTCGCCTCACGTGTTCCCATCAGCGCGTAAGAGAAGCTCGAGTCAGAGCCACGTAAACTCATCTCTATAAAAAATACAGACTGACACACTTCACCTCAGCACTACCTATGGATCCAGCTATATATTTGCGAACTCTTCCGGCGGTCAGAGACCGGACTCGTCTAGTTTACGAGCAAGCGGAGCGAGGAGCTTTAACGAACTTTGATTTTGATCCGTCCAAATACGACGACGTCGTCCAGTACATCGCCGGCATCATCAAACGCGATTTCGCGCCAGATTACAGCAAAATCCCACCTCATGGCCGCTGGGGTAATTTTGAGAGTGGCGGGTTTCCGCGGATCCAGGATTTATTGGACGAATGGGTTGATGTGGACAGATCCGAGGTTGTCAAGCGCCTGGTTGATCTTTTTCTGGTTTCTGTGCTTCTCGACGCTGGCGCCGGGAATAAATGGAAGTTTACCGAGCCAAAGACGGGATATGCGATTGGCAGAAGTGAAGGGACTGCGATTGCCAGTTATTATGTTTTCAAATCTGGAATCTTATCGTCTGATCCGAGTAATCCGTACCAGGTAGACGCTGCTGCATTGCAAACTTTAGACGTTGATCTCCTCTTACAGAAGATCCAACACTCGGAGTCGAACCCCATAGACGGAGCATTAGGACGCGCTGAACTATTAAGGAACCTTGGTTACGCATTGGAAGCCAGCCCGCAGTTTTTTGGATCGCTCGGGCGACCTGGAAATATGTTTGGTATGTGGATGTTTGTATTTAATCTGGCCGCATTGCTTACCTTATAATTTAGATTATCTGCTTAAGCACTCGACACCTGGAGATAACGGGAAGCATTTAGTGACACTACCGACGATATGGGAAGTCCTCATGACTGGTCTTAACCCGATCTGGCCCAAGGGACGAGCGACTATCAACGGAATTTCAATTGGCGACGCATGGCCCTGTTCCTCTATGCCGCAAACTGGCGAAGAGTGGGAAAAGATTGTGCCATTTCATAAGCTCAGTCAATGGCTATGCTACTCGCTTCTGGTTCCGCTTGAAAAACATGGCGATATCGAGTTTACAGAGAAAGATATGCAGACTGGTCTTCCAGAGTACCGTAATGGAGGTTTACTGGTTGACCATGGTTTGTTGAAGCTCAAGCGGTCGGTGGCTGAGAGAGGACTAGCTAACTACGAGACTCTGGGTGTGACTAAAGAAGACGAAGTACCTATCTTCGTTCCTGAGGACGACGTTATTGTCGAATGGCGAGCCATGACGGTTTGCATTTTAGACAAGCTGCTACCGCTTGTCAACAAAGAGCTTGGAATCAGTGGCACAAAGGATGAGTTGATTCTAGCGCAGTTACTAGAGGCCGGATCATGGAAAGGAGGACGAGAAATCGCTGCTAAACTTAGGCCGGTGAGTAAAGGTCCTCCCATTGCGATCAAAAGCGATGGTACTGTGTTCTGAGTGGCGAATGGCTTAGGGGCCGAAGATAGCGAAGCACGATACGTTTGCGGGCGTATAGCTGACGTTTGATGTCGGTATTTGGTTAAAGTTGAAATAGCTAAATAGATGTAAATTGCTAGATCAATCCTGTTGCAGAAGCTGTAAAGATGCCATTCAGGGGGTATGAGTGGCGCAGCTCGAGCCTCTGTGGCCGTGTGCAAGTCCCAACGTCTGGAATCATCCGGACAGCCTACCAATTTCACCATAACCAGTAACCGTTTCCAACTTATCGCGTCCAGAATTCCGGTATTCGACATCACTTCACTGACTGAACTGTGCGGATCTATTGAGAAATGTACAAGAAATCAGGTGCCAAGGGAAGCACGGCCGTCCGACGGCTGATGACTGAGTATAAGCAGCTCATCAACGATGGACCGGATGGTATCTCAGCGGGACCAATCGACGAAGAGTATGTAGCTTGTCTGCTTCTTCTATGATATTCATACTGAGTATAGCTAACGTATTGCAGCAACTTTTTTGAGTGGGAATGTTTGATTCAAGGTCCAGAAGATACTCCATTTGAAAACGGGGTTTTCCCGGCCACTCTTACATTTCCACAGGTATCTAAGCCCCGTGTGATGATTTAAAGAAAGAGTGCATGTTGACCACAATTTTGTAATAGGATTACCCACTGAGTCCGCCAACTATGAAATTCACTTGCGACATGTTCCATCCGAATGGTATGTAGCTCGGCATATCTCTACGAGGCTCGTTACTAACGCATCAATACTTAGTATACAAAGATGGCACCGTTTGCATTTCTATTTTACACGCGCCCGGAGACGATCCTAATATGTATGAGTCTGCATCTGAACGCTGGAGTCCCATTCAATCCGTGGAGAAGATTCTCATTAGTGTCATGAGCATGCTTGCTGGTATGTTTTACTTTAAGTGAGGAGTGTTGATTATAGGCTGGCCTGGCGACTAATGTAATTATGCAGAGCCTAATGACGAGAGTGGTGCCAACATTGACGCTTGCAAGGTTTGGAGGAATGATAGAAAGGAATATTGCAGAATCGTAAGAGCCAATGTTCGCAAAACTCTTGGTCTGTGATCGTTTGTTGCGTCAGCGATAAATCTCTACAAGCAAACAACGGTATAGTATCTTTCGTACAGTGGTATAATAGCCCATAGTTTGCAACTTAGTATGAACGACCGTTCGACATCGACGCTTGTCGGTACATGAATTGCATAGATCCGTCGTCAGTTACGGACGGTAATCTCGTTTGTTGCTCAGTTGTCGTATGGAGTTTCCTTTTATTTTTGTGACGATTTGTTCATAGTCAATGGGCGCGTTAATTGCATATTTGCACACTTGTATAGCAACTTTAATGCTATTACGTTTTGTGAAAATATATAAAGATTACACGATGTCGTAGCTTGACAATTCTTAAAGTCATGATCTGTATATACAATTCATTCAGTGTGCTATAATATCATATCACCTAGTATCTACTCTTGAATATCCAGCTTTTCAACCCTTTCACTGATTCCCTCCGACGCAGATCCACTAGCTTCAGCTTCCGCTCGCTCTGCAGCCTCGGCAGCTCTATCTTTCTCCTCTTCCTCCGCGTCCAGAACATCTTGGAATCTCTTAAAAATATAACTCACAACATCGAGCCTTTCGTTATTTTCAGCCTGGAAAAGAGCATCCTGCCCCATGAGATTTTTCAAGAACGGATCCGCACCGGCATCGCATAATTTCTCGACGATTTTGAGATGACCGTTAAGACAGGCCCAGTGTAACGCAGTATTCCCGGAATCGTTTGTGAATGTGACGAGTGTGGTGTTTGGCTTTGGTGGGCTATCGGGTGAAGGAGTGGGAAATTTTGATAAAATGTATTCAGCGATCTCTAATAAGCCAAAAACGTTAGTTCTGTGTCTAACTTATGTCTAGATCGCGTGTTCATTTGTATAATCTCACCTAAGAATCCATTTGCGCTCGCCATATGTAAAGGTGTATTCGAAGTATAAGGATCAACCGCCTGTAAAAGAACATCTCCCTCTGATTGTCCGAGATCTCTACTCAAATTGCTCAACAAAGTAGTTAATCCTTCCAAGTCTTCTGCTCGAGCAGCATAGATTATATCGTCGATTTCTTCTTCCGTTAACTTTCGCGACATGGTTATGTGAATATGGTGAACTTTTTAAATATTAAAAAATTGAAGCTGCAAATGGAGGTTTGGGAGTAGTTGAAACTTAAAGTTCGAAAGCTGGAAATCACCATAAATTTCAAGACTTTGGTGTTTATATCCTTTTGATCTTAGTATTAGTAACAAGTTATATTATCCACATATAAATACAAATACGCCAGAAAATAAAACATAATGATAACTCCTGTTTCAGAATCTTTCTCGCTATAGTACAACCGCCCAAACATTATCAATTACCCCCTATTAATTCAATAACCACGATCTCTGATTTCTTTCTCGTCGTTCTTGCTTCTTCCGCCTATACTGCTCCAGCTGTGTTTTCGACAACTTGGCCTGCTGTCGCTCTGCTTTCAGACTCTTTCCTTCATGCAGATTTGCTGATGCGTCGACATCATAGAACGCACTCAATTGATTTCGCGATTTTTTTTCATCCGAGAATTCCTTAAATGGGAGAATAACGCCCGGAGCGGCGCTTTCATCAAAATCTTCGTCTTCGAGAGAGTCTGATGGGTAATTTTGCCATTTACCGGTGAACCTATTGAAAAATCCGCGCGAGGCGTAGTCTGTACTTTGGTTCTTTCTCTTTTTAGATTTTTGATCTGCTTTTTCCAGCACTTGAGGCTGGTCCCAAGTGGTTTCTTCAGTGACGTGGTTGTAATAGTAATATGTCTCTGTTTCTGGATCAAGGATGGCTTCCCAGTCTTCTAAACCTAGTGCCTTCTCTGCCGTTTCGGGAACAGGTCCAGGCGGTAAAGGAGGCGACTCGTTGTCTCCTTCGTCGACTTCAGTCTTTGATACAGCGATAGCTAATTCAGCTGTTTCAGGAATCGGTCCCGGTGGTAGCGGAGCTGTGTCGTTGCTGTTGTCGTCATCGTTTGCTGCGTTCTCAGGCTTGACGCTCTGCCTTAGTTCGCCGTCGCTCGCTTCTCTATCGATCTGATCCGATACATTGGTAGATTCTTTCGGTAACTCTGCTTTTGAATCATCAACGCCTGTCGTTTCTAAAACTGTTTGCGTTCGTGTTTCTGGTTCTTCGACTGATTTCGGTGATCCAGATTGCGAATTCGAGTGACTTTCTGTGACTTCCGCCATTGCTCATCAACCAAAGACTCTCAGCAACGATATTTTGCTAGTAGTATAATATTTAGAAACGACTTATTCAGCCAAATAGCGAAGACCCAGAGTGAAAAACCGGCTGAAGAAAGCAAACAAAACCAGAAAGCTCAGAAACTCTAAACCCGGCGAACGACGGGCGCTGCCAGGAAGCGCACGACCCTAATCTTGCCCATGCTTCTGCCTCACATCCACTACTAGCTACGCCTGCGCGCCTGATCGTGAACGGAATACAGCAATTCTCGGTACCGGCTGGCTCGAACAGAAGTGAACTTGGTGTGTTGTCGTCATTTGCGACATAATTGATAAGCGTGTGGTTCGTTGTCATAACACGTAATCAAAACTCGAGCGCGTCAACACTTTTGACATCCTTTATTCATATCATCACCACTAGGCGAATTGATCACATACCGCAACCATGGCCTCGGCAATCTTTTTCCTAGACTTGAAGGGAAAACCGTTGTTATCGCGCAATTACCGTGGCGATGTGCCGATGTCTGCGCTGGATAAATTTCCAATTCTATTACTGGATGCTGAGGAAGAGAGCTCTGTCGTGCCGCCATGTTTCTCGCATGAGGGAGTTAATGTAAGTGAACCATCTGCTATTCGACTATCAACCTGCATTGGCTGTTTGTGCTGAACTGTGAATATCTTGGACCTCGACATCTGAGAATTCCAGGCCGTACATCTGCGACCTCCTGAATATCTGCTAACGTATTCTGTTTGATAGTACCTGTACATTCGACACAGCAATCTGTATTTACTAGCCATAACAAAACGCAATTCAAACGCTGCTGAGATTCTCTTATTCTTGCACAAAGTAGTACAGGTGCGATAACCTTCTTCACTAACTTGATTCCCTCGCTAATCATCTATAAATATCCAGGTCCTTACAGAATACTTTAAAGTCCTAGAAGAAGAGTCTATTCGAGACAACTTTGTGGTGATATACGAATTACTTGACGAACTGATGGATTTTGGATATCCTCAGACTACGGAGACCAAGATCTTGCAAGAGTATGACTGTCCATTTCATTTGCGATTGAGAGATTTTTGAATCTAATACCAATATCATTTAGATATATCACTCAAGAGAGTCACAAACTAGAAGTTCAAGCCCGCCCGCCTATTGCCGTCACCAATGCGGTTTCCTGGCGTTCTGAAGGTATCCGTTACCGTAAAAACGAGGTGTTCTTGGACGTCATTGAATCCGTCAATCTTCTCGTCAGCTCGACCGGTACCGTTTTACGCTCTGAGATCCTCGGCTCTGTAAAACTAAAATGCTATCTCTCCGGCATGCCTGAACTTCGTCTCGGTTTGAATGATCGGGTGATGTTTGAAAACAACGGCAGATCGACACGCGGCAAGTCGATTGAGATGGAAGACGTCAAATTCCATCAGTGTGTCCGGCTCTCGCGGTTTGAAAACGACCGAACAATCTCATTCATTCCTCCGGATGGAGAATTCGAACTCATGAGCTACCGCTTAAACACCCAGGTCAAACCCCTCATCTGGGTTGAATGCGCCATGCAAATGCACGCCGGATCACGCGTCGAATACGCCATTAAAGCGCGCGCCCAATTCAAGCGCCGATCAACCGCTAACAACGTCGAAATAACCATCCCCGTCCCTGACGACGCCGACACTCCTAAATTCAGAACTACCGTCGGAGCAGTGCATTACGCGCCCGAGAAATCCGCCATAGTGTGGAAAATCAAGCATTTCGGCGGCGGAAAAGAATTCTCCATGCGCGCAGAGTTGGGATTACCTAGTGTCAAAGAATCTGAGCCCGACAGAAAGAAACGACCAATCAGTGTAAAATTTGAAATCCCTTATTTCACTACCTCAGGCATCCAAGTCCGATACTTGAAGATTATCGAGTCGAAATTGCAGTATCCTAGTTTACCGTGGGTGCGGTATATCACGCAGAGTGGAGACGATTATACGGTGCGTCTACCATGATAATGATGACAACTGCTTGGTTTGTAGGGTTCTATTGTTTCTCTTTATAAATGTTAGAAGAGTGCAGATATGCCGTTTGCTTTGATGTCGCGGCTGCCATACCGGAAACATGTGTTCCTAATGAATTTTTACGGAGCGTTGAAGAAAAAATCAGTGTTATATCACACGACAGTATATACTATCAAAAAATATACTAGCATCGAAATCATAAGATCGCGCGTAAATTCACTAGCATGAGTAAGAGAGTAACTGTATTAAGGAAGACAAAGGATAAAGCCAAGACCGTAGCAATTCACAAGAGCACTCGAAGCATAAAGCATTCAGACAAGTTAGAAGTCACACAATACCAAATAAATAACTAATTATACAATAGATTAAAGAAGGGAGAAAAGACGAGAAAAATAAAAAAGAAAAAACAAATTGAAGACTGCTCTCAGCGACGAGATCGAATACCAAACTGCGCCTCGCGGATAAGTCGCTGCAAAACTTCCTCTTCTGTTTCAGTTGACTGAGGACCAGTTGGCGATTTCGACTGTGTCCTTGATGACTTCTGGGAACTCGAAGGTGAGTTTTCACTCGATTTGCTATTACCCAGTCGTTCCTGGCGTTTGCGGTCACGCTCTTCCAAAGCATAGAGTTTGCTATTCGGCCCACGAGGACGACCACGACCTCGCTTGACGACCGGCTCAGGGGATGCTTTTTCGCTCTTGGCTTTAGGCACTGGTCGAATAGGGCTGTCAGTGCTGTAATCGCGGAACGATCGCGCAGACTTCTTACCACCAGGTGTAGACTTCCTTCTCGATCTGCCGGTCTTGACATCACCCTCTTCATCGTCTTCATCCTCGCGATATTTCCGTTTCGCGGGAGCTGAATTACGACGATGCTTTCGAGTCACGGTTGAAGAACCATTTGTAGCCGACCGACTGGAATTTTGAAGAACTTGCATGTTATGCCGCGTACGCGAACTATACAAATCCATTAACTCTTGGTAGATTTTGTGGTTCTTGCGCTTTCCTTCTTCGCTGGTAATGCTCTGGATTACATCGTCATTGATAACCGTAGAAGTCTCGCTCACTGCGTCTGAGTCATAAGCACCATCACTATCGTCATCTGACCGTCTGGCAGATGATTCATGTTCATCTTCCTCAACCTCAGCTAACTCGGTAGTAGCTCGGTCTTTCAGGTCACTCTCAGACTTGGCAGTATCACTATGACGCAGTTTTTCTTCGGCCAGCAGATCATCAGTCGCAGGAGGCGATGAAAGACCATCACTCTCTTCTTTAGGACCATTTGACGATGCGTCATCTTCAATTTTACCAGGAGCCGGCGAAAGACGCGATAGCAGTTGATTCGAGCTTTGCTGGGGCAACCTGCTTCCTGCGAGTTCACTCTGTCCTTCGTCAGGAGAAGGCGTGGCAGTCTGTTGCGTTTCTGACTTAATTCCGGCAATAATACGATTCCGTTGCGCCTCGTTATCTCCTGTGACTTCAGACTTCAACAACGAGACATCCTTCTCAACCTTTAGTTGAGTTTCGTTATCTGCTAGATCATCATTAACCCCATCAGGAGCCGCAGATTCAGCTTCTTTATCAGCCGAAACAGCAGACGGTCGTTTCCGCTTTTTGACTTGTCTTTTGCCGCATAGATCTCTCAAGATAACCTCACTTCGTTCTTTCTCCGTCATAACAGCCCACTCGAACGAATAGCGGTTATTGCTAATAGAAGCCACCCAATTCCCAAAAACTTTTGACAAAAGAAGCGAGTCTTTTAAAGGTCCAATCAAAGAGTTCTTGGCAGTCTTAACCTCCAGTGGTGATGCAGTGCTAATTCGTTCAGCAGCAACCATAGCTTCGCTATGGAGATACTCTGCTAAATCAGATAACCCGCGTAACTCAACTTCTTTGTTTTTGATGTCATTCATATACTCTGGGTCTTCGCTATTTCGCCGACACAAGTCGCCAGCAGTGTACCAGAGTAATTTCGAAAACATCGGGAACCGGAATTTTCGAGGAACTTTGGTTTTCTTTTCGATTCTGGAAATTTCGATTTCCATTGATAAATCGCGAGCCGTAAGAAAGTTACCGCCTATGACCAGCGAGTCGGTAGGAGTATGAACGGCATGGATCCAACCTGAAGGTATTATCCTGATAACAATTAATATACTGCTTCATACCCGACTTTAAACAAGCACTTACATGGTATCGCCCTTCTGCAAAGTAACCTTGTAACATTCTTTCACTAAATCACCAAAGAAAATTTTGCTCTGATCGCTTGATAAACACCAGTTTTCGTATTTTGATAAATTTGACGGAGTAGGTGGGGCAAATAAAAACTCTTTTGATCCTTCGACGACATGATAAAATACTGAAGATCCGCCAAAATCAATATGGTAATCTGTGTAGGCATTTTCGACGGACATGAGACTGAATAAAAAAGTTGTTAGCACACTTGACCATAAAATACAGGGATATCTAGCCACGCACCAGTATAACGACACCTTTGGCCATTTTCCTTTCCTCTTTTCCTCTTCTGGCCAAACTAGCTGCGTCAGATCGGTCTCCCTATAAAACAAATCAGAAAACAAACTTGAGTTAAAATGATTTTAACATAAACGCATACCTGACATATTGAGGCCGTTGTATTAAATCCCCTAACTTTGTGAAACTGACCTCCAAACTAATCACGTTTCGCACACGATCTCGCGTCTCTGCAGGAGTATAATAGTAATCCGCCCATTTGCCCAAGTCCCAATTTGGCGACTCATGCTGTGTCGGAACGTCAATCACTTCAACTTTTGTATCACGTCCCACCAAATCGGTCACCATTTTGACTGTTAAATCAGACGGAATTTCCAGACCCAAGCCATCGCTTTTATCACGGGGAATTACAACTGGCTGAGAAATACCACCAGAACTAGCAAGTTTTTTGTTAAGCTCATAGCCATTGATACGAGGAAAGGATTCGGGCGTAAATTCGCGTTCTTTGATTATTTGACAATATGGATGCTGATCGGTTGTTAAACTTTCACCTTCATGAAGAGCAGCGTAATCTATTGGTACATGTTTTCGTTTTGATTTTCGTAGCACTAAACTTAAGTTAATATAATAACACTCACTGTATATGTAGAATATCCCACTCACAAGTCGACGGCCCATGAGTCCGCGCACACACGGGACAATGAAACTCGTCCACATTTTTAGCATTCTTAGTCGTGAGGCCCACACAAAAATAGTGGTACCACTTCTGACATATACTGCATTCGATCCAATCTACTTTTCCTTGAGGTGATGTTGTTGGCGTGCAGAGAGCACATGTGTCCCAAATATCTTGATGAGACTGTGAGCTAGGTGGTTCAGTTGAACTACTTTGATCACTTTCCATTTCGATAGGCTTCAGATCAGCTGCACAATCTCGAGAGTATATTGGCGAGAGTTCCAAGGGGGTGTAAGGGGTCGGCTGCTGTTCCACCGGAGACTGGTGCTTGTACGAAGCCGCGTATACGCTCACATCAGGCGAGTTCATGGGAGAATACGCAGGCGATAATTTCTGTGATGGATGTGGTATCGGTAAAGGTAATGTGCGTGCCGGATCATATGGTTTCTGCTGCTGTTGTGGATTGAACGGATATAACTGGGCAGGTTGTTGCTGCAGTGTTTGTTGTGGTTGTTGCGGCCGGCCCTCCAAATTCGGGCTGTAAGAGGAGTATCCAACGTCAACAAAACTGCTGGCAGGCCGATCGAAAAAAGCTGCAGCATCCAAAGCAGCAGCTTCAAGAAGCGTCTCGATGCCACTACGTTCCATGGCAGACGAAAAACAGATATTGTGAGAAACACGCTGAGGTCAATCAAAAATGTGGCACTATGTGATTCCTGCGCACGCAAAAAATGAAAAAAGACCGGTTCAGCGGTCGAATAGACCGTGGCCCTCGTTAGTGCACGGAATCGTGGCCGAGAAGGGCAAGCGAGGCAGAGAGAATCGATGGAGAGGAGGAGAGGAAGCAAGAGAGATGGCGAAATCGAGGAGGAGGTGGGAGTTCTTTGATGTGCCGGCTCAGTCACCGTGTGAGTTCAATCACAGTGTGACTGAGATTGCTGCATGCGGCACGCGCTCGAGACCAATGTCTCCTTGCCCGACCTTCTTCCCCACACAGGTCTATCTTCAGCACTTCAAGATGGTCATGAAGACATATAATCCGTATGTAGTGGCTATGGCAGCTACTATCGGCGGCATGCTGTTTGGATTTGACGTGTCTTCGGTATCGGCGTTTGTCAACAACGAAACTTATCGCGCGTATTTCAACTATCCAAACGATATCGTACAGGGTGCAATCACCTCTGCCATGGCTGGAGGGTCTTTTTTTGGCTCTCTAATATCTGGCCGTCTATCAGATGCATATGGCCGGTACGTTTCTGCTATTCTCGGTTTCACAGCGCTGTCGCTGGCTTATCAGTGACGTCTGATGTGCAGACAGTGATTGATGCTAATGACGATATATAGAAAAGCTGCGGTGCAAGCAGGAGCAGTCATTTGGATTGTTGGGTCTTTGTTTCAAAGTGCAGTGCTTACTGCTTTTCAGCTTATCATGGGTCGCTTCATTTCTGGAATTGCCATTGGCATTTGCTCTTCCCAAGTGCCCGTCTACATTGCAGAGCTTAGTCCTAAGCGGATTCGTGGTCGTCTTGTGGGCACATTTCAGTGGGCAATTACTTGGGGTGTATTGTATGTCATAACTTTCGGTAGTCTTTTAATTTTCTTGCTGACGTCTTTGTGTCAAGAATCATGTTCCTGGTAGGATATGGCTGCTCATTTATTGAAGGTCCCAAGAGTTTTAGAATTGCTTGGGGTCTTCAGATCATCCCCGGACTTCTCCTTCTTTGCGCACTTTTCTTTTTTCCTGAGTCGCCTCGCTGGTTGGCCACCCGTGATAGATGGGAGGAGGCAGCGAACGTTATCTCGCACATTCAAGGAGGTGGCGATATAGAGCATCCAGACGTTCTTCTTGAGATGCAAGAAATCCGTGAAGTCGTCCGTATCAACCGCCTTTCGAAAGACGTCAGGGTGATGGATTTATTTGCCCCTGGATCTCGGCTTCGGACGTTTGTTGGATGCTCTTGTCAGATGTGGCAGCAACTTACAGGAATCAATGTCATGATGTACTATGTCGTTTACACTTTTGCCATGGCTGGATATGAAGGAAACACCGATCTAATTGCGTCCGCGGTTCAATACGCGATCAATGTTGTCATGACTGTTCCGGCTTTGCTTTTCATTGACGACTGGGGCCGTCGCCCTTTGCTGCTGACTGGCTCTAGCTTAATGGCGTTCTGGCTATTTTGTGTTGCTTTCACTATGGGTCACTTTGGCCACTATGTCGACTCACTTAACGGCAATGCTGAAATCCGGTGGATTGTGCCGAACCACGTAGCAGCTAAGGCTATTATTGCCTTCAATTATTTCTTTGTCGGCACTTTCGCCCCAACATATGGACCTGGCACCTGGATTTATGTGTCTGAGATCTTCCCTTTGAAGCAGCGAGCTATTGCCAACGGCTTATGTGCCGCTGTGAACTGGACTTTTAACTTTTTGCTTGCGTTTTTTGTTCCTCTAGCATTCAAGCATATTCAGTACCGCACTTATCTGATATTTTGCTTCTTTTGCATTGTGATGACTATTCATGTCTATTTCATGTTTCCAGAGACCAACGGTAAAACTCTTGAGGAAATCGACTTAATATGGGAAGATCACATTCCGCCATGGAAGACAAGCAAGATTGATGTTGAAGAATTCATTGCTCATCATGATCGCGAAAATTTGATCAATCACGATTCGAGCAGAGATCCAACGGAGATGGGACATATGGACAGAGGTTTGTCGCCTGCCTATACGAATAGCGGACTTAGTACCACAAGCTACGACACGGACGCCATTAGTTTCAACGAAGATGAGGCGCAGAATTTGGTAAATCAAGATCATCCTTTAGCGAGCAATGAGTCGAGCTAGAAAATTTAAGCTGTACTTTCTGGGAATGGGGGATATAGAAGCGTGTTGGATCATTTAGTTAGGTGTTTATAGAGTATTTTGTTTAAGAGATTTGTTTTATTTATATGGTACAATTCAAAAAAGGATGCACAAATGCCACCCGTCCTTCTAAAAAGATCTACCATCCGCTAAGTTTCGTTACCTTCAATGGAAGCCCGTCTGTCGGCCGTACCGTGACAACGAATTCCCGATTGATAGCTTGATTCTCGACGCTCTCTTCAAAGTTATAGCGAGCTACAAACGCAGCTAAGATGCACCTAAATTCGATCTCCGCAAAACGCTTTCCGATACATGATCGAGTGCCTTGCAAAAACGTCAGGTTTGCGTATGCATTGTCAGCCTGCTTGCCGTCCCATCTATCAGGATTAAACTGTGCTGCATCAGGACCCCATAGACGCGGATCATAATTCATGGCCTTGATTGAAATCTGAGTTCCGGTGCCTTTATAAATTGTCTGGCCATCGATAGTGAAGTCACGCTCTGCTTGTCTGAATGTGTTGATTACAGGTGGATTGTATCTTAACAGCTCGCGCGAGACGTTGTTGAGGTACCTTAGGGATTCTATTTGCTCGGCTGTGGTGATGTCAGTTACACCGCCAGGGAAAGCAGCGCGAATCTCCGCGCGTAGCTTTTCTTGTATTTCTGGGTGCTTTGCGAGAGTGAGTAATGCCCACGACAAGGCGCCGGCTGTTGTTTCGTGTCCCGCAAACAAAACTGAGAAACAGCTATTAGTATTTGAACCACAAAGGCAGCAAGAATAAAAAACATACAGGTCATTATCTGGTTTTCGACATTATGGCCAGTCCACACGTTCTCGTCACTCTCCAACATGATACTGAGGATGTCACGATTCTTTTCACCGATTATAGCTTCTTCACCTTTTTCTATACTTGACAGCTTTTGCTGATCACGTCTCTTTGCAAGCTCAGCTTTTCTCTGCTTCAAGACGTTAGCAGTCGCTGCACTGAGAATTTTTCGCGAATTTCGCAGACTCTTGTTGTACGCAAGCGGAATATATTTCCAGCCTGGGACCAATGCGTATAAGTTGAATAGAATGATATCGCGACCGGCGCCCGAAATAGCTTCATATGCTTTGACCAATTCGTTATGTTCGTCTCCAATGGCGTTGAAATTGACGCCAAATGAAGCCTCGCCGATTGCGTCGAGCGTTAGGCGGGAAAAATAACTAAAGATCGGAAAGACCGTCGGACCGTCCTTGACGATTTCGTCGAACAATGCCATGACTTCAATTGTTTTACTCATGAACACGGGAACAAATCGCTTAACGTGGGTATAGGCGAAAGCTGGAGAGAGCAGCTTACGCTGCATTCTATGTTCATCGCCTTCCGAGAATACGAGACCATTGCCGATGATAATCTTGAATGCTTGAGACAAAGCCGGCTTGGGAAATTCGTAGACATGTGTTTGCAGCGCCATAATGTGCGCTTCCGGTGTAAGCTAGATTATGGAGTTGGCGTCAGCATAGGATGGTATAAAGTTGAGAAGCAGAGAGAAAAGAAAAGCACGCACCAGAGTGACTACGTCTTGCCCGAAAAGTCCCATAAAGCGAGTGAAATGCTTATCCGGATACTTCTCTGCCATGCCAATAGCATGCTCGTAGAAAAAGCTTCCGTAATCGGCGAAGTTGCCGAAGAGCGGATGAGGATTTGGAGGATGAGGAAGGTCTTTGTATGGGGAGAAATATCGAGGATAAAGAAAAATGCAATAGACGAGATAGAGAAAAGTAGATGTCACCAGGCACGGAACCAATGCCAGACCAGAGCTGCGAAGGTCGAAAGCTTTTCCGGTTAGGAGGTGAAAGATGGCATCGAGGAGAACACCCCCGATCAGAACGCGAGTGGAGAAAGCCATGGCGACAACTGGGCGGTGTGCAAATAATATTGCTGCAGCTGCTTCACACTGGCAAGCCTGGGTGGGAGACGAAGATTTAAAGTGATGACGCAGGGTCACGAAAAATCAGAGGGGCCGGTATCCGTTATCAGCGACCCCTGAGTGGAATTAGCCGAAGCATCAGTGCTCGCCTGTCTGCGTCAGCGGAAATAGACGGCTGATTAGAGATTCAGCAGGCGCAATAGCTCAATTACTTTTCAGGAATAAAAGGGCGGGCCAGAGAGACGTGGAAGAGAGTCTGGCGGCAGTCCTGCGCTCGCCGCTTGTCGTTCGTTCTACGCGAAGGAGCAGCCCGAGCAGGTTTCCTGCGCACACGCAAACCTTTGCTCGGCGCACACACTACGCAAGCTTGGTTTCTGTAACCGGGAAACAGATTCAGCTAAAACACGCTGTATAAGCTAATACTAGGACCGGCGCATGCGGGAAATCACCTCGATCGCGCTCCACGCGTCACTTAGCTTACCCGCCCTTGAACCCTTTTCAATGTAAACACAAACAGGCGTTGGGAGGGCAACGCGCGGGCTTTGGCCCCCATTTTTGGCCGTGGATTCGCGAGCCCGGGATCTCAGATCCACAGACACAAACAAGTTCAGGACGCCAGCGACGCCAGGCGCACAACACCTCCAAGAGTCGCATTCTGTAGCATGTCGTCGTCAGCCATATCCAGGCAGAACTTTCCTTCTTGCTTTGGTGCTACTCTTCGTATGACCGCTGACTCCCTGGCGCCCACTCGGCGCGTGCATTCGCATTCCTCTCTCAAGGACGCGGCCATCACCGCTACCGCCTCGGTCTCGCCGTCCTCAGGCTCTCACAGCATATCTATTAGCTCGTCGCGTGCGCAGACGCTTGAGCCAGAGACTGCCGAGGCCGACGACGAGCAGGATATGGATGAGGACGACGAAATCGACGACGAACTCCAGGATCGTCGAGAGCTATCCTACAACGACGCACACGTGCGTCGCCAAACTGTGTCGGTATCGCCGTCGCACAACAGTGTAGCTTCCACACAGTCTCTCGGCGTTTCTTTAGCATCTACAGCTCAGTCTCGCAGTATGCTTCGAGTGCCGTCGTCGTCGCACGCTCGGTCGACAACCTATGTCAACACAGCATCAATCTCTGGATTCAACGCCAAAGCTCGCGAGAGAAGTGGCACTCATATCCGCGATCGAGCTTCAATTGTTGCAAAAGCTGCCCATGCTCGTGAGCAGCAGCAGCAGGCGTTGCGCGACCAGCAGGCTCAGGAACACGCGGCTGCAGAAGCCGAGACGATCAGACAGTGGCAGCGCCAGTGGAAGCGAGTCTTATCCACAAGCTCCTTCTACTTTGACGGCATCGAAGATCCAACTGCGGAGCGTGCTAAGCGCCAGCTAATTGGATTTGGTTCGGTAAGTTACTTCTTTATTTGTCCATATGCCTTGCATTTTGGCGCTAACTTGGCATCTAGGATATCGTTACTTTCTTCAATGGTAACGTGTCGCATGTCATTACGAATCGACCATTGACAGCCAGTTATCCGGCCACTGATTTGATTTCGCAAGCGAAACAGCGAGCAATGAAATTATGGACTTATGAGAGTATGCGTTGTCTATTCCTTGGTAATTTGCTTCTATACTAATAAACTGGCTTAGAACTTCTGAGATTTCTCTCTCATTTACAAGAATCGCCTAGTGCGACTGAATCTAATGCCATCCAAAGACCGGCCGCAGTGGCCAGTGAGACAAGCAATAATCTTACGCGCATGCTGCGCGAAGAAAAGATCACTGGTCCTGCAGATAGTGACCCGCGAGCGCGCCGCGAAGATTTTCATTACTTCAAAGGTCCATATTTCTTTATCCGTGACGCGACTGGTCAATATCGTCCTATCATGGTTCGTGAATATCAGAAGGCCGCTGATCCGTCAGCTGGCGACTGGCCTCAATTCCGCCTTTCCGGTCCAGGGAAATGTCCTTTTGTCGTCGATGCCTCGGCGTATAAACATGCCGGCGAAGCAGCCCAACCGCGTCGGACGACGAACTCTGGCTCACGCTTGAAGCGGGCAGTGACTGCTGAGATGGAAAGCGCGTCTACATCCAAAGGAACCTCGAAGGCACGCAAACTAACTGAAGACGATGAGATAGTCGAACGAGACAGCGAGGTCACTCAAAAACTAAAAGTAAGGCGCGAATCAGCGCTCAATTCACAGTTAGCTACATTCAAAGAGCCGCGCGTTAGAAAAAAGAGCGCGTTGACTCCAGTTCGTATGACGTCGGTCAGAGCGAATAGTGGCGGCGCGATGAATGCGGAGTATCGTGTTGATAAGAATGCTCTGGCAGCAACCGGTCGCAGCTATACCGCTCGCATGTCTGCTGTCTTGGGGCACGAAATGGTTGCCACAGGTATCAACATGTCTAACCAGACTTCGGGCATAAGGTCTATGTCTCAAAGTGGAGGACCTAATAATGGTCTTGCTGGCGCAGTATCTCATGCCCAATCAAAGGAGGTTAATAGTTTGAAAAGGAAGGTATTTGAGAAGAAGAAAAAACCGGTTGCGATTCCTCAAGCTAGCATCAGACGAGACATGGTCTCTGTAAAAGAGGTAAAGCCCGGATATTGCGAAAATTGCAAAGATCGATTCGACGACTACGACGAGGTATGCAGACTTGTAAATCATGCATTTACTAGAAGTTTCGCTGACAAGTAATCTAGCATACGAAATCGAAGCGACACAGAAAATTCGCTTTTAATGACGATAATTTTAGAGAAGTTGATGAATTACTGCTGAAGATCGTACAGCCGCTTCGCTCAGAAACAACATCTATCTGAGCGCATTGGCTTACAGATCTTCTAATCACCCATTGTATTACTATTTTTATGACTACATTGCTAGAATCAAAATTTACGGAGGCCATATTGAAGCGCCTTTTGCATTGGAGTTTGATTCGTTTCTATTTAAACTTAAAATTGACTAATGTCAGCTACACTGATTTGCGTGGCATCTTTTTATTAGGAGTTTAAGTAGTGGCGAAGTGTACTATATCATTATGACTGAATCGGCTTCCTTTTCATGAGAAGTCGAGGCTTAGGGAATGTTTATTTTTTATATGACTTGCTATACTTGCTCTTTTAGTTGCACCATCTTGCTACTCTATAGATTTTGAATTATATATGCATTAATAGATGAATGAAGATCCAAAATATCAAATAATAATAATAATCAACTCAATCATAATCTTCAAGTCTGGTGACTTTTAATGGTAATCCATCAGATGGCTTGCAAGTGATCAAAAACTCCAAAGGAACAGTTTGATTCTCTACCGCCTCTTCGAACTTGAAGCGGCTAACGAACGCAGCTACAACACATTTCATCTCAAGTTCCGCGAATCGTCGTCCAAGACATGCGCGGGCACCGTGAATAAATGTAGACATTCCGTAGGTATTGTTCTTGGCGGCTGGCGTATCCCATCGATCGGGATCAAAGATCTCGGCGTCGGGACCCCATAGCTCTGTGGATTTGTTGAGAGCTTCCATTGATATTTGGACAACGGTGCCTTTTTTGATAAGTACGCCCTCGATGAATACATCTTCAATGGCTTCACGAACAGTAAGAGGAACTTACAAAACTAGTTAGCTTTATGAGAACAAGAGAGAAATCAGGATACGTACTAGGTGAAGAATAGCGAAGAGTTTCGCGAAGGACATTGCTGAGATATTTCAGTGCATCTAATTGATCAGCATCGACTATATCTGTTGTACCACCAGGAAATGCCTGACGGATCTCAGCGCGAAGACGGTCTTGTATATCTTGATGCCTAGCAAGGTTAAGCAGTGCCCAAGAAACTGCGCCAGCAGTGGTCTCATGTCCCGCAAGAAGAACTAAAAAATCGTGTCAGTGTCGTGTAAGATGCATTAGAACGTTGTGAGGACATACTTGTCATGAGCTGATTTTCGATTTCCTCGACCGTCCACCTATGCTGCTCGTCCTTGAGTAATATACTTAGTAAATCACGATCCTTCCCCTCAACCTTTCGCTCATACACATCTGCAACGCGATTAGCCAAAACATCGCGGCTAGCGTTTCTGAAAATCGCCTTTGACGCATTCATCCGCTTGTTACTAGCAGTCGGTATATAGCTCCATCCCGGAACAAATGAATTGAGATAGAAAAACATGGGTTCTTCTTCAAGCGGGGCGGAAAGTCTAAGATAAGCCTTGACAAGCTCGTTATTTTCGTCTTCCATAGCGTGAAGATTGACACCAAACGATGATTCTCCGATAGCATCTAATGTAAGTCTACTAAGTAGAGGCACCTGAGTGAAAACAGCAGGACCATTAGCAGTCTTTTGGTCGTAAATATCCAGCATCATCTTGATTTTCTGCATAAAAGTAGGCACTAAAGTCTTAATGTGGGCTGGAGCAAACGCGGGAGCTAAAAGGCGACGCTGGAATTTATGGTCGTCGCCTTCAGAAAAGAAAATGCCGTTTCCGATGACGGCTTTGAATCCTCGTGCGACGGAAACGGGTTTCGTGAATTTGTAGCATTGATTTTGTAGAATCTGACGATTTGCTTCCACGGTTTCCTAGGTGGTGTTAGTTATAACTGAATGACGAGGAAATTGAAGGACCACATACTGCAATGACCTGATCCATTCCCATGATGCCATAGAATCTAGAGAACGGCACACCAGGATACTTCTTCGCCATATCCAGGCCCTGGGAATAATTACGATCGCCATATTGAATATAACTGCCCCAGAGCCAGTGCGGATTAGGTACGCCTGGCAGATTTCTGTACGGCGAGACGTAATATGGATAGATGAAGATCTGGTAAAGAATGTAGAATACCAGGCCGCTAATAAAGAAAAGAACAAAGCGGAAAAAAAGACCAGAGGGAGTCAATGATAAGCCGAAAGCAAGATGATAGGCAACATCAACAGCTCCTGTGGCTATAGCAAGTGTAGCGAGAATAGCCATTTTTGTTGCACTATTGGAGACAGCAGCAGCTTATCTGGCGATCGCCTGGAAGACGCTGAAAGTATTCACCAGCTAGAACAAGCGCAATTGAGTGCGCAGGCTGTAGTCGCTCAAAGAACTAGCAATAATTCAACGTATAACCTCAAAACCGGCTGTAGTTATAAATTGCTTCAAGCAAGGAGATTTATCAGAGAAGCGGCTCTAGGGCCTGCTCGACGAGGGCCGATGCGGCTCGTATTCGTGACGCGGCAATGGCGCGTCCGGGATTTGCAAGCAGAGGCAGCGCAACTGATGCGCGCCAAGTAGTTATCCCTATTTGTCTGCTACAAGCTGCGTTCTGTATGGGCAATATATTGTCGCTCTGATGCCGGCTCGGCGGTAAGTCAGATGAAGCCATTGATTTCCTATACGACTCTACTGGTTTCCCACACTATACATCTTCGATCCATTTACTTCCTATTTGGGTTGTGTACAGGTTTGTCCAAGCTATCCGCTTTGTGGCTTTCCGTTTCCTCTTCCAGCAGCATTTTCCAGTGATCCTCGACGTTATTGCGGTGTTTGGTACTCTTTGGATTATGTATCAAATGATGATGCACCTTGTCGTTAGGATCAGAAATATACTCTGGCTCGCTTGAATCGCCGATAGAGGACAGCGCAGTAGCCACAATCAGGGCTACTGCTAGAAATTGGGCGTACATTCTGCTGCAGTATTAGCATGCGAGTCAAAAAACTACGATCGTGAGTGGAACTTACCGTGCCTGCACGATTTTCTGAGATCTGCTCAATAATTTATCACGAGAGACCATGTATCCTGCAACACCCATAGATCCCAGCCATGCGCTCAACAGAATTGGTAACTTGTGCTCCTTACTGTAAGCCAAGACTTTGTCCTTGACAGACATCTTGCTGTAATCGAGACCAGAAGAGTATATTTTCTCCTTCTCTTCAATCTGATAAACACCTCTCTCTCGCAGAATCGCATGGCGATATTCCTGCTCCATACCGACTTTCGATAGGCCGGCAAGAGGGATTACAAACAGCGCAGCCCGGATCGTAGGTGACTTGTATACCACCGGGAATGCTCTTTTCGCAATCATATTGAATCCGAAGCCAAGCGCAGAACCTGCAACAAACCCCTTCATCAAACCCTGGAATTTCATGTGTTTTTCATATTCAAGTCGCTGCTGTTTGTCGTATGTCGCGGGATCGGCGTCTGGCATTGTTCTTGTAGATGTAGCGATAGTCGCGGTATGGTATGCTAGGTGGTAAAGAGGAGGAAGCCCGACAGGAGCCGATCTTTAAATATTGTACTTAAATCCGCCAACGGCGACTCTACGAGCTCTGCATGAGCGCATTATTTGAATTTTTACTCAGGCCGTAATCGACGCGCCGCCGGTCTTGGCCCGGATCATCGAGTCGTGACGTCAGAGCGCCACTCGTTTAATTCGGGCTAGCTGCCCCTTCCCCTGCATAATCGCGACTGCTATTGGGCTATAGCCTTTTCGAGTAATTCTGCTTCTGGAGACATCAAGGCTTGTGTTGTGCAGGTGAATATTTATAATATATACTTTAGTTAGTGTCTAGTCTGGCTTTTCAGCTTCTCGTTATACAGAGCGTGAGACAATTTATATTTACAGACACTCGCGGAATGCCCAGCTCAACTAGAGACTTCTCCGTTTAGTACTATACACAATACAACAGTGGCTAATAGAGCCTTGCTTTGATATCAGCTAGGCGCTCCTCAGAGAGCAGCAGCTCAAACCTGGGCTGTCTCTTTAGCCTATTAGGATGCCGGTGAGCATCTAAAATCTGCTTCACTCGACTCAAATATGGATCTCGCTCAAGATAATGAAATGAACTAACATTCCGCGTCTGGGGTTTGCCGCGAAAAATAACAATATGATCATCCCAGTTTCCAAATCTATTTGATGGCTTTTTGTTGTGATTTGGTGGCGTTCGACGGGCTTTATCTTTCAAGAACGCCAGTGGTATCAGTTTACTTGGCAATGTTTTGCTTTTCTGACGTTTAGCACCAGAAAAACTGTTATTGAACGAGCGCAGCGACATCGCCGCAGCGCGATATGGAGAAGTTGGTTCTTCGGCTGGAGAATCAGGAACAGTCGGATTATTAGAAAATGGCCGGGTATCAGGTTCTGTACCGGATTGGTATGCGTAGCTGGGTATCGTCAGATTCTGACCAAGGGTATGAACTAAGACCCCATTTAGAAGTCGGCTATGGCCTCCTGTTATGGTAAACTTTGGAAAGCTGTGCACGCTTGGAGGCGTAACTGGCTTTCGTTCCGGCGAGAATTGCCGTTCACGGCTGCGAACAACCTTGCAATCATCATAGTCATTCTCGTCCCAAGACCGTTCGTTGACGTAGTTGGTATCAAAACTATTATATGATTTGGTTGCTTTCAATTTGCCAGGTGACAACTCTAGTCGAGACGCGATTTTTGACAATGCTTTCTGAAGTGAGTTCTGTCGCTCAATAGTACCTGGACTCATAGCCTCACCAGGTGGCTGATTTAATGTAGAAACACTAAGCTTGTTAAACTTTTCGCAGAACTCGTCGGAGACGTCATAGTTTCCGGTCGGATAGCCATTTAGTGGCACAGGCGGGATTATCATGTATTGCGTACTTGTCCTGTCCATGCTGCCTTTGTGTATACTTGCCAGATCCATATTTGTGGATTTGCGAGAGAACTTCGAATCCGGCGATTTCTAAATATGCAGTGTCAGTTCATGAAACCGTCTGGAATAACAAAAATAGAGACGAACGTTGCGCCGTAAACTCATAACTAACACAGACTTTGGAATTATGATATTGCCAAGTGATGCAGTTAGTGATAGCCGCAGCTTCGGTTGACGACTAAGGTTAGCTATCTGGAGGAGACTGGTGGTTGGGTAGTTGGCATAGCCTAATTTTAAAGTGGACTGGTACTGTTGTAACACGCACATTTCAAGACTCTCAGGAAACAAATTCCGCGTTTTCCTTCGGAATCAATTACATCTACTGCTATTGTAAATTTTGTTTCTCGTTCGATTTACATTAGAGCAGTATGTACAATTCGGGGCAACTCTAACATTCTATCAAGCGTTCGAGTTCTTCTTCCTACTGAACAGATCCTTGAACATTTCTTTAAATCCGTACTCCCCTCCCCGTTTCTCCATAACAACTACTTGATCTCCAAAAAATCCATTGACTACTGCACCAGGAGCATGGCGTTTTGTAAGTAAAGATGTTCGTCCGGATCGAATGGCTTCATCACGCTCTCGTAGTGCTTCACCTAGCTGGGGCGCTACTTCTGCGTAACACATTTGTCGTTCTCTGTCGATGTTGAGATACGATCTTCTAGCTGGGGCGGGTGCCTATAGAACTATGATTAGATTGGCAAATAATGAAAGCTGCGGTTTTGTATACCATCAAGTTGTAACTGCGAATACTGTCGTTCAAAGTCTTGATTGATAGTTCATGATACGACTTCTCAAGATCTTCCCATCCCTTTTTCGGTAGTCGTGGATGGTTCGTCTCTTCCACTACCTCATCATCGACCTCGAGTTTATCCTCCACCAAAATCTCCGACGCTAACTCCACGGCTGCGAGCTGAGAAGCGGCGATAAAACCGTCTAAAACCTCAGTAGTGTCCTGCCGCTTTTTTTTGAGTAAGCCACGTTTATGAGCTTCAAGCAATTCTGCATCTGCATATTTCTTAGCAAGCTCCATTTGTTCTTGTAGATTATTGGGCTTCTCGGTTGCTATCAATCTCATAGCGTGTCGTTTCCACTGTTCTCGAAGCTCAAGTCTAAAGCGTCGGATATCTTGGCGGATAGTAGCTTGCTTGTCGATCCATGGCGGTTGAATATCTTGTCTCTGCCAATAAGTTCAAAATTTAAATTAGTATATCGTTTCGCGAGTTTAATAAATGAAGTCCTACCTGGATAATTCTGTTCAGGAAGAATTCTGTAGTATCCAAAAATGGCGATGAAATTCGTGCATCCATATCAAGTTTCCCGCCTCTTGGTATATTTTTGAATTGTCCTCTAGCTCTAGCATCTTCAATTCTCTCATCAGCTAAAGCGCGTAATCCATGCAGTGTACCAGGCATAGCTCTAGGTGGTCTAAATCTCTCGGCGTATATCTTTTTGAACTCTGAGTCTTCTTCTAACTGATCCGCATTCTTTTTCTGATTCCTGCTGGGCGGCTCTGAGCTCTTCAATAATGTGTACTCAAGAGATTTCTCTCGAGCTTCAGACAATCGGACTGAGTTCGGCGGCGCTTTTGCCATTGTAGGCATAGGAATGACATTACCGTTGCCAGCTCCCCCGGCAGGTCCACCTAGACGTGCTCTACTTCCAAACGATCCGCGATTACCGGATACTCTAATCGGTTTATTCACATCCACAAGCATACGCAGCACCGCGTCTCCCTGCTCTTCAGTACCCGTCCAGGGCTTGCTGTAAGCGATGTCCCGCGTATGCTTACCCGCGGATGACGGTAAACTTGCCGCAGCAATATGTTGCGCATGTTTCTCCTTAAATGTTCTTGCTGTTAAGCGTTCTTGAATATCTTTAAGTTCCTTCTCAGACATGAAGTCCTCGTCAGGAACTTCTTTGCCAAACGTGGAGTCGTGGCGTACTGGTGTGGCTTCTTCTGCTAATTGTCTTAATCGTCGTGTCATATATCCAGTTTCGCCGTCATCGCCATCATGTGAGGCATTCGAATCCGCTGCATCATGACCCGCATCATGTTCAGTCGCTTTATCACCGCCACTCACGTCAGACATAGCGCTCTCTGTACTATATCTCGCTATTGCTGACCACCTTGAATGCAGATCATAGTTGACCCGCCTTATCGATTCCCGCATCCCAGAAGACACACTCAACACACCTAATCGGCTACCTATACTAATCGCACCAGACATCATCGCTCTTGACATCATCCTCAGTGTTCGTGGAATAGCATTGAATAAACTTCGAGATCGCTGGTTGCTAAACGGATTCTTGCTCTGCTTGATCGGCTCTTGAGATATCTCGAGGTTGGGAGTTTGACTTTGGATCCCAAAGTATACTGCTCTACAAACTTAAGATCAGCGCTTATAGGCGGTTTTTTACGCTACATCGTGCTTCAAGAAACTATAATTTTGCGCTTATTTTACTCACCTTATTTCAATGATTTATTTTAAAAAAAGTTGCAGCTCTTAAACGGCAATTAACCGCACAAAAAAGCAAATTTTAATTTAAAAATTGACTAAATTGGGGGCGGTTTCACGACAACATTTTACGGATAGTAGAGGACCAGAAAAATTTTTAAATTCAAGATTGCGGGGTTAGCTCAGTTGGGAGAGCGTCAGACTGAAGTTACACTTCGGTTGTTAATCTGAAGGTCCTGTGTTCGATCCACAGACATCGCAATTATTTTTTAAATTTGGTTTTTATTTTAAAGAATAAGTGTTTGTTTGGTTTTGCATTGGATGATAAAGGAAATAAATGAGATGTTTCTTTGATTATCATTTATACATGTACCCAAGCTTCCATATGCCAAATTTTCACCAATATTTGTACAAAAAACATCCAATTACATAAAATTGCTGTTCGTCAATTAATTAATAGCCAGTCCGGCCATACCAGCGCCGGCTTCCTCTAACGTGCTTCTGAAATTAATGTCTGAAGCACTCATTTCCTGATCTTCGATCGCATCATCAGCATCTGCTTTAGCTTCGGCGCTTGTACGCGCTTTCATGCGTTGCTCAACTGTCGGTTGTCCTTCGATCATCCGCCTTTTTTCTTCGTCAAGGATAGCACGCAATCCTTTGCCGATTGCGGGTAAATCACTAAGAAGACCGACGTGTCCACGATCAGAGCCGATTCTAGCAACGACATCGAAACTACGGGGAGGCATTAAGTGACGCGCAGGCACGACACCATCGCCAAGTGTGAAAATGTAGTCTGAAAAGTCCCCATTGATTATTCCGCGCTCACCATTCACTCGAGCACCGCGAACGGTGGGGACTGTGGAGCCGTAGACGACTGCCAGCGGTGGGTAGTTGACCGACGGATCGTTGACGAGCAGAGATTCTTTGAATTTCTTTGTTCGCGCAAGGGTTCGTTCGAGATATGACTTTGCATCGGAAAATGAAATGTCACTTGCTTCATTTTGTAACGATCTTCTGTTGCTCAAAGTGCCCATCGACGTAGGCTCGAGCGCATGTTCCGCTTTTGACGACAGTTGATGGTCTTGTTGATTTTGTTGCTGCTGGAGGTATTGCTGGTGTCTGGTATTCTCCTCGTCTTGCTCTGTGCTATGCTCCGGTGACACAGGCGCTGACAAGGCTCGGAGCCTCGCGTTATCGCGTATGCATGGGGACAGGCCGTATTTTATCCACGTATTCACATCAAAGTAGTCAAGCCTAATTTCTTTTCCCGTGTTTTTATCCACAAGACAGCGACCATCCAATGGTAGAAATACAAAGCTACTTCGCATAGAGAAATTGACCTGCGCCGTCAAAACTTTAGTGCTCAGCATCACGCTGTCACCATGCCGTAGTGGTCCCAGTATATTAACGCAACTAGAAGGTGAACCAACGTAGAGAAGGCCTCTGAAAAGTGAAGGGTCCTGTTGCATTGCTCCATGAGCAATTATACCGCCCATGGAGTGCGCAATGACAATGGCTCCATTCCAAGACGGACCTCGCCGACGCTTCAGAGCGGTCAGAAAACCCAAAAGCTCGTCAGCTAGTAAATCATTCGAAAGACGCCAGTCGTAGCCGAATTCGTGAACAGTACATCCCAAATGCGATCGCATGCGTCGAATAAGTCTACGGGAAATGTCCACTGGTCCAATGTGTGTCAACATGCCGTCTGGTATTATATCTCTATCGGCGTGTCTCTCATCATAATCGGATAGTCCTAACTCAAGGTTGATTTTACGAATGTTCAATCCAACTTTTATAGGAATCCAGACGCGCCGTCGTGTTTTAGCATCTCGCAGTATACTACCGCGATAGCCCCCCAAGATAACGACGTCGCCAGTTAAATCCTCAGGAAAGTCGTCCTTTGGAGTCGAAAACAGCTGATCCATTGACATTGAGGTTCGAAATGTTTCTCTCACAGCCCGTAGTCGAGAATTGTCCATTTGATGAACGTTTGCAAACTTTTTCTCATCTAGAAGAATTGAGTCGGCTATTGATTCCTCTGTTAGTGAGCGGGTCAGGTCAGATTTTGCGTTCTTATGATGGTGGGGAGGAGGAGGAGGCGGTGGTGGTGGTGGTGAGGAGGCTGACATATTCTCTTTATCTCTGAAATGAGTAAGAGAACGAGCTCGGTTTCTAAGCGATTGGGACGACCAAGAAAGAACACCTTGGTGAGAGCTGTTGGGATCTGGAGAAGACGCGGTCGTGTTTGGTGACACGGTTATAGAAGGCAGCATATCCTTTAGAGAGGCAAGCGAAGGTGGATGATATGATGCAGCAAAAGGTAGAGAAAACTGAAAGATGCGGCGGCCAGAGTTTTCATTGCTAGTCGCATCGACTTGCGAGCTGCTACTGCTGCTGCTAAAGCTCTGATCAAGTTTAGTCTGTGCAGAGTGTTTTATCGGTTCGCTAAATGATTCAGGTTCTTGCTTTCCTGCCTGTTCCTGGGCTCGGTCGGAAAGCTCCGCGGGCGTGCCATGGACAGAAGAGCCGCCTATAATAGATTCCGCTTCATCTTCGTCGATGCCAGTCATCTCGTTGTCAGAAAGATCCGAGAGGCTCAACGAGTCCAAGTTGTCAGCAGATATGACATTCTTATCGGAAACGTCGCGTGCAGGGCTCGGAGATATCGGAGCAGACTGCGCAGGCGGCGGAGTAGCCGGCGACGGCGGATATAGCTGTGATGGAAACTGTTCAGTCAGTGACCGAGAGTGGGCGTGCGATGTCGAGCGAGAGTGTGAGCCAGAGCGAGAGCGCGACCGCGAGCGCGACCGCGATCTTTGAACCGGCTCCACTATGTTACGCGAGAGGGCTTCGCGGAGAGATTTGCCGAATGACATGAAGCCGACTGGCTCTAGCCTGGAGTGCTCAGAGACGCAAAGTATATGCGAGGCAACGTGCACGAGAGAAAAAGCGAGGAGAGGGAGAAGACGGACAATGGAAATGCGGTGGAAGTGCGGCGGAAGTTGAGTTCAGGCACTGCACGCGAGCAGCTGGAGAAGCCCGGGCTGTCGGTCGCACTCGCTGGCCCGCACGCAGCCACTGCCAGTAGACTGCGAAACAGGCAGACTCGAGACGCAAGATTGCTCAGAAGACCGTTAAGCAGCGCTGTTCACGAGATTCCAAGCTGCTGTGTTCTGCGCAAGACTCTCGGCGCCTGCCCTCGGCGCCCGGCACCGCCGGATGCCGAGCCAGACAAAGCGACAAAGACGGGCCGGGGAACACGAAAAAGCCAAGCGCGAAACTCTAAGCTTCGTTACCTCGCGTGGCGGTGCCTATGTGGCTGACCCGTCAGGCTGTGCTGCGGAGAGCGCGTTTTGTTTACTCTTTGCCTGGCGCTGGGCGTCGACTCGCTGCCACATCTCTCCGCCGCTCTGCTCTGGCTTTTTATTTTTAAACGCAGATATTGTGCAGCGACTCCGTTTGGTGTACCGATTAGAGAAAGAGTGATCTTGCTTCTATTCTTATTTTGCTCGATCTCTGTTTGTCTTCGTTTATTTTGGCATCCCTTCGTTCAGTCAAGGGCAATGGCGCCTCCTATTCCAGCATGGGTGGCTACGCAGAACAAAGCCTTTTTACGCTGGACCAATTCCCATCTTGAATCCCACTCAATCCCACCAGTCACTTCCTTTGAGACAGACTTCTCAGATGGTGTCAAGCTAATTCAGCTTTTGGAAATCATTGGCAACGATACCCTTGGCAGATACGCAACGCGACCGAAATTGCGCGTGCAAAAGGCCGAGAATGTGATTATTGCACTCGACTACATCAAACGGAGGGGAATACAGTTGTACAATATTGGCGCTGAGGATATTGTTGATGGCAATATCAAACTGGTCTTGGGGTTACTATGGACTTTGATTGTCAACTTTTCCATTTCCGAGATCAAGTACGCTGCATTGTAGTTTTTCAGGACTTGCTTTGGAAAACCAACTAACTTTATATCAGTGCCGAGGGACATACTGCTAAAGAAGGCCTACTTCTGTGGTGTCAGCGAAGAACTGTTAATTACGGCGATGTCAATATCACTGATTTCTCGTCAAGTTGGAACGACGGTCTAGCTTTGTAGGTTTTTTGCGGCTTTCTGATTTGCAAACTGTTCTGACTGGATTTATTATTTTACAGCTGTGCACTTCTTGACCGCCATCGTCCTGATCTCATAGATTTCGAGAAGCTCGACAAAACCGATGCGAAAGGCAACATCGAACTCGCATTACGACTTGCATCCGAAGAAGTCGGCATTCCGGTATGCTCTTCCCCTTGATATTAGGAAAATTAGCACTAACGGTTATGAAGCAATTACTAGACGTGGAAGATGTACTGGTTGCAAAGCCTGATGAGCGCTCGGTCATGACATATGTAGCTCACTGGTTCCATGCATTCTCAGCATTGGATAAGATCGAGACAGCAGGTCGACGAGTAGAAAAGTTTGTTGAGGTCATGTCGTCCAGCATAGATTTACAACATTCTTACGAAGAGCGGGTGAATCAGTTGCTGGATGAGATGGCAGATCAGATTAAAGCTTGGCAGAGAGCTACGTTCACCGGTACTTATTCGGATGCAAAGATGCAAAATTCAGAATTTGCGACTTATAAAACAAAAACGAAACGAAATTGGATCGCAGAAAAAACCCAAATCTCCTCTACACTGGGAAACATCAAAACGAAACTTGCCACTTATGGATTGAAAGAATATACACCACCGAGAGGTCTGTCATTGTCAGATCTGGATGCTGCCTGGAAATTGCTGTTACAAGCCGAAGCAGTTCGCTCAAAGAGGATAAACGAGGCCATTCGGGATATCAAGGAAGACCTGAGAAAACAGTTTGCTGAGACAGCCAATACTATTTCTGAGAAAATTGAAGCAGTTTCAGTTGAGTTAATAGCGCTTGATGGTGAACTTGAAGAACAAGAGGAAATGGCACAACAAATCAAGATTAAATTGGCACCGACCGAGTCATTACTTTTGTCATTAAAACGCCTGATGGAAAAACTCGAGGAAGCAAAAGTTGAAGAGAATGACTATACAATATACTCCTACTATGAACTTGAGTATGAGTTTCAACTTGCACGAGAAGCGATCAATAAGAAACTTGCATTTGTTAAGAACCAAATTGTTGCGCGAAGCATGACGAATCTTACGCCTATCCAATTAGAAGAATTCGAGTCAGTGTTTAGATATTTTGATAAGCGACAACAGAATTCGCTAGAAGAAGTAGAATTTGCTGCTGCGCTTGCAAGCTTGGGACTTGTTTATAGCGAAGAAGATATGCATGAAGTGTACGACGATGTACGAGAAGGTGAACCGGCGGTTTCCTTTGAACAGTTTATTAAGTTTATGGTCGATGTTACCGAAGACCAGAATACGGCAGAGCAAGTTTTACAATCATTTATGGAAGTCGCAGAGGGGAAACCGTATGTTACGGAATTCGATCTGCGGAATTCGTTGATTCCGGATGGAATGATTGCGCAGTTAGAAGAGATTATGCCGAAGGATGAGTCTGGAGAGGGATTAGATTACGTGCAATTCATGGAAAGGCTATGTCTGAATGATTGAGAAAAATTGCAGCTATAGAGAAAAAATTTTGTATATACAATGCCAATATTTGAAAAAAGGTTAAGAAAAAGTTACTCAGAATCCCATACCTGAATCAAGCCTAAAGTACTACAGCTAATCATTTGCGCGCGTTTCGGATGATATGCCACACAGCTAACCACATTTTTTGTTTTTCCATGTTCACCATCACCAGGCATCAATAATTCGTGAATGACTCTTCCTGAAACCAATTCCCAAGCGTATATTTTACCGTTTTCACTACCGGAAACCGCGTAGATATCATTATCGGCAAAACAAGAACGTGCTCGATATTCAGAGTTTGTATGGCCGGTGAAAGATTGTAACATTGTACCGTTTGATTTGTCGAGAAGACGAATTTTGTGGTCGAGAGAGGAGATTAAGAGGGTTGCGGAGTCCGTCGAATCATGTATCGAGGTTATTGGATCTATTTGATGTTAAAATATACGAATGAAAACAGAAAGAAGCGGAACGTACGGCCGATTAGGTCTTCTTGGAGATGACCTTTGCGCAGATCGTACACACGGGCATAACCGTCAACGGATCTATCAGACTGTTAGATGCCGGCTAGCTTATATAATTCGAAGGCAAAAACGCACCCAGTGATGATCTGATATCCAGAAATCTGCACGCTAGAAACTGAATCCTTTGCTTCGTCAAGGACTTGAAGAGGTTTCTGCGACGAGGATTTTAGATCCCAAAGTCGAACAGAAGTATCGTACGCCGCGGACGCGACGACCGATGCGTCGAAATTGAAATTTACTGCGTTGACGCGAGAAGTGTGGCCTTGTAGACGCCGCGTAATCGAGCCAGTTGTTACGTCCCAGAGAAATACTGTGCGGTCGCCTCCACAGCTTGCAAACTGGCATTAGGTTAGTTGAGTGAAAGTAATGACTGAAGTGGCTGAATGTAACGTACCTTTGCGTTGTCATGAGAGACAGTGATATCGAGGACTTCGTAACCATGCTATACAATCGCGATTAGGAATCAGTCTATCGATATGCATACGCTCAGTGGGTTCAATACTCCTTGGTATGCTTTGATTAATTTAGACGAGTTCGGATTCCATAATATTATTTGCTTATCCTGTCCACCGCTCAAGATATATTGCCCCGTATTGTTGTATGTAACCACATGAACCGGTCCGTGATGTTGCTAGTATTCCATTCAGTTAACTATACATCAAAAACAGCGCATTAGACAGTAGCCTACCTTTAATGGTGGGTTCTTTGCGTAGATTGGAAACGGCATCGCCCATGCCTTTACACGAACAGAATGCTTTGTCGTTTAACAATACTAAATGCAGTTCAACGGATTTATCCAAGAGTATTTAAACCTTCTATTAGAAGTGTACCAGCCGCAGTTGTAAAAGCTTAAGCTCAAAGTCGAGTGCGCGGACCGCGTACTCATTGCTCGGTACAAGCGGCAAACGGAAGAACATGTATAAATCGTGATGCTTTGCTGCCAGCTTATTGTAACTTATTCTGTATAATAGTACAATCAAAACTTATAAACTTGTTGTGCTCGTTCTCCTCAACAGTTGGTGGCGCTTCTCCATATTAACGAGCCGCATAGACTGCTTTAAGCCTCCAACACATGTTCAAGTTGTGCAGCGGCGTCTAAACCGGAAAGGAAGCCCCAAAAGAGTCTATTTTGATCGCCGTACTTTTCTCCTTTGTGTATCCGCGTACATGTAGCAGCCTTGACTCTTTTCCACAGAAATAGAAATACCAGAAACCCATGCGTTGATCAGTGCGAGCTGTCGAGACTGGTTTTTGTTTTGTTTGCGTTCAGGTTCTGCTATTTTATTGCACGTGTGGATCATTTTTCCTCGATTTAAACGCGTCCATACGCGTCATTCCCGTTTTTTTATATCTGAATCAAACTTCGTACCGGCATTTCTCAGTACGAACAATGGCTACTCGCATTTTTCGACGGAAAAACTTGGTGTTGCAAGCTCTTGTTATACTCATTGTTTTGTACATTCTATTATCACCTTCTAGAGATCATGCACAGCGAACATCATCCTCATCGATAGCCGATAAAAGCTCGGCTGATAAAGGCAAGCAGCCACCAAGGAAAGAAGACAAATCTTTCCAACCTATTGTCAACACGCATTCTGATATAGAGGATCATACCGATCAGGTGATTAGCAGGATTCATCAGGAGCTACAGTCGAATGACGACGAAGGCGAGCAGGCCGTTGATTCTACGCTCATTTCAGCGGGTCATATCGTTCCTGACCTGCCGCAGTTGCCAACTGCAGCAACGGATCCTGAAGAAGCTGAACATACGGAGGAACCGCTTTACGCCGATACAAAGATTGTTCAGGAAGTACCCAATGCAGCTGCGATTGAGGCCGCCAAGACATTTGCAGATGATAAAGAACGAACAGTGTATCTCGTCAACTCGCCTCGATACCATTTTGAAATCGTTCTCCCAGTTCTTAATGTTTTCTCTGTTCTTGATAGAGTGAATATCGCGCTATTTGCGCACCGGTCTGGATACAACAGATTCGGAGTCCGACCTTGGCTTGATCATTACTCGATGGGACAACTTGACTTGCGCGATGTCGACACCATCAAGAATTATCATGACACAGTTCCTGATTTGATTTTCTTGACGTCTTGCGCCGAGGATACGAAGGCCATACGCGATAGTTTAACTCATTACTTGGAAAAAGGAAGTAAAGTCATGTGTATAGTACACGAAGCTCAACGATGGGATTTACGCGACACTAATAGCGAGCGATCAAAATATAAAGAAGAGATTCAGTTCATGATTCCCTGGATTAAGAAAGGCCAATGGGATATTATCACTTTGTCATCGAATGTCCAGAGCTATGTTCGGGAAAAATTCCCGTCGTATTTCAACACTGGCGATACTTTGAAGTACGATCCAGCGATTTTCTACCCAGTATTCCAACTTCCTGAAGCTCGGATTTTGCTTGAACGAGAATGGCCATTTGTGGCGATTGTAGGCAAGCTGGAGCCCTGGCGACGAGACTACAACAAAATATTCTCCCAGTTTGAGAAATTCAATCCGCCGTTCAACTTGTCTTTGGTAGGCAGCGGTACGCCTCTCGCAGTACCTCCTGCAATCAAAGATAAAGTACGATACGAGCTTGAACTTGAATTTCCTGAGTACTTCAAGACAATCTCGCGAGCTGCTGCAGTAGTTCCATCGTTTGCACAAGTCGATTATCTGATATCGCAAGCCTCTAGCTCGATTGCTACCTCTGTTATTACTACGACGCCGGCTTTAATGACAAGAAAGATGCTGGATGCATATTCTTATGTGACGGATGATGCTGCGTGGTTACAAGAAGATGAGGAGACAGAGATGGAAGCTATTACGCGGGTGGCTGCTCTAGGTCCAGATGCATGGTGGGCACGAAAAGAGCGATTAGCGAGATTAAGGGATGAGCTGATACTGAAGAACGTCGATTTCCTGGGAGATTACTTGAAGAATCTGAAGAGGTGATAACCGACTTGCATGCTTGGACTATACAAATTAGATTATGTAGGATAGAAGGAGATGTGCATGAGTGGGCATTGCCAGAATGGTCATCATTTGGAAAGGGCAGAATAGCATAGAACTGTATATAACACGAGAACGGAACGATTGTAAGATAGTGCAGTAGCGAGAATAATTAAGTGAATACTGGTTATCATGAAACAGGATGAGAAAGCAAACTCTGTACAAGAGAAGTGCGGAGAGCCGGGAGGGGTTGAGAGGTGAAGATCGCACGTCATTTTCACGATCGAACTTCGGGTATACAGGCTGACTTCCGCCCTCTAATTTTGAGCTTAATCAGTCGAGAATATGACTAATGAAAGCAAAAGAAGAGTAGATCACAAGTAGCTTAATTGTAAAATAGCAGTCGGAAAAAGAGGAAAATGACTTGTCCAGGGGAGCGTTTAAGCCGCGGTTGCACAAGGGTAGTACATGTACTGTGGATACTCGTACTCGGAACGGCACCGCAAGCGTAGTGGCATACAGTAGCGAAATCGCAGGTGCTCGATATCAGCATGATCTAGCTTGACTCTCATCTGGCAAGCACTACCCCGCAAGAGCACGAGCGAGGCTGTCGGCCAAAAAAACCTGCCTTGAGAAGGTTTAATTCTTTTTCGATCGCGCACAAAGAAAAGGTAATTCTACTGCGCACCAAACCCTATTTTTGGCGAGCATGTGCCACGTGAGAATGCACTCTATTCTCCAGAGGCAGTGATCTTCGTCTTCCTTTAATTGCATCTGTTCTGGGACACCACGCGGTCGTTATTGTCACAAGTATGTGATGGTATTCTTGATATCCCGTCTGGATATTCTGTCTGTTTACTGTGCTAAAGCTGTATGTTCTGCGATTCTGTGAATTCCCGCGTCGGCTAAGGCGGGGAGCGTTAATTGGGAGCACCGACGCAGGTACACCGACCGGTGCCCGGCATCACAGTTTCTTTTTCCGTCTTGCCGGCGATTCATGACGAAGACCGTGTCTTAGGTCATCTGGTTTTTACAAATACCTTCTTCCTCTCCTTGTATTTCCTCTTTCTCCTCTTCTCGTCTAGCTGCACCGAGTGTCCACCGTACATCTTTCATCATGTCCTCAATACACCGCCGCAACTGGTCTCGATCGCTGCGTATCGCGACTCTATCCCTTTCCTTATGCATTCTGTTTTTTCTCGTCGTTCCTCACAGTACCACCCCCTCACCGGCAACCATCGCCCGTCAGTCTCTAGACGCGCAGATGCGCCCACTGGCAAACTACCGCAAGGCAAATCAAGCCAAGCTCGACCAAGTCCACGCCAACGCTCAAGAAGCTGCCGATGCATCGAAGAAAGCTGCTGCGGCATTTGCGGAGGCAAAGCTCAAGTTGCATGAGTTCACAGCTAAGCAGTCCGGCGTAAAGGTCTCGCCGCCTGTCGTCGCCCCAGTCGCTGCTGAAGCCGCTTCGTCTGCCGCTGCACGAAATAAAAAATCCAGGAAATTGAAACCAAAACCAGGCGTTCCTGATCTCTCTGCTCCTGTTGTAGACATGGCCGCTGTCCGCGAGACAATCCACAAGGATATACCAGCTCACGTCATGGAGGACGAGTACGACCAAGATCAAGCTATTCACGAGCTCTTTCTCAAGCTTAACGGAGGCAAAGATTTACATAGCGCTATTCGCGATCGATATCAATCCGCCCAAAAATCACAAACTAACCTCAAGCGCTCGACTTCCCCGGATGATTCAGAAGAAATCGGTCTTGAATATCTGCAATATCTGGCGGATACTATACCGCAGAAGGATGTTGCCGACGACGTCGAACCGGTAAGCGCTGGGTCTGCACCAAAAGAAAGAGTTCTAATTGACGAGGAAGCTAAGAATGAGCTGCAACAGCATGGAATGGCGATTCTTGCTGAATAATTATATCTGTTTTGTAATTTTGTATTCTACTAGGTACGATATGCGGATAGGCATGAAGTTTTAATGAAAGTAATAACTATTGTCCGAGTCTGTCTAAGGTTTTTTTGTCTGTTGGTTTAAAGCGTCTTACCTTATTCCATAGACTTGCTACCGAGCAGCTGTAGATCATTCACGGCTAATGACGGCTTTGGTGCAGTCACGTGCCGCCAATCAGATAGATTTAGTAATCATTACGTAAATATGCTTTCCTTGAAAGAGCTTAAGTTAGGGCTGGTTCTTTATCGGGCTTCACGGATACGTACATTGGCGAAAGAACAGCAAAACAAGATTTGCTAGTGCTGTTTCCACTTTTATTAAACTGAGTTCGTTGTGGACGTTAATGAAGCGGTGTTTTGCATTGCTTGTCGTGAACGGTTACATTGAGCGATAAGAAACAACCAACCGTGTGCAAAGCTCGATCGATTAACTGATTAGAACCTATAACGTCATATTACATCTCACTTTTCCAACGGCTCTATAGGCTCTCTTGATCAGCATCGCATAGCTTTTACTGAATACCGTAGAACATGGGGCAAAATAATAGCAACGAGGCAAACTTGGCAAAATATACGCCGCAAGATGTATCGTCGAGGTTCGCTAATAAATGCGGCAAGCAGTTTACTGGAATCGAGTTATGGGCGTTCAAGGTCCGTATTGGAGTTGTTTTACTGGGGCTCTTTACTTACGATAGCTTTATAGGACGTGTTCCGACGAAATGCAAAAGTGCTCAATGGCAAATATTATTGGACTTCAGAGAGTTTGTATGATGCCTTGGTTTATGTCTATAAATGTCCAATATTGACTTGCTACTAGCGTCAAATTTCTCGAGATCCCAGATTCGGTGTCGGAATCATATAATATCCTTTACTCTATGGTTCATTATCTTTGCTTGTTTCCTTTCATTCGACCTCGCGAGCCTCCACTTGCATTCTCGCAAACTATGCCAACTACGCTCACATTCGAGAATATGGTCAAGGTAGTGATACTTTTCACTGGTCGATATAAAAAGATTCTCACGAGCGACTATGATTTCATGAAATTGCTTTTCTGCTCTATTGCGCAATATGAAGAGTATATGAAACGCGATTCCGAGTATCGAGAAAGATCAGCGACGGCCGCCGATGAGGAATCGGTCGAAAAGGAAATCACGGAACCGTCAACTCCTGCAGCTGCTCCTCAAGCTGAAGGAAAATCCGGGTTCTGGGACAAAAAAATTGCGCAATTCGACAAGCTTACAGATGAGCTATTTAAATCCGATAAAGAGAAAAACGCTCTTGCTGAATCTTCGTCTATGAATTCTACTGATGATGAGATGTTAACCGCGAATCTTGACGAGATCAATGGTTGGTTCGATTTAGATTTGATAAAATCATACGATGGCATTAACATTGACGAGCTCAAAGTCTCGCCCACATCACTATACCATCTGTTCATATTGTTAATGGCGATTGCTCCATTGCAGGCACAAGAGTCCTTGAGCACTTACGCATCGAATTTCGACGAACCTATGCTTTCCAATTACAAGCGAATCGCAAAAGCAATGACTCGCTCATTCTCGCCAAGTTGGACTCTGAAAGATCCGCAGGATTCAGAATATCTCAAGACTCATGGCATAATCTATTCGCGATTTTTCAACGTTGTAAAGTCGGTAATGCCATTTGCATTTGACGGATTTGGTGTTCTATTCGAACACTTCCTGTATAATCGGCGAGTAGCACCTGATACGCCGAAGCCACCCTCAATTCACAACGAGGAGATTTTACCCGGATCGCCTGTGAATCATCCATACACCTTCATGGACGACCGTGACGGTCTTGAAGAACTTGATGAGTTTGGCGAGGAGCGAAAAGAATTACCCATTCATTTGCGACCGCGATTACCTGAACCTACAAAGCTAATGAACGCGGGTATGATCGGACAGTTAGCGACGTTCATGAACGTAAATAGTTTTCAATTATACGGTGGACTGCGCAAACTATACGCTGGCTCAGAGGCCGGTTTTAGTATGGGCTCGTTTGAACAGAGGGTGTTTAAATGGAATGCGCCTACGATTGTGTTGATTCAGGGATATATGATGGACCCAAGCGGACGAACTGCGCAGGATCGCGCATTTTTGGACCAGATCCCTCCCGTTAGATATTCAAACAGCTGCGCGATGGTGAAACAGCATAATGGCGAATTGATCTTTGGGGCTGTGGTTAATACTCCTTGGAAAAATTCCAACAAGAGTGAGTAATTTCAATCATTGGTCGTAAAATTACCAGAAGGCTAATTTGTTTAATTTAGCTTGTTTTGGTGATAGCGCTACTGCATTGTTCCAGCTGGAGCCTTTGCAAGACGTGTTTAAAGCTCGTTCATTCAACGAGAATTATGTATACTTCTCCAAGACACTCGGCATCGGTTTCGGAAATCTCCCGCCTAAGCAGAATACCCATCAAAACAACGGCTTACCGCAATACTCATTTGGAGACGTTTCGCTTACCCTCGAGCCTTCATTGGAATACGGAGTCTTCCGAAACGTGGGATCAGAGACATTTCAAAGCTCACAAATTCGCGGTAATATCGACTTTGAAGATCGGTTTGCCATCACTGAATTAGAGGTCTGGGGAGTTGGCGCGGACGATGTATTGCGCGAACAAGCAAAATTATGGGAATGGGAAGAGAATGAGGCGCTGAGAAGGAAAAATGTGAACATTTCGAAAGATATTGAAGAAAGTAGGGCATTGCTTGAGATGGCCGGTTTAGTCGGTGGAGGAAATCGGTCTGGCGGCAGTGCTGCTTAAAAAGAGCAGCTCATGCTGTGAGTATAACTGCTGTGGCTATTGTGCATTTTGTGAGAAACACGTTGCAGAGTGTGGAGATTTGGAGTAGCATTATAGAGGAAATAGGTAAATTAATTTGACTATCGGGATGTGTAGTAACTTGGGTGCGGTTCTTGTACTGTCATGCCCAATGATGTGGCATTCAATTTCGTGTCGCAGTACCCTATATAACTATTACAATTTCTCGAGGTAACTTAAAATTGCCGCGACCTTGAAATTTCGTAAATGCCAAAGAGTTTTCAGTTAACTTAACTTCCAGTAATGGTGCGGTTAGAAACGAGGCATGCAAGCTTCAGATCAAGACTATCAAGCGGCTATCGGTGCAGGTTGAATAGTCGTCGTCTATTCCACATCTCAACAATCCTGAAGCAACAGAATCCCGAAACTGATCTGTCTTTAAATGTCATTGAACATATAACTCAGCGTGGACTGTTAAAAGAAGTAACAGAGTGAGCTATTTCATTTTACATGGTGTATGCAGAAGGGCTGATTGAGAACTAATCAGCGGTCAAAATCTTGCGAATGAGCTTCGTGATGGCTTGAAGACGTCTGTATACTGCGGAGCTGACCCGACTGCCAAATCTCTCCATGTAGGAAATTTGGTACCACTGTTGGGAATGCTGCATTTCGGGATCCGAGGACATAATATGATTGGATTGGTGTGTTTAGTTTAATGATACACGACCTTCTGTGCTAATTCTTCGCAGGTGGGTGGGGCGACTGTCGAAGTAGGTGATCCATCAGGTCGAATGACCGAACGCACAAAGATGGAGGACGGCGTGCGTTTAAGTAACGAAGAACACATCTCGTTGCAGATGAAGCGTATACTCGGAAATGCAATCGCATATGCCAAGTCTAAAGGATTTACAAATATTGGGCGCCTGATTATGACGAACAACGCAGAATGGTGGAAAGATATGACCTTTTTGGGTTTTATGGATGTAATCGGACGACATCTTCGAGTACAGGAAATGCTCAAACGACAATCTGTTCAAACTCGAATTTCTTCAGAAGCAGGAATTGGATTTAACGAGTTTACCTACCAAGCCATGCAAGCCTACGATTTTTTCCATCTATATAATACCCACGGCTGCCGAGTGCAAATTGGTGGAAGCGATCAGTATGGGAATATCGTATCAGGAGTTGACCTTACTTCCCGACTACAATTCGCTCGAGGAATGGACAAAGTTCCTACTTATGGTGTCACTACGCCATTACTTACGACTGCTACAGGCGAGAAATTGGGAAAATCCGCAGGGAATGCAGTATGGCTTGACGCAGAACTTACAAGTCCATTCGCATTGTACCAATATTTTGTCAGACTTCCTGATGCCGATGTTGAGAAATACCTCAAGATCTTAACGTTAATGCCACTAGCGGAAATTAACAGCGTGGTGAAAACTCACGCCCAAAATGAGTCTTTGAGATTCGGACAGCATGCTCTTGCTAAAGAAGTCACGGATATGATTCATGGCATGGGAGCCGGCGAACGCGCGAAGATTCAGTCGTCAATTTTATTCGCGACGCCTAATGAGGGTGTTGATTTCTCTGCAGACGCGATAATTGACGCGTTTGAAAAAGACTCTCAGCTGAAATTTTTGTCGACCGAGGAAATTTTGGGACAAAAATTGACGCAGGTTATAAAACTTGTAGACAACCGCTCAGGCAGTATGTATTTCTATTCCTGTTCTATGAATCTTGATGCTAACTCTGCTTAAAAGAGGCCATTAGAGACCTTGTTCTCGGCGGTGGGGTTTACGCTGGTCGCGAATTAACTCGAATTAACGATATGAAGGCAAATGTTACCTCCGACTTATTGATTGATGGCAAACTTTTGCTGCTTAGACTGGGGAAAGCGAATATGCAGTTAATTGCACTAAAGTGAGATGTTAAAATTTGAAAATTGTAAATAGTTTTAGGGGTACTGTAGGTCGAATTTGCGTGTATATATATTGAAAATGGACACAAAATCATTACATTTTAGCTGGGTACGCCCGTAAGCGATAAGAAAGACGCGTCATAAGCCACAATACTTTTGTCTCTGCGTGCGCTCACAAATGATATCTCTGCTAAACCAGGGCAATGTAAAAGCTTTATCTATATCAAAGACTGGATATTTGATTGGCCGATCAAATAATTCACACAAAAAAAGGATTTTAACTTGTACGAAGTAATTGGTTAATCTGTAAGCGGAACGCGTCTAAACTTTATTTCGCGCGCTCATCGCGTAATCTAAACTCCCGTCCGTAACCCAGTTCACATTCTTCCCTACTCGACGCGTCTGCATGCGTCCTGTCTTCCGTGATCTCCACTCTTTCTTCTCACTTGTGCATATTTACACGGACCTCTCGCAATAGGTTATACGAAAGCACTGATAATCGACTGTGCACTATTGCATGATGGCGCCAGCAGCTAAATCATCGACTCCAGCATCAGCTGCCAAAAAGCAAAAGACACTCGCCAGTTTCTTTGGCAAACCCAAAGCATCGCCCCCAAACTCCTCCTCGCCTCTTGTCAAGAACGAGCCGAAAAAGGTCCTGGTTGAAGCGAGACTTGATAGCGATCCGGTGGTAGAAGATTCTGCGAAGAAAGCCATCGATGGGCGCGCGAAGGACGCGTTTCCGTCGCCTGATACGCCTTCAGTGAATAATAGCAGTCCGGAACTCGAGCGAGAGCAGGAACAGAGTAGTAGTCAAGTTTCTCTGGGGACTCCTTCTAGAAGAGTATGCTTGTTCACGATCGTAGTCATGACGCGCTGTTTACTAATTATCCACATTCTATAGTCGAAATCACGCGTTCGTTATTCTGAACTTTCTGATGAAGATGATGAAATCGAATCTTACGCGTCGAGCAGTAAAAGTGAGTTGGTACCATTTAATTCTATTGATATACGGCAGAGTTAACATGGTTATTAGAGTCTAAGCGGTCTAAGCGCGCCAAATTCGATGTCGCCGATGATTCGGCAGACGAGTTTGTTCTTTCTGATAAAGCAGAAGATGAACACTCTGATCGTGAGTCATCGAGCTATCAAGCCATATTACATAGACGAACACGATCACTGACACGCGTAACAGATGGGCTGGATGTGGATATGGATGACTATGATTCCATGGACGATTTCGTAGTCGATGACGACCTGGACGAAAACGATGAACCCAAGCCGAAGAAAAAGACACAGAAGAAGTCATCCTCGCCCAAAACCGAACCCAAGAGGGAACCTGCAACACCCAGACCTGTTGCAAAGAACAATTCAGCACTACAATCCAAATTCGGCGCGTCGGCAGGCAGCACCAAGCGCGAACTGTCGTCGTCTGACTCTACGCCGCAACGAAAGTTGTCTCCATTGTCGAGACCAAACCCCTCGGAAAAGAAATCGTTTGAGAAGCAGAACGAAGAGAGATATGCTTGGTTGGTTGATGTTAAGGATGCTGATGGATATCCGGTTGATCATCCGCAGTATGATCCTCGTACGCTTTTTATTCCCAAGTCTGCATGGGCCAAGTTTACTGCTTTCGAGACGCAATATTGGGTAAGCAGTTAATTCCTGTCGACGCTAATGAGTACAACTAATCAGATATTACATTTAGGAGGTCAAATCTAAAATGTTTGATACGGTTGTTTTTTTCAAGAAGGGAAAGTTCTATGAACTGTATGAACGCGACGCCGACATTGCCCACGGGGAATTTGATCTCAAAATTGCAGGCGGTGGCCGTGCAAATATGCGTCTTGCAGGTGTCCCAGAAATGTCCTTTGATTACTGGGCCGCAGCATTTATTGCCAAGGGTCATAAAGTTGCCAAAGTTGTTCAGACAGAAACTATGCTTGGTAAAGAAATGCGCGAGAAAGGGGGAAAGAAAGAGGAAAAGATCATTCGAAGAGAGTTGAGTTGCGTGCTTACAGGTGGAACACTTGTAGATGAAACTATGCTAATGGACGAAATGTCTACGTTCTGCGTTGCTATAAAGGAGGCCATGAACGAAGATGCGATGCCTGTTTTTGGTGTGTGCTATGTCGACACTGCCACCGGAGCTTTCAGCTTAACTCAGTTTGTTGATGACGTGGATTATAACACGTTTCAGACTATCATTGCACAATTGCGACCTAAGGAGCTGATTTTGGAAAAGGGTGTGATTTCTCCGTTAGCGGTTCGAATTATCAAGAACAATACGTCTCCGGGCACGATTTGGAACTACATCAAGCCGGGAACTGAGTTTTGGCCCTATGATATTGCGTTAGAGGAGCTTTACCACGGCGGATACTTTCCCGCAGAGAACATTGACGATCGCAGCCAATGGCCGGAACTTCTGCAAAATATCGAAGAACAGCCTTTTGCATTGTCTGCACTCGGTGGTCTTCTTTGGTACTTGAAGCACTTACGAATCGACAAAGAGCTTATATCGCTAGGAAACTTTACAAAGTACGATCCAGTACGCGTGTCGAGCTCCTTAGTTCTCGATGGCCAATCACTGCAAAACTTGGAAATTTTCGCAAACTCTTTCGACGGTGGTGATCAAGGAACACTCTTCCGATTACTTAATAGATGTATTACACCATTCGGAAAGCGTCAACTACGAAATTGGCTTTGTCATCCTTTGCAGGATACTAATTTGATCAATGCGCGTCTTGATGCGGTTGATATCTTGAACCGTAATTATGAGCTTCAAAGTGTGCTAGAGAAAGGTCTTTCTTCTCTACCTGATCTCGAGCGCTTGGTATCTCGAATCCACGCAGACAAATGCAAAGTTTCAGATTTCCTTCGTGTTATCGAAGCTTTTGAGCAGATTTATGATTTACTCGTGACGTTGCGTACTGAATTTAAATTAACTGGTTTAATCGGCATGTTAATTGAGACCATACCCGACATGGACGAATGTCTGTCGATGTGGCGTGAAGCGTTTGATCGGAAGAAAGCGAAAAGCGAGGGGTTATTAGTCCCTGAACGTGGAGTTGAGGAAGATTTCGATAACTCGCAAGATAATATGAACAGAATTGAGGAGGAATTGATGACTTTGTTGCGCAGTTACAGACGCCAATTCAAGTCTCAGGAGATTGTGTTTAAAGATAGCGGTAAAGAAATCTTTTTAATTGAAGTTCCCGCGCGTGTGGCCTCTGCTATTCCTAATGACTGGCAACAACTAGGCGGTACTCAAAAGATGAAACGTTTCTGGTCACCTGAAGTGAGAACACTTGTACGTGAAATGTTGGAGGCGCGAGAAACACACAAGACGATTGTGAGCGAGATGCAGACACGATTATATGCTAGATTTGATAAGTACTACAAGACGTGGTTGAAAGCTACGAAACTGGTGTCTAATCTGGATTGTTTGTTGTCCTTGGCTAAAACTTCAGTCTCGCTGGGTACGCCGTCTTGTCGTCCTCAGTTTGTGGATAGTGACCGAAGTGTTTTGGATTTTAAAGAGCTTAGACATCCGTGCTATTCTACCGAGTATGTTTAACCTTATTTTTAATAGCTACAAGTGGTTTCGATACTAATTGCGATGGTAGTCACGATTTTATTCCTAATGATATTGCTCTCGGTGGTGAAAGGCCTAATATTACACTTTTGACCGGAGCTAATGCAGCCGGAAAGTCCACGGTGTTGAGAATGGTAGGTGTCCCATTCTATTCTTACTGCTTGTTAGGCATACTAACGGTATGCAGACCTGTGTTGCTGTAATCATGGCTCAAATCGGGTGCTACGTCCCTGCTGAATCAGCACGCATGACTCCTGTCGACCGCATTATGACTCGTTTGGGAGCCAACGACAACATTTTTGCCGGACAGAGTACATTCTACGTCGAACTGTCTGAAACTAAGAAAATGCTATCACAGGCTACTAATCGGTCGTTGCTTGTACTTGATGAGCTGGGTCGTGGTGGAAGCAGTTCGGATGGGTTTGCAATTGCAGAATCAGTTTTGTATCATATTGCCACTCATATTGGAAATTTGGGATTTTTCGCAACGTACGTAACCTCTCTAACTGTTCGTGTTATTTAGCTGACAGAAGACATATAGCCATTATGGAACACTTTCAGCTAGTTTCTCAGGTCATCCAGAAGTAGAGCCTAAACGAATGGCTATTCTGGTAGACGAAGATGAGCGTAAAGTCACATTCCTGTATCGCCTTGAAAAAGGTGTTTCGCCAGGGTCGTTCGGTATGCACGTCGCATCGATGTGCGGCATTGACCGCAAGATTGTCGATGAAGCTGAGGACGCCGCTAAGTACTTTGAACATACTTCGCAAGTCAAGAGATTGCTGGAGACGACAAATGATGGGCAGTTTATTCCATTGGGATTGCAAAGTGATTTCAGCTGGTTGATGAAGCTAGCAAAGGGACAGGATGAAGGGGATAATCATTTAAATCTGAGCACAATTTTGAAAGAAATAGATGCTTTGTGAGTATAGCTGGAGAATGAGGACTTTGCGATTGACCGATTTGACACTGGAACGTTCACTGTTAGTTGTACAATAGTAGAAAACAAATAATCTTTTAACAGTAATGCAGGCTTTGTGTTTTATTGCCTAATAAGGAGAATCGAAATACTTGAAAACCCCGTCAATTGAGTTTAAAGTTTTCCAGATCCCGAAGGAGATCATTAAAGAAAAAGTTACTCCAACCGTAAGCAAAAGAATCGTCATCTCACACCAGATCGATTTAACTTACTTCCGATTTTTTAGGGCGGTCGGAGTCGTTCATTTTTGTTGTTTAATTGAATTGTATATCAAGACTTATTGTGGATATTTTGCTCTTTGGAGGACTACTTGAGTGGTGATATATAACTTGCTCCTACGAAGAACGAATACATGGCATCCCGTCAAGTTCCTAAGCACCGCTATCTGGCGCCAAAGGAGGCTGCAAGCTTCCGACAAGTGTTGAAGCTATACGAGACGCATGATTACAAAAAGGCAGTCAAGGTGGCCGATACGATTCTCAAGAAGTATCCTGAACATGGCGAGACACTGGCGATGAAAGGTCTAATTCTCACTTTTTTGAATCAAAAATCCGAAGGTGAAGAGCTGATCAAATTGGGAGTGAAAAATGATCTTTCGAGTTTTATCTGCTGGCATGTGTATGGATTGTACCATCGGACAGAGAAGAACTTCGACGAGGCTGCAAAATGCTACATGCGAGCTCTGAAACTCGATCCGGAAAACGGAAACATTCTGAGAGATCTGTCTTTCCTTCAAATACAGATGAGAAATTACGATGGATTTACCGTATGTTTACCTTTACATATATTCAAATTTTATGATACAGATTGCTGACCAGTTGATCAGACTTCGCGCAAACAGATACTTGCTCATCGACCGGAAATTCGTCAAAATTGGACTGCTCTCGCAGTGGGATATTGTATGGTTGAGAATTACGAGCTTGCCGAGAATATCCTACAGAAATACGAAACGGCAATGACTGAACCGGCTAAACCGAACGACACCGAGCACTCCGAGCTACTGCTCTTTAAGAACTGGATTATCTATAAGCGTGGTGATGTTCAGCGAGCTTTGGACGATCTGGAGAAGATTACGCCAACAGTACTTGACAAACTTTGTGTGCTTGAGTATCGAGCTAAATATTTGTTGGAACTCGGACAATCAGAGGATGCCGCGAAAGCGTACAAAAAGCTGATTAACCGAAACCCTGACTCGAAGGAGTACTTTACTGGCTTGGAAAAGGCGCTCGGTATTTCTGAGGATGCTCCCAAGCGTAAGGCTATGTATGTCGAGCTTGCAAAGAAATTCAAACGCAGCGACGTCGCAAAGTCAGCACCTTTATACTTTCTCGAAGGAGAAGAATTTGAAGCTGCCATGAGTGAGTATCTGACTGGATTACTTTCACGCGGTGTACCTTCAGCATATGTAAATATGAAACCACACTACGCGAATGAGAGCAAAACTCAAGTCATTGAAAAGTTTGTGTTGAAGTTCTTAAAAACTGCTGCTACAAGCTCTTCAAACGGATCCGCTTCTAATGGCAACACCACCGCTAATGGAACTTCCGAGACTACTCCTAGCACGTACCTGTGGACTCTCTTCTATCTTGCCCAGCACTATTCCAAAACAGGCGATCAAGCGAAGGCGATGGAATACATTGAGAAGGTAATCGATCACACACCGACGTTGGTTGAAGCATATATGGTCAAAGCAAAGATTCAAAAACGGAGCGGTGATTTGCAGGCTGCTTGCGAGACGATGAATCAGGGCCGCGAACTTGATTTACAGGATCGGTTTGTGAATTCTAAGGCAGGAAAATATTACCTGCGAGCGAATAAAAACGAAGAGGCTATAAATACGATCAGTTTGTTCACCAAGGTATGAAAAATTGATAATTGTATGTGTTAACATGCTAACTCTTCATATAGAATGATACACAAGGCAAGGGTGTAGCTGATTTACATGAGATGCAATGTATCTGGTTTGTTACCGAACAAGGTGAAATGTTTGCCCGCCAATGCAAGACTGGCTTAGCGTTAAAACGTTTCCATTCGGTGAAGTCAATTGTTGATGACTGGTGGATTGATCATTTTGATTTCCATAATTATGCTACGAGACAAGGAACTGTTCGCTCATACATCGATTTACTGCAATGGGAGGACTCGGTATATAGACGTCCGTTTTACACACGAGCTGCGAAAGATGCTATTGATATGTATTTGTCATTGTATGATACGCCTAAATCTGCGCGGGTAGCAGCAGAATTAGAAGGACTTACCGAAGAAGAAAGAAAGAGAGCTATTAAGAAGATGAAGCGCGACCGCGCAAAAGAGAACAAGAAGCTCGAGACCGCAAAACTATCTGAGAAGGATGATGATCCGCTGGGCAAGAATCTTGAGAACACGACAAAACCCTTGGAAGATGCTATGGAGTTCTGGAAGCCGCTAAGCGGGCTGAAGGAATGGGAGTGGTTAGGAGAGGAAATTAAAAAAAGGATGGAGGCAGCCGCCGCAGCGGCTGCTAAGGAGGAACCAGAAAAGGTAGCTGCAACAGCATGATGTAGTATAGTCTTGCATTTTATACAATAGTTTTCTGTATTCTTTCCAAGTATCAATTATAATCTCTTTCATATCTATTACATGCGACTTTAAAGATGCAATCGCAAACACCAAAACTCCTTGTAGTACCCTCAATCAGAATGATAAATCACCGCAGAACAACGTTGGCATTTCTTAATTGCAAATATTGCTGGTCGACACCGGGTGGCAGATGTTTGATAACCTCATAAATCTCCTTATTATGATACCGCATCCCATTCGTCGGCATCCGATATGGCGCCCTGAGGCCCGTGATATCGCACCACCATTTACGCGGTACGACTGACGGCGGCGCTTCCACGTTAATATATGTTGGCGTGTCAATCAACGCAGCTGTCTGCGCTGCGTCGGGGAGAGATTGGATGCGTTTCATTTCGTCTGACACGATTTGCTTTGTGTTTTTGATTCGTCGCGTCGGTGTTTTATGATTCGGGTTGCGGAATGGTTTTCGAGCAGTCGTTATGTCTGCGTCAAATAAAGAAAATGCAGCCGAGGTAGGAGTAGAAGAATTAGAGGATGCCATGATAGCCAAATAGCCGGATCTCCAGGGAATTCACGTCTTCTCCAACTCAGCTCTACATCAACATTTAGTGTGGCTGTACGTATTGGCCCATTTTTAATCACGTGTAGCACGCTTGTCAGTCACGTGATGAGAAATTAAATTGACTAGCCGGATCCCGCTCTTCGGCTGAAACCAGGATCAGTCCACTCTGACGTCAGAGCTTTGGCCCTCTCTGCTTTCGGTAGCTTTGAGAATGAATTAGATGAGATATTATTGAAATATAGACAAAGACTGGAAGGCCATGCAGTATGAAGAGAGGCAAAACTAATACTGCCGTAAAACAAAAAAACAATAACAAGACCGGAATGGGAAATAACACACTATAGAAAAAGAGCAAACACCGAGTACTTAAAAAGAAATTCCCAAGATTTTACAGCACCATCGACAATCGATTTCAACAAGAGATCTTCCAGCCAGGAGGTACAAAGCAAAGCCCCTCGAAAACCGCGAGAAGCTAGGCGAATTTGTTTTATGTCCATATACAATTCAAGCTGATAGATGTCTGCCCTATTCACCAGGCAACGGGCCGCTGACAAAATATCGTCTCGGGTCTAGTGATGAAACGTCGGCGCTCTTCGCCTCGCCTTCGAGTAATATCTCTGCCATCACCTTGCCGGTGCCTGGAGCGTTGTTGATACCCCAGCAGCTATGCCCTGAGGCAACGTATAGATTCTGTGTATTCGTCGGCCCAATTAATGGGCCAGAAGTGGAAGGCACATCGACAACAGGAAGATAACACGCCTGCCTCCGCGTTATCTTACCTCCAAGAAGCTCTTTAGAGACAATGCCGGCGTATTTTACGAGTTCATCGCAACGCTCCTTAAGAACCTCAACATCGTCTGTAGTTTCCGGGACTTCCACGTAATTATCGCCTTCGCCGCAGATATACACCTCGTCCTTGCGAGCGTATATTTCGGGAGAGATGTATTTGCCTTTGGAAAGCTTGAGCTCGGTGAAAAGAGCATAGGCCGAGACAGGTCGGGAGGGAGTGATAGTGATTGAATGTGCGCGTAATCCAGAAACGGGACATGTCGGCAGTAAACGCGAAGTCCACGGCCCCACTGTGATAACAATTTTGTCTCCCCGCAGTACCTTGGACTGCGTATCTGATGACGCAGTCGAGACGGACGACACAGAGTCACCCGACGAGGCTACGCCGACGGAAGCTGCAGCGCCGGCCGGAGTATAGACAACAGACTCAACAGCATTACCTTTTGAAGAATAGTTAATTTTGGTTGCTTTTCCCATCACGAGCTGCACGGCACCGCATTCCTGCGCTCGCCGGAGCATAAACATCGTAAATTTATATGGGTGCACTTGGGCTGTTGAGTCTTTACCCGACAACGATGACCATGACTCAAGTACATCTTCCCGGACCCAATCTAAATCTTCTGGGAGCTCAAGGTTTGTCGGCTTCTTTTTTGATACACGAGTCGACTTGGAGAGATTGCCTTCGAGCGAGACGGTCTGGAGGCGGCGATAGGCCCACTCGTCTTCGCCGTTGTATTCGTCCGCCAGTTCTTCGTGGAGCCTAAATGATAAAGGAACTAGCTGAGAAGGGAAAGCCCAGAGAGCCAACAGGCCGCCGGCCTTGCCGGAAGCACCAGATGCTGGACGTGTGGACTCGAGGATGGTGATGCGGTGGGTTTGAGGAGAGAAGCTTGGATGGCGGGTAATGTAATACGCGGTGCAGACACCTACAATTCCGGCACCTATAAAAAGTTTAGCAACAAATAAAAACAGGAGACTGTGAATGATGATGAGCCCAAGCAGCAGGACAAATGAAATTTGACACGGACGACAAGGAGACGAAACACCTTCACACAACAAATGATGTTACTCACCCACGATGACGATGTGCTGCCGTCTGTCTTGGACCTGTGAAGACGGCATAGCAGAACGGTCGGAGACTGACGAAAGAGCCAGCTTGTTATGAGGGCAGATGGCAGAAGGTCTTGGTGCCGTCTGTGAGGAAGCGGAGACAAAGAGCAATTGCAAAAGCGAGGAGGCCGTCACTAAGTGTGGCCTGACGCTCCCAATCCGTGGCGGTGCAATAGTGCGATGCCACCACAGCCACGATATTATGTAAGCTCCTACTTGCGCAGCCGGTACGAGCCCCCCGCAAGCTCAAGACGCTCTTCAGCAATCATTACCGCGAGGAAGTCGCGGAGCTCGTCGGTGCTGCGCGAGTAGCCCAGCTCTTTGGGGATCAGCATCTTCAGGAAGGACTGAATGCGATCTATCGGCAGTGACTGAAGGTTCGTGAGCATGCCGACGATGTACGACCAGTACACGCGCATCTCTTCTGTAGCCTTTTCCTCAGCTGTCTGAACTGACGAGCGTGCAGTATCATCCATGAGAACTGTCCCGTTAGTGATCCCGCGTCGGACGGTAACAATAAAAGATAATTTCTCACCTTTCTTCGTGCTCTCTTCAGCACGCTCAAGCAGCACATACGCATCTCCATCTTCTTTCAACACGCCATTTCTGACCCAATACAACGCGGCTCGGCGTACTGTTGCCTCGTCTACGCGTAGTCTCCGCATTAGCTCTGAGATTGTGAAAGATCCTGTTTCTCATCATTATTAGCATGGACCCATTCATCAATAAAATACCCTCTGTAAACAAAAACGTACCACAGCTCTGAAATAGGTAAATCATGCTTGCCTGATCAGGCGACACGCAGAATTGTAATGTTCGGTCTTCCAATTCTAAAGTGACATCCACGCTTCCAAGCCTTTTTAGCCATATCAGCTTACGGCCAGACTTCAGTGTCGAGAATTTGGCGGCATAGCGCTCCATCTGCTCTTCAATTTCTAGCGGAGTTTCCAAGTCGTCATTCTTGAAAGCCGGCCAGAAAAGTCGCGAAAGCATCCTAGCATGCAACTTGCCGTTCACAGGTATCACTCCTGGCGCGAGAATCGCTCTGTCGTGCACGTTCAGATCGACACGTTTACTTTCAGCAATATCCTTCACCATGACATCGCAGCTATGTAGTTCTGACTCGCCGAATCTCAACTTAAGAAGCTCAAGATGCATGACCTCTCTATCAATCTCATAATTCTTCAAATCGAGCAGTCTGTTTGCAATAACAACAGCAATCTCCTTCACAAATACATCCTTATTCTCGTATAATGACAGAAACGCACTCACGAAATCAGAAGTGCGCTGATTGCGGAAGTCAGGTGTCGCGTCTACTGGATCTGGCACCCAATTCATGTCCATTTCGCTGTCATAGTTGCTATCGTCCGCTTGACCCTGCACGTTCGCCAGCTCTTTACCCAATTCGGATAAATCGCCAGTATTAGGATCATCAACCTCCAGCATGCCGTTGACGATGCATTTGACTGTGTCTTCGCGTTCACGAAGGTACCTCCGTATGGGTCGCGAGACTTTATCGAGCAACACACCACGAGGATCAAGCAGCCGGAAGACTTTGATTGTTGAGACATAAAAGGTAATTATATCTGCCGTGTTGACACCACTATGTAACAGACGCTGCTGGCAGGAAGTCTGGAAGGATGAGACTAGCTGAGATCTATGTTCCTGAGTCTTCATACATGACCTTAAATCCTCTAGTCCTGGTATTGAATCTGGGAATCCCACCACAATATTAAACATTTCTTCGATTCTGAGTCTTGCTAGACACTCTGATGCTAGCTCATACATGCGCTCGCAAGTCGTCCCGTCATCTCTGACCAATATCTTGACTGCCCGTGCCAGAGGTCCGTAAATCAATTCTTTCAATTCCACCAGAGCTGCTGGCTCGTCTTCTTCTCGCTCCAATCTCATCGAGTACTGTTCACTAACGTAGCGTTGAATAAATGAATGATAGACTTTTGCAACCACACGTTCAATTAGGTCATTAATGCCTAGTATCTCAACCTTTGCCCGTAACTCGTTCAAAAATTCTAGTCGCTCATCTTCGTAGTCGTCCTGCATTCCTTCTTTGCTCTCGGTATCTTCGTCTTCTGCGAGATGCTTCCCGCACTTTGAGAGATGGTAGTCAATCATCATCAAAGACACTATTTGAAATTCATAGTCGGACAGGGCTATATCCGTCATCGCATTGAGTGAGTAAGCGAAACGCGAGCGGCCGGGGGAGTGTTCGGGAAAGACATATTTGAGCGGGTAGACATAATGACTGAAAGCGTCGCATAAAGTTGACAAAACCCGTTTCATTATTTTAGTTAGCGCTTCAGGCTGTAAGATTACCTCTGCGCTTTCGAAATGCCTCTTGACTGCTGGGAGTGCATGCATGACAAAATGCGAACGAACAACATCTACTAATGATTAATAATGATCTCCAGACTGATTCGATAGAATGATCTTACCGATATACCAGGCCAGTAATCTATCAAGCAATTTCAGCTTCTCCAGCCTGTTCAGTGAAGTCTGCAGACCTTCCGGGGGAGGATGAAGCAACGACTTGGGCGTCATCCAAGATGTTAGCATGTCCCAGTCCGCGCTAGCAAGGCTCGCCGAGCGCGCCTCTTTGACCATCAAAGATGCGTCGGCGCGCCTATCCGGAGCTAGAAATACAGCATCATATAGCGGACTCCTGGATGCAAGCCACGGATCCATTGTTGCGTATGGTCCTGATTCAAAAGGCCTTGAATTTGACGAGCGCGATCTCTTTGTTGACGAACACGCGCATATGAGGGTGACGGTAGTGGCTAATGCACCACAAAATGGCCTACTACGCAGTTAGAGCCGCACGTGATGCCCCCTTATTTAGGCGAGGGGATAGTGGTGGAGCGGTGCTGGCTTGATTAATTACGGCGAGCACAAGAGCACCAGCGACATCCAGCACCACTTACGCCAGCTGCTCTTCACAGCAACACGCCTTCTGTCTTTTCCTGCGTACAGCACGGTTGATGAGAACCAAGAGCTGCCTGCTTTTATTTACTAAACTCTCAGCAGACGGGCACTGAAGACCGCGGCGAGGAATCACATCTCAGCATCCAGCGATGCCCTCGCACTCGCCGTCGGCAACCCCTCCGCCAGCTCTCCCGCGCACGAATTCCTCCTCAAATTCGATATTTTCCAAGCGGAAAACGGCGAAGTCTGCCATCAGCAGCAGTGAAAGTGCGACGAGCGGCAATGGTGGGAGCAGACAATCCACAACGGCCATCCAGCAGAAGGCGTCTATGGCTGATGGCATATACTCACCTGCTAATCCACAGCTGCATGAGCTAAGCAGGAGCTCTACAGGACGTTCCAGCCTAATGTCTGTTGATCACAGTGATGAGTATCGGGCATCAGGTATTCCTCGCACCGGAAACCTCATGCATTCAATCAACGTCAACTCCTCGCGATCTACTATCAGCCATCCAGCTTCACTGGGCCGAAGTAGTCATGATATGAGTAGTCGAGGGAGTGTCTATGCCGAGGAAGATGCTCAAAGTGTTCGTAGTGTTCGGCCTAGGACCTCTAGAGGATCTTCGTCTTCAGCAAGATACTCCACTGCATCAATGATGTCAAATGTATCTGATTTTGCATTTGAGCGTCCCAAAAACGACGCCGCTATTGATCGCATGTTCCAAGAGCTGATGGTGACTATTATGATCTTCTTGTTATTCGAAAATGTATGCTAACATCTGGCGCAGAATAAACGAGATTTCAAGTCACTACCCCAGCAAGCACGACAGCAAATGTTGAATTACCCAACTTCCAAGAAATGGATGCTAATCCATCAAGATGCGCTCACAGAATTTCAGCATCAACGCCGCCGGAACTCTGCAAAAGAAGACGAAAGTACACCCGAATGGTATGTCCGCAAAATCATGGATATGACAGTTACCTCCAAGCAACTTGGTAATCTTTGGGTCTGTTTGCGCACCGAACCGATTGCTTGGGTCAAGGCGTTCTGTGCTGCACAGGGTCAGCTTGCTCTTTGTACAGTAATTTCCCACATCAATCAACGGTACAATCGCCAGTCTGAGGAAAGTATTGAGCGAGAATATGATTTGGTAAAATGCCTAAAAGCGCTGCTGAATCTTGAATACGCTGCCGATGAGGCATTACGTTCAACAAAATGTATACCAGCCTTGATTGGCTCCATTGTATCTCCTCGCCTTTCAACGAGAAGACTTGTCACCGATATTCTCACCTTTTTGGCGCACTGGGCACGGCCATACGGACACACTCAAGTTATCAATGCATTCGATCAGCTCAAAGCACACCTGAACGAGCAAGGTCGGTTTGATGTTTGGCTGCAGACTGTCGAATCTACGCTCAGTGGGCGAGGAAAATGGGGTTCGTTGGTTGGTGCTAGCGAAGAATTACGCTCCGCAGGCGTTGGCTCCGAGAATTTGCTGATGGAATACAGCCTAGCCACAATTTTATTGGTGAACATATTAGCACAGGGATCAGAAGATATCAAAATTCGTGTGCATGTACGTGCACAGCTTAAAGCTGCGGGCCTTCCGCGCATAATGCGGGAAATGCAGCAGTTTAACTACGACCTCGTCAATGAGCAAATTCAGCAGTATGAAGATGCAGCGGCACTCGACTATGAAGATTTGATGGAACAGCAAGAAGAAGAAGAAATTCGTGATCTTGATGATCCCGTGGAAATTGCAGAAGATATCTGGGCTCGCGTTCGTGGTACGGCGTCTGAAGATTTCTTTGTTTCTGCTATGCAGCATTTGTTACTTGTCAGAGACGCTAAACCTGAAGATAATGCTCATGCGTTTAAGCTTATTGATGGTATTCTGTCATACGTCGCTATGGATCGAATACTTCCTGATCGTGATTTACGGTCGACGTTACAATATACCGTCCATGAGATCATGAACAAGATGTACTCTGACGAACAAGCGCGGCGCGCATTTTTAGATGCAATCGAAGCAAACAAACAAATGGAGCAAGCTATTGCCGAACGCGACGAGATGCGGGCTCAGGTTGATATGGGCGCAGACGGTATGGTCGCTAAACTGAAGAAACAGGTTGCTGAGCAAAGTGAGATCATTAAGCTACAACGACGCACCAATAATGCTCTTCGGCGTGAACTTGAAGAGCTGTCAAAATCTCACATGAATCACTTACAAAGTTCGGAGGTTGAGATCAGAGAGTTGTATTTGCAACTTCAAGAGTCTGGATTGATCTCGAATCGGGCATCCAGTGGGCCGAACTACGATCCAATTAGCGCCGATGCAAAGAATAACGTTATGCAAAGGCTAGAACAACAAATGGCTGCTCGAGAGTCGGAGATCAAGAATCAAAGTAAGCTATGGGATATACCGACTGAGATTCAGCCCAAGTTACGTGAACTTCGAGAGAAAAATCTGAGATTGCATGAATCTGTTCAGGGTGTGAATCCAAGCGGGACCATGAAGAAGATGGGACCACGTGCTCTCCCAGTGACTTCTGCTCCTAATGGTTTATTGCAGCAAGTGACGATGGCAGAGGCTGCAAAGAACAGAGATGCTGGTTCATCAGCTACCGTTGGCGGTCAAGATGGAGAAGTTGCTTTCGAGGACGAAGTGCAGGTTTCATCCGGACGGTCGCAATTACGGCGAAACTCGGCCATCAAACGACGTAGTATCTCATCGTCGATCAGTTCCGTTCAATCTGTTACAACCGCCACCGGTACGCCGTATACGTCTGCGTCATCTACCGCAGACATGCAGAATATGCATCCGATCAATTCGATCACATCACAGACTGTCTCAGTTACACCACACGAGCGACTGACCTTTATGAACGGATCGCCGGATAAGGCTCACAGAGGGACTACGGTTATCGAAATGGGCTCGCCTGAGGTATCGTACCCTCCGTCACCATCTTTATCTGGAAATCAGGGAGAGGCATCGCTAATTTACACGCCGATCAAGGCACGTCCAATGAAGGGTGCTTTACAGACTCATCAAATGTTGCTGAGCTCACCGGAATCTGAAACGTTGACGAGATCTGCTTCGTCAATGCCTCAGCCTACTCAGCCTGGAAGTGGAGTTATTGCCGCTAGTCAGAAAGTTGCGGCTATGATTGGTTCTGGTGCAGGTGCTGCAGTGGCGGGTCAAGCCGCTTCACTTGCTGTACCAGCCGAGTTTAAGGCTGGTGATTCCTCTTCTACTGACCCAGTTGTGGTTGGAGCTGGTCAGGCAGCTCCATTGTCCACAGCTGCAGCGCCCCCGGCCACATCGCTCGAATCTTCCCAATCGCAAGGCCCGCCTCCTCCTCCTCCGCCTCCATTGCCAAGTAGTCTTACATTTGACCGGCCAGATGCTACTGCTTCTGCAACTTCTGCGTTGCCTTCCGCCGCTTCGCCTCCTCCGCCTCCTCCGCCTCCTCCACTCCCAGCGAATCTCACATTTGACAATGGTACTGCTCTTTCTCCTCCTCCCCCTCCTCCACCGCCACCACCCCCACTTCCTGCTATGCTAAATGCTGCTCCACCTCCACCTCCACCTCCACCTCTTCCAGCTTCATTTAACGGAACTCCACCGCCTCCACCACTTCCACCACCTTCGCTCGCATCCTCCGCTCTGAAATTACCGACTACTTCAAAATCCACTGCCGCTTTCATTCCTCGCAAGAAAATAAAGCCTATGCATTGGGAGAAGCTTGATGCTGTTGAGTATACTGTATGGGCTGTCGATGACGATGGTGATGAGGACGAGGAAGTAGATGATGAACCGGAAACTGAAACTGAAACAGAAGAGGGTACTGCTCCAAATGAAGCCAAGCGAGCTCGAACAAAGGTCAATCGCAAGAGTGCTCGTGCTGGTATTTATGGGGTATTGCGGAACAAAGGCATATTTGACGAAGTTGAACGAATTTTTGCGGCTAAGGAGGCAAAGAAGATTGGTGCTGGAGGACGCAAGCAAGGTGTTGAAGAGAAAAAAAGTTTTATTTCTCGAGATCTTGCTCAGCAATTTGAAATCAATCTCCATGCATTTGCGAATCTTGCGGTTGAAGAGCTTGTATTGAAAATTCTGAGATGTGATAAAGATGCGCTGAAGAACTCTAATGTGCTAGGATTTTTGAGTAAAGATGACCTAGTCAGAATCCCTGACTCAGTGGTATGTTTTGGACTATCAGATGTATTTAGCGTGTAACTAACAGTTTTATTAGTCGCGAAATATGCTCCCCTACTCGACTACCTGGTCGAATATGGCCGTAAGTCGGTCGCCAGATAAAGACCCGGCCGAACTATCTCGCGCCGACCAAATCTTCCTTGAACTGTGCTTCAATCTGCAAGCGTACTGGAAGTCTCGTATGCGTGCATTAGTGCTTACGCAGACTTTTGAGCACGATTACGATGAACTTGTACAGAAGTTAAAGCTAATCGATAGCGCTAGTGAATCGATTAGGAATTCTACCAAGTTGCGGGATTTATTTGATATTATTCTTGCTGTGGGAAATTACATGAACGGTGCAACGAAGGAAGCCACTGGTTTCAAGTTGAGTTCGTTGCAGAGACTTGCGTTTACGAAGGACGAGAAGAATACAATGACTTTCTTACATTATGTGGAGAAGATTGTGAGGACCTCGTTTGAGAATTTGGATGGATTTATTGAAGACTTGAAAGATGTTGTAGCGGTTGCTAAACGTGAGTATTATCATTTAGCAGTTTTGTCATAGCGGAATTAACATGTTTGATGTAGTTTCCGTGGAACAAGTCCAGTCAGACTGTCGACAATTCATTCAGTCGGTCAAGAATGTTCAAGACTCAATCGACTTTGGCAATCTTTCCGATCGCTCAATTTTTCATCCCGAAGATCGCGTCTTGGCTGTCGTCTTGCCGTTCCTTCCTGAAGCTCGAACGAAGCGCGACTACCTGCAAGAGCATTTACAAAATACGATTATCACGTTCGATGATGTGCTCAAGTTCTTTGGAGAAGACCCGAAAGACCCTGCTTCTCGGCAAACTTTCTTTTCGAAGTTTTACAATTTCATTATTGATTTCCAGAAAGCCAGAAAAGAGAATCTGCAAAGAGAAGACGAAACAAGAGCATACGAAAACCGAAAGAAACAAATGCTTGAGCAACAAAAGAAATCAGAAGATATGGCGACGTCGGCGTCTGGATCTCCCAGAAAAGACGGTGATAATGCAGTCATGGACAACTTGCTTGCGAAATTGCGCGCCGCTGGCCCGCAGGCTGGAGATGCGCGCGCTGCGCGACGAAGGGCTGCCGCGAGAAAAGCTCAGTCGGCGAGAAACGCAAAGGAAAAGAGCGAAGATGTTAGTACCGAGACGACGGCTTCTTCGTCGATAAATGCCTCACGGGCTGAGTCTGTGGAGAAAGTTGACTCTGAAAATTCCAGCGAGGAAACTCCTGCCACTGCTGAATCTAATTCAACTAAAGTCGAGCAGTGCGACTCAAAAGAACTTTCCACAACGGAGCCAGGCGAGCCAGAGCAACTAACAGCTGACGCTGACGTCGTGCCAGAAGTCAAGGATACCACGCAACTGCCGGCTACAGAGAATAATGAGTAATGATTAATGCCAACACATTTACTGCGATGAATACAGCATATGCATATTTTGATACTAATACAGGGGCTTTGTGAATGGGTTGTTTTTTGGAGTTTGTAACCACATAGATAATCCTACTATCTTTTTTATATTTGAAACTGCTTTTACTTCTGCTGTACATTCGTTTTCTCGACCAACGTCCACATTTTATTTAATACCACGCGGTAGTAAATAGGTAAATAAGTCATTAACACACATAAACTCCTTTAGAAATTATACTTTGCAAGCACTGAAGCCAATATTGTGTAAACCGCGCAGCCGCAACAAACAGGAGAATAATAAAAATGTGACCCAAAGGAGTAACCGCTAAACACCATAAAAATGTCTTTACTTTAGTCGTGCCCTATCGTCTCTCGCATTCATACATAACGTCGGTTGCCTATCTGAGGGTTTGGAATACCTTGTGGTTGAGCGGGGATACCCGGCATGCCGGTAAGAAAATCCTGACCAAGAGCAATGGCAATTGGGTCCTGACCGGGAGGCAGAGCGCGCGAAGCGGAGCAATCCTTATGTGCGATAAGCAGAGTCTTGAGAGATACGACTTGCTCTCTCAGAAGACTAATTTGCTTATTAAGATTTTCGTTTTCGTTTCCATAGTAATCGCATTTGGCTTGAAGACTCTGAAGCCATTGTTTCTTACGCTGACGACATTTAAGAGCAGCGACCCGATTACGTTCGAGAAAGTTTTTGCGTTTATCCTCCTCAGTCATTTTGCGGTTATCGGTGTTATTGAGATGATCGTCGTCATCGTCATCGCCATTGTTACTGTTGTTGCTGCTATTGCCATTTTTTCCGTCGTCATCTTCATCGTTATCAGCTCGCTTATTGGGAGAAGCTGATCCGTCAGCATTCTTTAAGCGTTTGTTGCTGGGCTCTTCGGTCTTGCGTGTAGACTTGCGAGTAGTTCGCTTCTTTGCAGGCTTGGCATCGGTCTTGCCATTTTCCGATGAAGCCTGGCCAGAGGCTTTGTTTGCGTCTGCCTGGCCCTGGCTGAGAAGGAAGAGCCCATTGGCAGCAGCACTGGCTGAATCGGCGGCGATATTTTCGGTTTTCTGTGGTGCGGCTTCAGGTTTCAGAGGCTTAATCTGTGGTTCAGTGGTAGGTGTTTCAATAGGAAGAGGGGTCTGAGGAAAAGAGGTAGCGCTGATGCCCGCTGGTGTAGTGAGGCCAAAGATTGCGGCGGTTGTTGGTGAGGGTGCTGGGAAGATAGAGCCAGATCCCCCCGGAGTAAGACCGGACCGGATGCCTGACTCGTTGGGAGTCAAACCGGAACGAAGATGTGAGTCGACAAACGCAGCAGCCTGAGGACCCTGAAGCATAGCAGGCGATAGCGGACCAGATCGTAGGGAGTTCAGGCTCCAGTAGCTGGCAGCGGCCTGGGACGCGGGCGTGCCGAGCAAAGAGGAAGGAGACGCCAGAGAGGCGACTGGCGGTAGCAATTGCTTCTGCGCAGAGGTCGGGGTGCCTTCTTTAGAGGCGAAAGACTGCTCAAATGGGTTTGGTTCGAGATCCATTGTCAAAGGCTAGCCCGGTTCGGGGGTGATAAGAGACGAAGGCGCTGGAGCGAGAAGGTCGCTTGAAGACGAAGGAGGCAAACTAGCGAGAAGACGTTTGTCAGAGAGAGAGTCCCGCATAGGATGGATGCGGATGCCGGAACGAGCAGGCACGAACCGCAGACAGTAGCTCAAACAAAGAACAACTCACGATAGTCTCACACAGTGGTTCAGGTGAAGATGCTGCGGCGCTGTAGACGCGTGGGAGCCGAGCAGCGCGATGAGCGAACGATGACGAAGGCGATGACGACGGCGCTGGGCGGTGACGTACTTTATAACAAGTGGTGCCGCCGGCGTCGGCGCAGTTGTGCCATATACGGATTAGGCACCCAAGCGGCCGATCAAAACGGTCGCTTAGTCAGCGCTTATTAATCGCTCGCTCAGTCGCGCTGGGGAAGCTCGATCGTGCGCAGCAGCAGTGTAAATGTGCGCATCAGGTCCCGGAACTCGTCTGCGGTTATCGGTTCGCCGGAGTAGCGTGCTGCCTCGTAGCCAACAACGAACTTGCGCGCCAGAACTTGGTCAATGTCGGCGTGCTGCTCGAGGAACTGGACGTATTCGCCGAGTGTAGTGCCCGGTGGCCTGCCAAGTAGAGGATGTATGACCCGAGCCTTTTCTTCGAGCAATTTCACGCTCTCCATCAAAACTTCAATGTACGGCACATTCGGAAGCTCGATTTCTGTCTGCGAGGGCGGAGGTAGACCAGGATGCGTCACTGTATCTGGCGGCGCCAGCTTCTTCTGTATCATTTGGCAGCGCACAAGTTCACTCTCTATCGCGACTGCACAGTTCTTTGGCAGCTCGTACCGGCCTGGGACATAGTACTTCGGGATGTCTGCAACCATTTTGCGTACATCGTACAGTCGAACAATGTAGAGTAAGAGAGATGCGAGCCCCACGGCGACATATATTGCGCTGACGATGATTATGTTGTATATCTGCTTGCTTCGATAAGACTGAGAAACTAGATCTGCTGGCGTAACAATAACAAATCCAGCAGTAAAGAACAGCAGCAAAAACAAACTGCACCGGTATAGAAACCGTGACTGCCATGGTGAAAGAACCATTTGTCGTTGGAATATGCGGAGTGTAGATGCTGGTTGACGGTATTCATGCGTCCGGTGCAGACCTCGCAAGTCTCAAAAACCAAAAACAGACCAACTAACGCGGACCAAGCTTTTCAAAAGCAGAATCTATGATGAAAAAGGCCATACTGCCAAAATGGTGGCGCTGAAGTGTTTATGTCCGCCCGGGCGAATAAAGGATGCTGGTCGATTAAGTCGGCGTGGGTAATTCGAGCAGGGTAACTTTGACTTTCAAAGTCAACTGACAGCGCAAATTCAGGGGCCAAGGTAAACAACAGCTCAGCTGTGACCCAGCAGTGGACTGCGGACAGTTCTGCAGACCACGAAGTATTAATCAGAATGGTAGAGAGGACCCTTGATAAGCTGCCTGTTACGCCTACGAAATCTATAAACATCGGTGCAGCTTGCGACGAGCCGCGACCAAGGGGAGAGGTCTATCGCGTTGACCTCGCCTCTCTGCCTGAAGAGTTCTTTGCTCAATTCCACAATACATCCGATGATATTTTCAGCGAGCGAAAAGAGAATGAGGATAGTGCTGCGGACGGAAGTACTTTTTTGCTTATGAGGCGCGGTGCTACCGTCTTGAACCAGAAATTTGAGCGACTTCTAGTGCGTTGCTTGATCTGTCATGTCTGCTTGGTTTACTAACTCCAGCTATAGGAGGACAGAAACGTTTCACTTCGCGAAAGAAAAGACCTGCGTGGACTGGATCCAAACATAAAAGCAGATCTTATTGCAAACAGTTCTGTACCGCCGCAGGCGGTCTCTCCATCGCCGCGACAACCATGTCAACCGACAATACCCCGGTTCTTGCAACACTTTCGAAAACGACAAAAGTTAAAGACTCAGAATGCCGAAGTACTGATAGTACCAGCAGACTATACAGAATACTTAAGATCAAATAGTGCAGCACAGCTTTCTCTAAGTGCAGTTCGCAACTTGAAAATATGTTTACGCGGAGAAAGTATCCACTGGTTGAATGAATTTTTACATTTAAATGGGATTGACGAAATTTGCACTGCTGTAAATCACCTTATAGGCAGCAAGTGGAGGTTGACTTAAATTAAGAGTCTTTACCTTAAAGCCAGCCAGAAATTTCTAACTTTTGCAATATAGGGAAGAGTCTGATGATTTACTTGTGCATGAGTTTATTCACTGCCTACAAGCTATTTCAGCTACCAAGGTCTGTGAAAGTGACAATCTCTCTACTAACGCTCTTATAAGCATATGACTGATTTGATTGATGTAGCTTGGACAGACCCACCTCACCTCGGTTTCGGCCACACTTTTTCCGTCTCTGATCGAATTTCTGTTTTCTGACTCCCAACCTTCTGATTTCTCTGATCGAAACTGCATTTTGTCTTTATTCATAGCCTACTTGAAACAAGCCGATCCAAATCAACGTGAGCACCGCGCATACTCTATCCTGTCATACCTAGAAGATCTGAATGCTACAGCAGACAAATCTGAGCCTGAGTTTATCGAATTATGCCACATTCCACGCCCGTTAAAGAATTGGGCTAATGAATGCGATAACGTTATACGAGATGTATTTTGGATCTTTAAGCGCGTAGATACACACATTCGTTTGTCACCAGTAAAATACCGGACAGCCGAGGATGTTTTTCAGAAGCATAATGAATGCCGCAAAATCGGTCGGGCGAGAATTAATGCTCTCGAATGGTCTGCAACGGAGTATCTGGCTAGTCATATCGAGTTGATGAATTTACTTATATGCTCGATGCCGTTAAAATCCGATCGTCAGGACTTACGATTAAAACTAAGAATGGCCGGGTTCGAGAGGATTATTGGTAAATACCTTCGGGCAGCAATTGGGTACTCTGAAAGGCTAGCAATGAACCTCGAAATACTAGTGACGTTTGCTTTTTTTGACGATTGGGATACCAGCCTAATGAGAAGTGGCATGCAGCGTGGTCATGATAAACGGCGCATGCGGTATCTAGAAAATGATGAGCAGAGTTTAGATAGTGCCGGAAAGTTCATCGCCGAGATACCTAGTGCGATAAGTGTGCTTTCTGACGAGATGTTTAAGACGTCTAATTCTATAGATGAGAATATATGAATCCTGTATTCTCAAGTACGCTGATTTATGTACAGAAATGGCTATGAAACTCTATATCCAAAGTGAATCTAACAACCGAGTGCCTGAGTGTCGACTAGTAAACTGTTCCGTAAGGCGATTATACGGTCGAGATCGCTAGTGGGAAGAGAAGTTGGTGAAATCAAAAAGAGCGCATCGTAGCGCAAATCGGTCAGTGCGACTATAATCGTGTAAAGCTGTGCACGCTTCTGTTCGATCGTAAGACCAGATACAAGACTATGAAGACCAATAAGTATCCTATGATTTTAAAATCCGCCGCCATAATTTATAGTTACCATCCTCGTTGTAATAATGCCCAGTTCAACTCATTCTCATTCATAGCCCACACGCCACCCCATCGACCGATCAGCATATCATCAGCCAAAATATACGACATATGCCGAAGCAGAGCTTCGACAAGCGGAGCCTTTATGACGAAAAAAGAGTGAACCCAGCCCGGAATCATGCCGACAGCTTTTCCAATCTGTACGATTTCCTCGTGCGTGTATAACGGGATTGATTTGCGGAGTAAATCCATACTTGCTGCATCGGGTTTTTCGGTTGCGGATGTAGCTTTTTTATGTGAAGATGCGAAAGTGTCGCGGGCGGAAATAATACATTTCTCCCATGATTTGATGTATGTCTGCGCCGCATCTTCCGATAAATCTAGAGACGCAGCCATTCTAGGGAGGAAAAACTTGGATATTATACTGTTCAAACCAAATAGAGAGGTCAACAAGGGAATGAACATAGGCGACGTAGACCTTCTCAGAATCTGGAATTCGCGTCTCGTCAATTCTTCCGGATCCGGAATATAGATTTCAACCGTCTCTACTTCTGTATGTATGCTTGCTCCAGGAGTACTTTTCATATCATTTTCGCTTGCGGAGAGTCTATTGATATTTGAATGAAATAATTCAGACGAGATAACTGACGCAACAATGTCTTTGAAGAAAAATCTTCGTAGATTCACTCGTTCGTGAATATTTCTCCATGACATAAATACTCTCGTAAAGTGCCGACATACGTCGACTAGATATTTTGGAATAAACATGATCCGAGTAGCGATAGGGTATTTCGTAAGTGTAGGAATATTCTCCACGACATTAACAGCATCATTCTCATTAGTTATGCTTTTCGCACTCGAATTAACGACCCAATGCTGCCAATTAATAACCGGATACGGCCCACTTATTTTTGTCTTTCGAACCGCCTTGGTTAACGCAGTGCTAGTTCCTTTACTTGATCTCGGAACTTCGTATAATCCTAGCGCCGAATCAGGATGTCGTAGGCTCTGTTTGACAACTGGATATTGAACAAGTGGAAACCCCCTCGGATTCGGAAATGGAATGCCCTTCTTGGGAAGATCGGAGGCTTGGAGTGAGTATTGTCGACGAGAGAGGACGAGGAAAGCTGCTCGTCTTGAGTGAAGACATGATTGTGTCGTAGCGCTCATTGCTGGATATAAATCGAGGAATTTGATTTTAGTCACTTAATCTGAGTGCTCGCTGCATTTGCTAGTACACTAATTGTATAAATGTCAAAAGGAGAATGCAATGTGTTGAATAGTTCAAGATGCTTTCAACTTGAAATTCAAAAATCTACAAAATAAAACGCTTAGCGTGAGGCGTTCTAACGCGTTCAAATTGACACTCTCATCAGACTTCACTCGCCAGACCTCGTTTCTGCTCATCAAGATATATTCAATTGCTCTATCTCTTCAGTAACTGGCTTTTTGAATTATTTTACAGTCATTGAAATAGCAACAATATGTCTTCCACCGAAATCAAATTAGGCGAACCGTACATCTCAACTACACTGCTTCCTCCACAAGCCATCGTACTAACAGCTCATTCAGTGGATATGTTAATCCTCGAGGAATTCCGCAGGCACCATTCGTTGAAGTCGTTGAGGATTATGTGCGGAGTAGAGATCAAGTCGAATCCGTCCTACAATCGTTTCAAGAGATGTTAAGGTATGCAATCGACTTTTAAAATTTGTTTGTGATATGATGCTAATTTATTTGACTTAGTAAATACAAGTATATGGTATTATTTTTTTTCATTACAAATTCGTGATTGAGATGTGCTATGAAGTTAACGCTGGATAAAGGAAATGAGCACGTTACGTCGCGCGGGCGGTTTACGGGAGAAGATACCAGATATTCAAAAGACACTAGACACTGTCCTTTTTCTTGATTCAAAACGAGTACGTTTTACAAATATGTCTGTTTTGAAAGCTACCGGCTGATCTGACTTGCCACAGAACTCGGCAGAACCGACAATGAAAACTACATTCGAATTGAACGATACATTATACGCGAAAGCAAGCGTAACAGCCACCGACTCTGTATACCTCTGGCTCGGCGTACGTCCCTCCTCCTTCCTTTTTACAAAAAAAAAAGTCAACTAACAAAACAATTTCATCAGGCCAATGTGATGCTTGAATATCCGATAGAAGAAGCAACAGACTTACTCACTTCCAAGCTCAAATCCGCACAGGAATCACTGAAGTTATGCGAGGAAGATTTAGAATTCTTAAGAGAAAATATCACGACTGTGGAAGTTAACACCGCGCGCGTGTATAATTGGGATGTACAAAAGAGACGGGAGGAGAAAGAAGCTGCCGCGCATCTAAAATAAGCAAAGTCTGTGTATATATATATATGTATTGAACTATTCATCTATCTTTCTGATTTACTCTACATCGGCTTCTAGCAGCCGGAATAGTTCGCCTAGAATTCTAGTCGGGTTCATAGTTAGACCGTTATGTAAGAACTCGCTTGTAATCCATTGTCGGCACCCTTTGATCTCTGCAGCGGCTTTGATTGATAAATCGAGATCAACATACGGATCATTGAAATACGAAACTGCACTGACCCGCGCGGTTGTCTTGTTGAGTGTTTCGATATCATAGAGAGGCGGCCAGTCGGATTTTATAGCTAATATGTCGGCTACAGCTTTGAGTTGACGCAACTCAACGTAGTCATCAAACATTGATTTGTAAATCTGTTACCACAATTAGCAACAGACGTTATAAACTCGATTAGAAAAACTCACCATTTCTCCAGTGAAATAGATAGGTATACTCTCATCGCCTGAAGCCTCGATATGCCTATAATCAAAATACTGAGCGTACTGGGCCATTAATCTCTCAGCCGACCAATTACTAGCTTCCCTATGTCCATTGTATTAGTTTCGCTATCTCTCTTTATTTCTCGAAAGATTCTCACTTTTGGCAATATATAGCTTCATGAACGCAAGCATACAAAACGTTCGAATCAAAGCCTTGAGCAGATTCAATGCGACTCAGAGTATTATATGTAATCTCGCCAAATGCAGTTAAATCGAAAGATGCTTTTGCGACCAATTCTATTATCCCATATTAGATTCTTTTTCTCATTCAGACCCAAATCATGCAACGTACGATGAACACAATCTAGTCCCTGGTGTCTACCAAAATCAAGTCCAAGTTGCTGGAACCTCTTGACTGATAGCGTACCACCATTAGGCAGCACCACAGTCTTTGAATTCAAATACTTGTAAATCGTCCGTAGCTTGCCGACATCGTTGGGATATTTTGCAAAGTAGGCTTCATTCCGCTTTAACATGCGCTCTGTCACCAAGTTCAATCAAAAACCGATCTCATTCATTAAAGTAGTCAAAACACGTACTGTATAAGGCGTCGTAAACGGCATCAGGATTGTTGACAAGAGGCGGAACACCGCCTGTTATCAACACATCTTTCAAACTCGCAGGGTAAAACGAGAGATAAGTAGTACAGCAAAATCCGCCAAATGACTGACCTAGCAGTGACCACTTCTTTTCAGACGCGTCTTTCAATAGGATCTTTCGGATTTCTTCACAATCGTTGACTATGTTGATGTGTTAGTTAGGCGTCATTGGAAATAGGAGATTGCAATACCAATATTATCTGCTCTGAAAAGCGACAAGTAACGAGCTCTTGCTTCATCAGATCCTAAAGCGCGAAATTAACGGTGATTTGTCGTGACTTAATCAGATGAACGTACCCATAGATTTCAAAGTGCCAAACGAAATAGGAGAGCTGTAACCCGTTCCTCGCTGGTCTAGATACAACAGCTTCAGTTGCAAATAGTCAGCATTACATTATTGCTATCCTTAAGAAAGAGTAGCTACCTGATAGCCCCTATCTAGAATTTCCTTCGTACGGCCCGATTTCGATAATGGAGCCTCACCTATAGACGAAATCAGCTATCATCCTTCTTGCTCAACAACGACACATATCGACACATACACTCAAATCCTGGTCCGCCCTGCAAATAAACCACTTGTATTCCCATAATTAGCCCTAATACTCTTTAAAATTATGCAAGATAAGCATACTATAAGGCCGTTTGCATATCTCCGGATCGTTGTCTCCTGCTTCATCGCTAGGCACCACCCGTCTAGCGAAAACTCTGATTGTCTCAGAAGCTTTTGAATCGGTGTACTTTAACGGTAGAGTGAATAAATACTCGAAGACTCTGATTCCTGGATGATTGTTGGCTATTAGTTTGATTTTGATGATTGGAGAGGCATCTCATGGTCTAGTGTACCTTGAACAGCATAGGTGTCAACAATTTCATAAATCGCCATCACTATTTCCTATCTATGAATCGCAAGCAGTCACTCGTACTTTTCCTAACTGCCAAATAAATGCGAAACAAGCAAATCGCGGAAAGCGCACTGGTGGTTGCGATGCCAACTCGCTAAAGAATGCAAAGGTTAAAGTTTACCCATTGACGTCAAACGGCCAGAACTCGAAGCGTGAGGCTTACAATTTACTACTTTTGGTCTCTCTGTTCGCTATAGCCTAATCCAGTAGTTCTCAAAACTTCTAACGACTTTACATTAGGGACTGCTGCTAAATTATATATACAGATATAAACTAATACCGCGGCGCTTGGTACTGAGCACCGGCTTGTCCTTGCTGCGCAAGCGCACCCAACAGGTACTGCGTCAGCGGATTCGATTGCAATCCGGCCGGCAGAGCAGGTGCGCTTGTCTGTCCCATTTTCTGTTTTGTGCGGAACGCAATTTCCGCCCCGACTGCCGCCTCGACAGCAAGATACTCTAGATACAGAACGTTATTAGTTTTATAATGAGACTATGTTTGTTGAAGGAGACTCACCGTCAAATTTGACTGAAACAGAGTTATTCGACCGCTCGAATGCTTGTAAAGAAATCTTGGATTGCGCTTGCAATTCAAGATTCAAAAACACGACACAAAGCACGCCCTCAATTATCATTTGTCTGATGGCAGATGACATAGAGAGCCTAGAGGATACGTCGAGAACATCGACTCTGATAAACCGGTCTTCAAATGCTTTTCGCACGTAATACACAAAATTCCTAATACGCAATCAGCTTCCTCATCCGCTCATGCAAAAACAAAGCCCACGTACCGGTCAACTCTCTCTGTAACCAAAATCTGACATTCAGGAACATCTTCAGGTCTCCGTCTCGCCAGCGGCCATTCTTCAACAGCTAAAGGAGAAGGCGACCGCATCATCCGTCTCCCAGGCGGCGACCGATCGCGATATCCCCGAGGTGATCTTCTGCGAGGCGGTGAATTTTCTCTTCGATCCCGCGATCTGTTTCCGTGGTCATTGCTCGTCACGTACGCACCATAACCACCGTACGAATCGCCGCCGCCTCGACGGGGAGGAGACAATGAGCGGCGGTGATCATGTTGGTCTCGATAACTGTCTCTCTCTCTGTGGTCTTTATCTTTTTTGCTTTGCACCTTGGATACTTCCAGATCTATGACGCGGGTTAGCGCTCTCTCAACATCAACGAACGAAACAGACAACTCACGAATCTTGCGGCCGATTATTATAGTTTTCTGCTCACTAGCAATAGCCCTTGCGCAATCTTCTGCAGTTTCATACTGCACGAATCCATAAGACTGCTTCATCGAGATCTGCGCCAACTTGCCATACTTTGAAAAGATCTTGTACAAGTGCCGCTTATCTAAAGAATCAGTAGATAAATTCCCAATAAACAGCCGCGACCCCTGAGGAAATCTATCCCATTCGGCGCGCGTGACGCAGTCTTTCTCGTACCGCAAAAACTCCTGATACGCGCTCTCTTCCTCGCGACTGAATGGCTCTTTAAGTTCATCGAGTGTGTATTCTTTACTCGTGCCATCGTTCTCGTTGCGGCCGCCGCGTCTGCGCTTTCGTTTATCGGCCTCGTCGTCGAAAGATGCTGTGGGATCATATGCCTCTTCTGCATCATGACGCTTGGATCCGTCGTCGACAAAAAAAGGGTAAGCCGAGTCAGACGGTTGCGGCTGGATGGCGGGGGGTATAGGGATACCTGCCGACATCGCGAGTCCGAGTACGGATTCAATACTCAAAGGCTGGGGAGCGGGAGCGGGAGCGGGAGCCGGAGTCGGTGTAGACGATACCGGTTCCGGCGCGGTTGCAGCCGTAGATTCCTCTACTATAGTATTTGCGGGAGGTAGAGGCTGTTCTGATTGAACTGCCGAAGGATCGTAGGCAGTAGTTGATTCAGAGTCGTCATTTTTGGCCGGTTGGGTCGTCGATGGTTCTTGATCGTCTGATGAAATTTGTCCATCTTCAGTTACTTGCGCTTTGTGATTGGGTTCTTGGGGAGGCTGCTCGGTGTCAGACATTGTTCCCGGTTTGGACGGGAGGGCGTGGAAAAGGCAGATCGTGGGATCGACCGGCAGATATGGATAAGAAGTGGCAACAGGGTTATGAATCTCAATCAATTCGCGTCCAACAGTACGGAGTCAAGTCAAATAAGCAAGGTCTTAATAGATGAAGTGAGGACGAGAGCAACTTGTGGTGGTGGATGGTTAAGTGGATTATGATGGCCAACAAGATGGCAGTGAGAGCGCAAGTTGTTTTGGAACAAGGCTGTCTGGCTTGTTTTAAAACTCAACTAGGGAGTTTGGATTACATAAGTGCTTAGTAATACATTTTCCTGTTTTAACTTGCTGAACAGTTGCTCCCATCGTTCAAGGAAAGCAAAGCACTGCAAAGCCAAGTGTTTTTATCTCTGCCACGTTCTGCAAGAGACTCGTCAGATTCGGGCCATTCCAAGACCAGGAAACAAACTTCCAGAAGTCGAAGCTTGTCAAAGGCGTGGGGCGCAGGGGCACAATCTATTGGCTGAACCAAGAACCCCACAGCAACAACAAGCCCAGTAGCGGGCAGCGATCTCGCCGAGGATCAGCGCTGAAGCTGAGAGGCAGCAGGAATGGCGCGATATAAGAGCGCGAGGGAGGTCGCGGCGGGAGAAGCTGAACACGTCGCGTCGCGAACACTCGCTATGAAGTTCTTGCTTGTGCTTTCTGTCTGTCTCTCTCTTGTGCTTGCGCTTGCGTTGCGGCCGCAGCAGGTCGCGTTTGACAATCTCGAGACTTTGGGCACAGGGCTGTTCACTGAAGGCTGGCAGCTGTTTCGTCATTTGGGAGGCTACTCGCCGTGGATCCCGCATATAGTTGACAAAGAACAGTCTGGCGCACTGCCCGATACCTGTCGAATTGAACAAGTCCACATGCTCTCACGGCACGCAGAACGCTATCCGACTTTAGCGGTCGGGATTAGAATGAAGCAGTTGGTTCGTCGTATGCGCGCCGAGAGCAAGCCTGATCAGTTCCCGTTTCTTGATGAATGGGAGTTATTCTTCGAGGTAGATGAAGAAGCGCAGACAAGTCCGCATCTCGAGCAGTTGACTACGAAAGGCGAATACGCGGGTACTTTGCGGGCATTTACCGCCGGAAAGGATTTACGCGGGAATTATGGTCACCTATTCGAGTTCACCGGGGCGACTGAAGAGAAAGAGGCGAATAGCACAACCTCGATATTCTCATGCTCGTGTGATCGTGTAGTCGACACAGCGCATCAGTTTGCATCCGGATTCTTTGGAAAACACCACTTCAACGAATCCATTACACACGTCATTGTGCCTGATAAAGCACCTGAGCGAGGAGCCGATACACTGACGCCAGTCAAAGCGTGTCCTCGATATCGCTCTGACCGGATCCGCGGTCGCGCCAATGGCGATGCAATGGTGGACATCTACAAGACCACATACCTGACATCCACTGTCGAGCGTTTACGAAAACTGTACAATTTCGAGTTTACAATTTCTGAATTATGGACAATGCAAGAACTTTGCGGTTTTGATATTTTGGCTACTGGCAACAGAGAAAATCCATGGTGCGGGATCTTTACAAAAAAAGAATGGGAGCAATTCGAATATGCTCGGGATCTATTACACTATTACCGGACTGGACCAGGTACACCGTACAGTGAGGCTATGGGATTCGTGTACCTTGACGCTACCAAGCGTGTGCTTGAACAGGGTCCCGAAAAAGCAGGAAAGCTTTTCTTCTCATTGTAAGTTTGTGCTTTTGAGTGTTCCTGGGTATAATGAGCATACACTAACCGGGCTATACAGCGCGCACGACGGAGACTTGGTGCCTTTAATCACGACTCTGGGCCTGTTCAAGGAGTCTGCTCCTCTGCCAGCTACGCACGAAATCAATGACCGCAACTGGCGACTATCATCCGTAGTCCCAATGGGCGGCCGTGTTATGTTCGAGCGGGTAAGCTGCTCGTCTTCTTCGTCTCCCGGCGTTAGATTACTCGTCAATGACGCCGTCACGACGATCCCTGCCTGCGAGGACTTTGAGAGTGAACAGGGAAAGATTTGCCCGTTGAGTAAATTCGTTGAAATCGTCAATGGTATTGGTGAACGGGTGGGTGATTTCGAAAAGATATGCGGGATTGATAAGAGTTTGGCCAAGAAGAGACCGTCGTTTTTGAATCATCATTCTCAGAATGAACCGGGGCGGGTGTTCTTGTGAAGGTTGTATATACGATTTACGATTAGGAGTTTGGGCTTTTAGAATTTACTTGTACTATGCAGTTTTTCTTTTTATCAGATCAAGAGGAGTGACAGGTTTAATAAGCGTATAGGCTATATTTGCGCACTTTACAGACAATCGAAATACATATGAAAGCACACTTGTTTAATACACGTATTTGATACACTTGTTAAATTAGATGTGACAATAATAAAAATCAGATGAAGTAGAAAAACGCCCTAATAAACAAAGGACTTCCGTCACTTAATTTCAATCAAAACAAACACTGGACCGAATCAAATCACAGAAGGAATCCACCAAGGTGGACGGAGAATAGGAGAAGAAAACAAAAAACAATCACACGACAATGATCCGAACGTTCGCTTTTATTTCTCGCACAAGATGAATTGCATTTGCAAATCTGACTAGGAAAAGGAAAAGGGGTTTAAGAAAGGAGGAAGCGATAGCAGGATTGCAAAGGTGCTAATTTTAAGGGAGAGGGGAGGCGTGGGGGGTGTTGCGCTTAAGCGACAACAGCCTTGTCCTCGGTGGTCTCCTTGTCAGCCCACTCCTCTTCGGCAGCCTCTGCGGCACCGTCGTCGAGGTCGAACTTCTCGGTCATGGAGAGGGTAGGCTTGACGGCGGCGCTCTCGAAGGTCCAGTTGGCAAGGGCATTCTCGCAGTCGATGATGATCTGCTTGGAAGCCTCATAGCCATCGTAGGCGGGACGAGTCTCGCCAGGGGTGACGGGTTGGTCGTCGATGAGGTCAAGGAGAGAGAGGCCGTAGTTGGCGATGAGGGCCAGCTTCTCGGAGTGCTCACGGAGAGCATCGAACTGGTAGGCAAAGGCAGCCTTTAGCTTCTCGCGGGTGATGTTTGAGAGCTGGGCCTCGGCGACGAGCGACTCGGCCTCGGCACGGACGAGCTCCTGCTCGAGGACGACGATCTTGGGGGAGTTGGGGTCCTTGTACTTGAGCTGCGCGATGCTGTCGGTGATCTTCTGCTTGCGCTCGCGCGAGGGCTGGACGGAGGCCTCGATGTTACGAACGGACTTCATGGTGACACGGTACTGGTCGTAGCGGTCAATGAACTGGTCCTCGAGCTCGCCGATCTCGTAGATGAGAACACCGAGCTTGTCGGTGACGTCGGAGACGTCGTCGTCGCACTCCTCGCCCCAGAGGGAGAGCTGCTTGGCGACCTCACGGCGCTCGGAGGAGACCATCTCGATCGAGCGCATGACGTTCTTCTCCATCTTGACGAGCTGGGCGAGCTTGCGGGACATCTCCGGGCCGAAGGAGCCGGCGGCGGAGCGGCGGAGGGAGTGGGCTGGGGGAGGAAGGCAGGTCAGTCAATTGAGCGGCAGGAGAGAGGAGAACGGGACATACAGATGGATCCCTTGCCGAAGAAGCGGCCGGTCTTGGTCGACGACGGGGGCGGAGGCGGGGTGGCGACCTGCTGCGCGGTCGGGGCGCGGTTGTTGCGCATAGAATAGGTGCGATGCATGGCGGAAGAGGTGGTTGTAGAGTGGGGGGAAGTGGTGAGGGAGCGGGAGGGAGTGTGATCGAGGCCGGGGGGAGTGACGGCGTATAAATGTTTATTTATGCGCTCCGGGCGGTGACGTCGACATAAGCCGCGGCGTGCGGATTATGTCATCGCCCGCACTTGGCTAGCGTGCGTCATCGTGCATGCGGCGAACGGCTTCGCAGTACCCTGCGCGCAGCACGAAGACGAGCCGGGCAGAGGAAGTCGCGGCGGGTCCCGGGCAGAATACGCCAATAACATTGCAGAAACACACTGCAGCACATACAAACAACCACACACACGAGCGCACCCCGCGAGCGCAGCTGTTCACGGCGGCAGCGGGAAATGAGCGGTCGCTGTTTAGCGTCTGCCGCTTTGGGCGGGCACGGCACCGATACGACGGCGGCGCTCAGGATCTGCGGCGCGGCGTTGCCCGGGCGACGGCGCTTACGTGATCATGACGCGCGGGCGCAGATCTGAAACGCCGGCACTGATTGCTGCTGCTGCTGCTGCTGCTGCTGTTGTTAGTGTTGCTGTTACTGTTGCTGCTGAGTAGAAGCTGCGTCGGATGCTTCAACATCGCCAGCTCGAGCTGTGCCGGGCCAAACTGAGGTTGGGCGGCCGTGTAGAAGCGCGAGGCCCAATAGCAAGAGGCCGCTCGCTCACCGGCGTCGTTCCCCTTCCTCGGGCCCGTCCACGCCCAGCGCAAGGAAAGTCTGCAGTCGAATACGGCTGCCGCTCAATCGTCGTCGTCTCGCGCACTGCTTCGCCAGTCGCTCGGGCGCGAGTGCCTCGGCCACGGTTGCGCTCGTGATATCGCTAAGCTGCTCAGACAATCCAGCTTGGGTGGTCGAACGCGACATCTAAACTTAATTAGCGGTCGACGGCTCTTATGATTCTTCGCGGGATCCTTATCTGATCGGCTTCTACCAGATATCTCCACTAATCTCTGCTCGCCCTTGGCTGAGCAGACGCGCAGCACTTAGTCAAGTCTCCTACAATAAACTCCACTCCAGCCTTCTCTGCTGCCTCCACGCGGCGCACAATTGCGTCAAATATCCACCATCCGCCCTCTGTTCCTCCACGGGCTTATTTGCGACACGCTTTACCAATCAGGCTCGCTGGGCGTCGTCCCCAAATAGCACCGCCACTAGTGGCCGTGCATGTGGCTATGTGGTGTAGGGCTATACCCTACATAATTTACCCGGACCGACACTCGCAGTCACGCTCCTGCTGGCGCATCGCACGCGTCCCAGCAATATCGCGAATTGCTCTCGTCTTACCCGCGCTTGTTCTCCAGCATCATCCCCACCGCCCAACACCACCACCATCATCAACACACATTCATAATGGCTGACGCTGCCCCCAGAGGAGGATTCGGACGTGGAAGAGGAGGAGACAGAGGTCGTGGCCGTGGCCGCGGCCGTGGTCGCCGTGGAGCCCGCGGTGCTAAGGAGGAGGAGGCCTGGCAGCCCGTCACCAAGCTCGGTCGTCTCGTCCGCGCTGGAAAGATCAAGAGCATGGAGGAAATCTACCTGCACTCGCTTCCCATCAAGGAGTACCAGATCGTCGACGAGTTCCTTCCTACTCTTAAGGACGAGGTCATGAAGATCAAGCCCGTCCAGAAACAAACCCGTGCCGGTCAGCGCACCAGATTCAAGGCCATCGTCGTCATCGGTGACCAGAACGGACACGTCGGTCTCGGAATCAAGACTGCCAAAGAAGTCGCCACTGCCATCCGTGCTGCCATCATCATCGCCAAGCTCTCCGTCATCCCTGTTCGCCGTGGATACTGGGGTGCCGCCCTCGGACAACCCCATTCCCTTGCCAGCAAGACTACCGGAAAGTGCGGTTCAGTCTCTGTCAGAGTATGTTTTATAACAGCCATTCATCCATCGTTCTATCCGATCAATTGGCTTGGTTCGAGTTTTCTGTACATTCCAAAAAGCTAACCTTCTTTTCCAGCTTATCCCTGCTCCTCGTGGTACCTCCATTGTCGCCTCGCCCGCCGTCAAGCGACTTCTCCAGCTCGCCGGTATCGAGGATGCCTACACCTCGTCTTCAGGCTCCACCAGAACGCTTGAGAACACCCTCAAGGCCACCTTCGTCGCTATCGGTAACACCTACGGTTTCCTCACTCCCAACCTCTGGAAGGAGACAGCGCTCGAGCAGTCCCCTCTCGACATCTACAGCGATATCTTGGCCTCCAACAAGCGGTCTTACTAGATTTGTTAGTTTTGTTTCTCTCGTTATGTTCTCATTTGTTGCCTCGTTTGGGTCTTGTATAATTTTATAGTGGTTTTGTCAAAAAAAAAGATTGGGATATGGCGACCAAAAGAATCTATAGCTTCTGTATGTAATGCTGATGTATAAATACATCATTGTCTGCATCATTTCTATGCCTTTTTTACAGAGTAATAGCGTAATAAAATCGATGTAGTTGCTGCATTGCCAATAACCCGTGTTTTTCGCATGGTCGACCGACACCAAACCTTACGCGAGCCCTTCCTCTGTCTCTGATCATCAACGGCGGATTGACGTCAGTCCACAACATTAATAGCCTTCCTCTGGCTCTCCGCTCGCTGGAATCTCATCTGCTCTACTTCTACAGCGCTTTACGCTTTGTTTTTGAATAATCATGGCTCAGGCTGCCACTGAGCGGGCGATCAAGTCCCTGCTCGACACGGACCTGTATAAGTTGACGATGCAGGCCGCCGTTCTCGACCACTATCCAAGCACGGGTATGCATAATGATATTCATGGAAAAACCGAGCAAGTGTATTGCGAGAATCAGACGGTGCTAACTCGAGCTGTCTCTGTATAGAAGTCACGTATTCGTTCAAAAACCGCACACCGGAATTGAAACTGAACCGCGAAGCATTTGACTGGCTGTCTGAACAAGTCAAACGTAGGTTGATTTCTGCGTCTTGATCCACGCATATTTTGCTAGTCGACTGACACAGTTGTAATAGTCCTCGGCTCATTGCAGTTCACAAAAGACGAACTTACATACCTTCGTTTGAATGTCAAGCAATTGCCGGGGCGATACCTGGTATATCTAGAAACATTCCAGCTTCGCCCTGACGAGCAAGTATTTCTTGACTACGATACTGAGACCCAGGAGACCAAAGTCCAAATCAAGGGTCTCTGGGTGGAAACTATTCTCTATGAGATTCCCCTTCTGGCGTTGATCTCTGAAGCTTATTTCAAATTCGTCGACACGGACTGGGATTACACTGGCCAAGAAGCGCGTGCTGAAGAGAAAGCGCTGGCGCTACTCTCATTCGGCTGCGCGTTTTCCGAGTTTGGAACCCGAAGACGTCGGTCTTTCAAAGCTCAGGAACTAGTAATGCGCGGTCTCGTGGCCGCTGACGTTAAATACCAGTCGAGCCCATCGGCAAATGTATCGGCTGGTCTGCGCGGGACTTCGAATGTTTATTTTGCCTGGAAATTCGGAGTCCCGCCTATTGGCACGGTCGCGCACGAATGGATGATGGGTATCGCTGCCGTCACGCAGGATTACGCAAATGCCAATACTCTTGCTATGGAGCAATGGCGTAGCACGATGGGCGATTCAAACGTCGGCGTAGCGCTCACCGATACCTTTGGCACCGACGCGTTTCTAAAGGCATTCACGCCCAAGCTCGCGAGTATATACGTTGGTGTGCGGCAAGATTCGGGCGATCCATTACTGTTTTTGGAGAAAATCGCGAGGTTTTATGATGAGCAGGGAATCGACAAGTCAAAGAAAGTTGTCGTCTTTAGCGATTCTTTGGATGTTGAGGCATGCAAGAAATATAAAACGGCAACTGATAAGGCTGGTATGCTCTGCTCTTTTGGCGTCGGCACTTTCTTCACTAGTACGTTTTATCCTTTTCCCATTTATGTTTCTAGATTATACTGACGCTATGAAATAGACGATTTCCATACTCTTTCGTCACCACACAAGAAATCACCACCTCTAAACATCGTCATTAAACTCGCTTCCGCCAACGGTAAAGCTGCTGTCAAAATCAGCGATAATTTGGGTAAAAACACTGGCGATAAAGAGACTGTGTTGAGGGTTAAAGAGCAATTAGGATATATTGAGCGAAAATGGGCTGGCGGGGATGAAGATAAACGATGGCAGGCTATTGATGCAGCTAGCTAGTCATCTATAGACTAATTGAAATTTATGTTTACTACATGGTTTTTGTTCATCGTTGTGAATGTTTGAATTTGTAAAATTAGAATCCTGTATAAAAGCGAAAGATATTGCGAACGTTTAGTTCATCTTCCGCCTCTATCGATATAGAACCTTCCCTCTTTTCATCAAATAGTTGCAAAATATCTCTATGCGCCTCTAGGTAGCCTTTTATCCTCGGGAATCTACCGTCAACAAGCTCATTCACAAACGGTACACTGTATAACGGTACACACTGCACGAATAAATGCGCCAGCAAATACAAATCAGCCGTACTCGGTTTATCATCGAGCAAAAACATCGCCTTGTCGTCAGCAAGCGCTTCCTCAATCGCAGGCAACGTCTCCATAGCAAAACTCAACATGCGCATTATCGCACTAAACTCTTCGGCACCACCGCGTCCTATGATCGCTGATCCGCCGCCAATCGCCTGTTTCACTTTCTCGATGACCGACTCGGGAACATCTTTACTCACAGCACCGTATTTTATAGTTTGCTTCTTGAAAAATGAAAATCCGGGAACTGAATCCTCGGAACCTAAAGTCTGCCGTTTCGAATTCTGCGCAGTCTCTGCTAAATCGATATTATATACGTGCGAAATTCGGTATTTGGCATCCTTGATCATCAACATCGACGCCGCGTATTTCGCCAACGAAGGCGGCAACAACGCGAGAAAGCCGGGGCGAAAAATGTATTGAAAATGAAGAACATGTAGTCGTTGGATGTAGAGCGAGATCGGTTGCATTGTTTCGGCAATGTACGTCGAGAGAATTGTATCGCGGGCGGGATCGGTTGTCGAAAGTGTCAGATCTTGAGATTTGAAGAAGCGCAGAACGTCTAGGATTCCCGAGGTTATGATTTTACCGTTCTTTCGCAAAGCCGGTAGCCGCACTAGTATGTATTAGACTGCAAATCTGGCTGATACAGAGAAATCAGACGTACAATCTGGAGAAATCATGGGATTCGATGATGGGACAATTCGATACTGCTCAGTCGGGCCGTCTGCCAGTTTGAGATACATCATCGCGACAAGACAGTCTGCGTCAAACGACGGTAATTCAGATATCCGGCCCCAGACATGGAGTTCGTAGGACATTTTCGTTTTGTAGCTGTTTCGGTGGTTGAACGGTGTGAAGATGAGAGCGCCTAGAGTTTATGTTTGCCGGTTCTCAGGGGTTCTTCTTTGTTGAAAATGTCACTGATTTTACTCTAATTCATCGATTCAATATCCGCACATTCACTTCTTTCTCAAACGTATTTCTTTTATAGGTAAGTAGCAATTATCGCCAAAATGCCACATATCACTATCCTTGGCTCGTTAAACTACGACATGGTGGTCTACACGCCTCGTGTTCCATCCGCGGGCGAAACCATCCACAGCGACACCTTTGAAACCCACCATGGCGGCAAAGGCGCGAATCAAGCACTTGCGGTACGAAGACTTAGTCCAAGGGATACCGTCGATGTGGCTATGGTTGGCCGTGTAGGGCAGGATGGGTTCGGTAGGGAGTTGAAAGCTGGGCTTGCGGATGCTGGGGTCGAAGTCTTGCAGGTTAAGCAGGTGAACGGGGAGTCTGGAGTCGCTGTCATTCTGGTTCGTAGATGGCTTTCTTATTAAATACTGTTGGATATATGCCTAACTGTTGTGTTGCAGGTCGAAAGGTCAGGCGAAAACCGAATCTTAGTTCACGGAGGAGCAAACGACACTTTCACGCCCGAAGAAATCAACATCTCAATGCTCACAGCCAGCGGCTCGACACTGACAGATTACCTGGTTCTTCAAAACGAGTTACCCTTGCCAGTAGTCATACGCGCAATTGACGTTGCGCACGAGAATAAGATCAAGATTGCATATAACCCGTCTCCGATGTCGGCTGAGATTCTCGGCAGCGATATATTTTCAAAAATCAAGTTTCTTATTGTCAATGAGTCTGAATTTGCCACATTGATTGGATCGTCAATAGCCGTATCGTCTATCTCCGATATCAATGAGTCGCTGTTGTCTACTGTTGCGTCGTTACATGAGAAACTGCACTTCTCCGGCACAGCAGTGATAACCCTCGGGGCCTACGGAGTGATATACTCCCACCCTTCTTCTAAGCCTGTCTACCAAGCACCATACAAGCCCAAAGCAATAGTCGACACGACCGGTGCTGGCGACAGCTTTCTAGGCGCGCTCATGGGCGCTATAGCGAGCGGCAAAGACGTCGGCGAGGCAGTCAAATGGGGCTCTGCTGCTGGCTGTTTGGCCGTGCAAAAGAAGGGGGCACAGGATAGTATTCCGTTCATGGAGGACGCGAGACGTTTGGTTGAGGGAGAGTGAGGTTTATTAAGATTGAATTATGGCATAGAGGACAAGACTGAAGAGTTGCTACTGCAGCTCCTTCTCAGCATAGCAACTAGATTGCGCTCAAAAATAGAATCATTACATGACCTTTTTTACAGCTAAATCTCTTTTATCCACTGTGAAAACAGACAACTCATTCCTGCTAATGCTTTTAAGGGGTACTTCCAAAAAAGGGAAACCGCACAAAGCCTCACTGGGAGTTCATTTAGCCCTCGATCACGTGATTGTAATTTTGGTTGTCTCCTTGTATCGCTTTGTATGCAGAGAACCAAGAGATATCGCGATCATTCTTCCCCAGGTTTTTTCGACGAACGCGACAACGTATCCTTTAGAACGCCAATTTCCGCAGTAAACTATTAGGAGACTGATTTGGAATAGAACGATAGAGAGGTAAATTCGAGAAAATTGTCAAGGATGGCCTCGAAGGCCTCTAAAACGCGACCGCCGGGGTTTATTCCTCAGCGAGCTTCATCCTCGGCAACTATGGCTGGCACGGCGAAGAATAAAGCTGCGGGCGCGAACGGGATTTATGGGAATAACATTGCGAGCAATAACTACTACGGCAATAATCATATAAGTTCGCCTGCGACGCCTACGACTCCTATATCAGCTGGTGGGAGTAATATCAAGAAAGTGAAGCTTACGCAGAAGAATGGTAATCCAAATGGACTATCTAGCGCGAGTCCAACATCGCCTTTAAATAACACCTCTCCGTCGGGGCAGGTATCCAGAAGGGGAAGTACGACGTCGGCAAACGTCAAGAGCCACTTGGTCAATAGCGTGACGCTGTCGTCGCTCGGTACTGATTTGAAAATGGACGAGGACGCAATGCTTAGATCGTCTAAGCGACGCCCCAAATTGGATGAATATAAATTTGGTAAGTTGCTAGCAGTTTGAGAAACTGTTAGTGGAGAGTTTGTCGTTAATGGTATGCCGTGTTTAGCGGAAACGAGTGAGGAGATTTTAGAAAAGTACAAGGAGTTTCCGTCGAGTATAGATTTACATATCTATCCAACACACTACAGATTCGGCAATCAGGTATGATCATTTATGTGATTTTTTTTTTCCACATTGACGTTGATTGACTTCTAATTGCTTGTTTTAGGATGCTGTGATTCCCGCAAATAGCCCTTCAATAAAGGTGTGCTTTTTGTTTAACCAGTTGCTTATGAGAAATATTAATTCCGTTTAATTCGTATAGAGCTTTATGGATTTAGTCAAATTAGGACAAATCCCCCCTGCAGCCGTTGAAATTTTCCATGAAGCGGGCGTCAAATACTACGAAGGTTGGTGTATTTCATACTCACCTCTCGCGACATCCTTTACTAATGACACACTCCAGGATGTATAATACTAGAAGTTTTCGATCACCGAGCCAACGGTAAAGGCACTATAGGAAACCGCAATCAAGCTCATATCAAATCTGATCAATCCGGCTCCTCGCCTCTCCTGAACGCGACGAAGAAACCACAGGTAAAGCTCTCTGCAGATCAACAAAAGCGACAAGGCGAGCAAGATTCGTCTTTTCAACCGACAACCCCAAATTCAAGCCAACGGGCGAGCAACGAGCCGCATGTTGAGCGGATAGTTCTTCGTCCGACACCGTTATCGCTCTGGCATGATTTAACCTGGCTTGCGGATCGGACGGGCGCTCGATATAGCGATTCGCTAACGTTAGCACTTGAGTCTGAGATTCTGGCTACGACGATACCGCGTCTTGATTTGTCGATTTCGGAGCAAAACAGTGCTTGTGAGACCGAATTACCAGACTCTTTACAGTCGCCGCTTGATCCTGCCGTTGCCGTCAAGGACGGTTTCGGCAGCATCCATGCGCCGAACCCCGCGTCAATGGCTAAGCGGAAGCGTCCTCTACATGAAGACCTGCCGCAGCAAAACACAGAGTACGAGGAAATGATGCTGATAATGGACGAGCGACCGCCTACTGGCACTGGACAGTTTGTCCGTCTCGGTTTCGTTGAGCAATGGAGACGTAAGCGTGAACGCGAGCGACAGCAGAAACTGGCGGCCGCCGCCGTGGCTAGCAATAATGCGCAAATGGGAGGCGGCGGCATGGCCACTGTTGGACCTAATGGTATCTCTAATATGGGCGCGAATATGCAGCAGCATAGAAGGTGATTGATTTTCTTGACATTTTATTTTTATCTTGTTATATATATATTGTCATAATGATGGAGCTGTTGGTCTGCGTATGTGTTGGTTTTTGATAACTTTACTTATCTTGTTTTCCTGTTTTGGGTGGATTGTACATTAGTTATCGGCTTTCTTTACTTGTTTTCTTAACTATTTTATATAGTCTTTGGCTTGCGTGTGTCTAAGAGTTGTTTGTTATTGTTATTCTGCTGAATTTTCAGTTTGAAAAATTGCGGTTGTATGATATCTAATAAGTCTAAATACCAAAATGCTAGTTTATCTAAATATTCGTTACTTACAAATAATTTTTTCATTCTCTTTAAGGTAATATACAAATAGAAGTAGAAAATCAGCTACGATCAAATAAATCGTCGTCGTCATATTCGACAGCTTCATCGTCGCTCTGCTCTTCGTCGCTCTCAATGAATTCTGAGTCGTCGTCTTCATCTGAGTCGTCGTCTTCATAATCCTCGATTGCATATTCTTCGTCGCTGTCGAGAAGACCTTCAGCGCTATAGCCGCGTAATACTTCGTTTTTGGATTGTGCTGGATAAATGACTATTAGTATAATATATGACGCAAATATGGAAAGGGGCTGATTTACTTCCGCTGGAGACGATGTATCGTCCTTCGATTGTACATCCAGTAAGGCGTACTTTATCTTCGATAATAACGCCATTTGCAATAATACAATTATCCAAATGAACATTATTCCCAATCGACACACCATCCATAATCACACATCCCGAAATTCGGCACTCGCGACCGAGTTTACAATCAGCTCCAACGATACTCCGCTTGACATTTGTCTTTTCGTCCATTTCGGTGCCAATACCAATTAATGAGTCACGGCCGATCACTGCGCCTTTGGCGGTGGCTGTTGATGGCGGGGGAGTATATGTTGATTGTTTGAGGATAAGCCTGTTGGCTTCGAAATATGCTGATATCGATTTACATCGTAGAAAGCTGTATTCTTGCGGCACTACGTAGAATCCTACGGAGCCGTGAGCAGCAGATTCTTTATGACGCCACGAATCTCGGGCAATGTCGCGCACGACGGACGTCCATGATTTATTGCATTTCGCTGATTCGGCGGGATTGGTAGCGGTCTGTTTGTCAGTCGCCGTAGGAGCGGTGATGTTGATTGTCGGAGTGTCGGTCGCAAGTTCGTCGCCGTCTAGAACGCGGCGGGAAAAGAGGTAGATAAAGGATTCAAGGACAGTAGTTGAAACTGTTGCTTGCGGGTGTTCCCAGAGCATTGACATTCGAACATGGAGCGGACCACTGCCTTTTGGTCGCGGGTAGATGTCTAGCAGTTGAGGATGCGGTTTTCCTAATGGCGTATGCAGAGTGAGATTCGGTTCTAGAAATTCAATTAGGTTAACTTGTATGAAGTATGAAGGAAAAATCGTAGGCTCTCACTTAGTGTCTTTTTATCGATCGACTCTAGGGTGTTCTTGTACCATATCCCCGTACCGATCGTCTTCACGGGCTGGTTTCTATGCATGTCGACAACATTCTGCGGTGGCAGATCAGTGATGAAGTCACAAGGCAGTAGGATAAAATCATGCTAGATTCGACGCATTAGTTTCTCTTTTATTCCCATAACGTAGTGATACATACTCGAATTTTATCTTTCAAGCTGCGAACAATATATCCAGTCTCTCCTTCTATTGGAATAACTTCAACCTTCATGCCGGCCTTTTGCGTCGAATTGTATTCTAATTTGATGTACTGCGAAATTGATTGTTCGGCAGCCACATTCGACACCACAATCGCAGCTAAAACAAACCAAACAAATAATCAGCCAAATCATTCACATAGTCACTCGACCCGAATATGGAAAACCGTACATGAAATACCAGCGCGCTGGCACCATTCAAGAGAATAGTAAAGCATCGGCCTGTTCGCAATAGGTAACAGTGCTTTCGTCAAATACGGCGACACGAGCGGCGCCAGTTCCGTGCCTGGTCCGCAAAGGATAATAGCTTGAAACTCCATATTGAACTATCTTTTTTTGTGGCATGTAATTCCGCAAATTATCAGTTTTGCGATTGTTCTTTTGACGATGGGATTTTGCGAATGTTGGATATAGGAGTTTTTCGTGAGTCGACTCTTCAGCCGCAGCGATGACCCTGAATAGAGTCTGAAGACTATTAACTATATTTGTTTGCGCAAGCTAGTCCAGTCTATTATATATCGTAGAATGAAGATATAGGATACCAAAAACATATATTTAGACGCCAGTAAATAACAAAATATCTACCTGTGCACTCTGATTAATGCCTTCTTCATATCATACACCACAAGCAGGAACTATATACATTTCTACTCCTCCGCCTTCACTTCCATAGCACCATCATCAGCCTTCACTTCCTTCTCATCCATATCCATCTCCCCATTTGCAAAAGCATCACCGTTCAATGGTAATATCGTCCCAATAGCATGATCGACGACATGTCGAATCCGGCTTCGTAGCGGCTCGTACGAACAAATGACTTCCATGCTTCGGAAATTCACAGTACCGACATTCTGATCGATCTTGATATACACACCATCGTCAGGATTTTCCATAGGCTCGACAGCTGAGCCGAACTGCGCATCCAAAAATACTAATAACCGCTCAACTTTTTCGGGCCGGTTCAGGTGGCCTGTGCAATGTGATGCGGTCGAAGAAATCTTGACAGACATAGGCGACGAGTCAACTGATAATAAAATAGCCAAAACTGTGTCTGCTATAGCATCATTGATCATACTTCCCTCCCACTCTATCACAAGTGATGGCTTTTGACACCAAACCGTAACTGCATCCATTACGCTATACCCGGCTTCTTCATCCTTTGATACATCCGCTACCGCGCCAAACATCTGTTGCAGGTGGAATTTAACAAGTTCAAAACTCGCGTCCACGGCTACCGATTGCCGCTGAAGCACAGTCGTCGTACCTATGCCTGAAAATTCCTGTAAATCCTCAATTGCCAGAATGCTCATCTCAAAATTCTTTTGTACGAGAATTCCTGATAGAATCTGACCGTCCATTGGCGGCTTGGCTGCGAGTGCACCCATGACTTTGGCAATTTTGACGCCCCGGAATGGAAGTCTGACCTGTTCTGAATTGTGGGGATTGAACACCCTGATTTCTTCGGGAGTATCGCGCAAATCTTTGTATTTACTGAGTATAGCAGACTTTAGACGTCCCATATTTTTCGTTTCACCATGAACAAGGATCTAGTTGCAGAAATAAGTTAAAATTAGCAGTCTCCAAAAAGGAAGTCAAAGATTTAACGTACAATATTTGGGGCGTGCAACAAATCAATAAACTCGGAATTCTGTTTATAATCGACATGCGCGGCAAACGAAATCTCCTCAACGAAGCACCGTCTCGGTACTTTAATTCCACCTCCAGTGATAGACGGAAACTCAGACGGCTCATTCAAAATTTGTTTGGCTAACGTTCCTTCAATTGAATATCCAGTGATAATAAGTGTGTTTTTGGCATCAGGTGCCCATCGTTCAAGTAATTCGCGTGATACTCCGTTCTGTAGCATACCAGGACTGGCAACCATTACACATGGCCCAAGATCATCAAATCGTTCCAAATTCTTTAGACTTCGAATATGTTTGAACTGGAAAGGATTCGATCGGTCATCTCGGAATTTCTTTCTAATGCTGTCGTTCATCATATTAATATAGGTTTGGTAAACTGCCAAGCACTTGCGCGCGAGAGAAGACGCGTAGAATACTGGAATGCCGTCTAAATTTGAATTGTTTTGCCAGTATTCATCTAGCACAAGCAACAGTTCCTGCGCATTTCCAAGGGAAAATACAGGTAATAAGCATCGTCCGCCGTTTAGAATTGTCTTTGTAATCAAATTCAACAGTCGAGTTTCTTTTTCTTGTCGTGGTTGATGTGTACTGGTTCCATAAGTGGATTCAGTAATTAGAATATCTGGTCGTTCTGGAGGAACTTCTGCCACGTTCAAATGCCTATCTTCTTCTCTAGAATAATCTCCAGTAAAAAGCACTTTTATCCCGCCAATCTCAACAAAATACATTGCCGCACCTAATACATGACCAGCATGATAAGCAGTGAATTTGATACCGTCCACTTCAGTCGTCGAATGATAATCCACAGTTTCAATTCGCTCAAATGAAGAACTCAGATCGGCATCGGTATATAATGCTGAGGAATCATTCGCTGAGATTGAACTGACGCGGACGTAGTCGCTAAGAAGCCATCTGTAAATTGCTTTTGTGGGATGGGTCATGAATACTCGTCCTTTGAAGCTGGTGTGCATCATTACGTATGGAAGAGACGCTGCATGATCCAAATGAAAGCTAAGCAATGGAAGTTAGCTCTGAATATTCGTCACCTATTCGCACATAACATGAACATACTGGCTGATCAGCAGAACATCAATAGTCGACAGATCGTAATCGTCATAGTATGGCAAGGCAGCCATTCCGTTCATCGCGGGATGGACGCCAGCGTCAAGCTAGTTCGCGAATTAGTGATGTATAACAAAACATAACCATAAATCTTTCGGATCACTGCATACCATGACGGTTTTGCCCTTGTAGCTGATGATATGACAGCTGCGTCCAACCTCATTTCCACCTCCAAGAGCAACGAACTCGAGAATATCAGACTCGTCAAACTGATTTCAAATTAGCAACAGAGATATCACACAATCTTCCATTTAATATATAAACATACTGGCTCAGAGTCCATCGGGCTCACTTTTTGAACACTCATTGTCTGTCTGATTTAGCGAGTAGCGCGAGAACAGAATTACAGTGTGGGAACCGCTAACTCAACCATTCACTTTCCTTTACTCGGCTGCTCGCTCGGACCGCAACAAATTACTTATGCTAATTTGGATATTTGTCTGATTTACAATCTAATTATTCTTTCTTACAATCAACGTACACTTGTCTGCTCAAAACTTCTTTTCAAGCCAGACTGACAAATATAGAGGACTATGATTACATAACAACCCTAAGCAATTTCGCGCCATCAGATGTAAAAACCTTGCCAGAGAAGAAATCCTGATCTCTTTGCTGATCGATTAAGGCTACACTTGCTTATATTCGAATTGCTCCTAATATTCCATTTTACGTTTTTGCAATTTTCCAAGTCTTCTTTGGTATGTTATCTTTTGTTGTTATGAGGTTGTGGTTGTGTGGAGATAGGAGCTTTAAATATCTACCTCACCTTTGGCGTGCATCATACAAGTTTGGCTAACAAATTCTTCTGTATTCGTACATTCAGCCTTTCAGCTTTATTTTCAAACAATAGTATAACAATGACCGACATCACCTCACCCGCTGAGGTTACAGGAGCGATCAGCGAGAAAGAACCCGTTGAGGCACCCGTCGCTACAGAACCTGCGACCGAAGAGACTCCTGCCGATGAGTCTGAAGAGAAAGCTGAGGAAGTCGATGAAAACAGAATTGCAACTGTATTTGATGATGCCACTCATTTCACTGTTAAGCATCCTTTACGGAACAAGTGGAGGTGAGTTTACGTGAAGTCGAGATTTGCTCGAGTTTGATGTATACTGACTGGTGAATTTTATATAGTCTTTGGTACACTAAGCCTTCTCAGGGAGGAAAGGTGAGCATTTTTAGATGCAATTACTTGATGAATAATAAATTCTAACAGTTTTCAGACCGATTGGGGTGATTTACTTAAGGAAGTTGTGAGCTTTGATTCAGTTGAAGAGTTTTGGGGAATTTACAACAACATTCCCAAGGCCTCCGAGCTGCCGCAAAAGTCCGATTACCACCTTTTCAAGTCTGGCGTTAGACCGGAGTGGGAAGATGTTCAGAACTCCAAGGGTGGAAAGTGGGCTTACCAGTGCAAAGACAAGCGGTCGGTCAATATTGACGAGCTGTGGCTGAATAGTGTATGTATTTTTTTCTGTGGAGACTTTGGGAGCTGTAATTAATTAGAACGCAGCTTTTGGGAGTCATTGGCGAGACGCTTGAAGAAGAGGGTGATAATGAGATTATGGGATGCGTTGTTACTGTCCGAAAGACTCATTACAGAATATCGCTGTGGACTCGAACAGCCGATAATCAGAAGCGATTAATGGGAATTGGGTAAGTCGTTGAACTTCTCTGAATAGAAACCTGGAGAACTAATAGTCCACATAGTCGCCGATTCAAAGAGCTTCTAAAACTTCCTTCTTCTGAGCAGGTCGAGTTTTCCAGTCACTCGGACACCGCTACATCCGGCAGCTCTCGCGCCCGAAGCCGCTTCAGTGCGTAAACTATTTACGGCAATTCACAAGGAACTGAATAAGGGAGCGATCAAAGTGTCATTATTCAGGCGTATATTAGTCCGTTAGTTTTGCTCTTCTTTTTTTATTCGTTTCCTAGTCAGTCCTGCTACTTGCCCAATTGTAGTTATATCTTATTGCGGATTTTCTCTTTTGCTTTAGCGTATTTTGTACAATGAAAACTATGGTGTCTTTTTTTCCAATATTTCGAGGTGTATTATTGTAGAGTTGTCGTCTCGGTTTTGACAGATCAGGGCATAAATAACCTTGACGATTGTAAACTCCATTAATGCGTTGACTTCCGGTGCAATCAATTAAATTATTACCAGGCGGATCAGAATATTCTGCAAATATATATTTTATACAAAATAATGACTACTGTTCTCCACATGAAGAACTTTAAAATAAAAACTCCGCTCTATGCCGCCAATTGTTTTTCGTTAGATTTAAGAAAAGTCTAAAAGAAGAAGAGTTTTCTAGATCTTTGGAAGATGAGCGTTGTCAAAGACGACGGCACGCATAAGATTATGGGCAATAGCCTTGCTCGGGGGTACCTTAATCGGGCAATCCGCGTACATTTCGTCAGAGATATCTAGAACGTTACTCTTCAACTCGGCATTATCAAGTGCCTTTTTGACGACTTCGAAATCAAACCATTGCGCATCTCCTAGCTCGGGATCATGCTCGAGATGGATTTTCTCGCCGTCAGCAAGTGCTTCGCCGATAGCGCCAATCATGAGACTGGACGGGTACGGCCATGGCTGACTTGCGTAGATGGCAACTTTGCCAAGTTTGACGCCGCTTTCTTCCCAGACTTCGCGGCGCACGGCTTCTTCGATGCTTTCGCCTGGCTCAAGGAAACCGGCGAGACATGAGTAGAATCCGGTCGGGAATCGCTTGTTGCGGCCGAGGAGTATCTTGTCGCTGGTGGAGTTCACTACTGCGACAATGATGGTGGGATCGGTACGCGGGAACGAGATATTGGTCACTACACCGCGAGAAGGACAGCTTCCAAGAGTAGCACCTTGGTCAGTAGGCGGGCAAACGCGCTTTCCGCCTGCGTTAACAGACATTGTCTTTGCACCGCAACCAGCACAAAAGGGGTTACGTAAGTTCCAATCCATGTATGAGCGAGCCATTGCGTACATAGCGGCTTCGGCATAACTAAGGATGTAGTTCACTCTGATCTGAGAGAATTCTGCGCCAGTGCCGAGGACTTTAGTGACGAGCTCTGCGAGAGCAATGCCAAGTGGAGTGCTTGCGTCCTTGGGCGGTGTGAGATTGAGAGCAAAGTAGGGCAGACCGGTGTATTTTTCGTGGGTGACGCCAGAAACCGATTCGTCCAAGCCTAGGAAAACTATAAGAGGATATTCCTAAGCAGCTTAAGTTAGCTAACAAAGAAAAAAAAGTACACTGAAAACTACGCAAATTACTTTTGTCGAATCCCACGCAGCAATAGTGTCGTCCTCCGACTTTTCAAAGGGATTGCCGATAGCAGCTTTAACATCACTGTACGAGAAAAAAACAAGTGATCCGTCGGGATTCACAGCAGGATCGAGGTTATTGACGACCAGGAAGCGGGCAGCAGGACAAGTGATTGCCTCCGATAGGAATTTGTAATCGCCGCGAAGGAAGGAGACACGGTTGAGAGGGTTACCTAGGAAAGGCCAATTAGTCAAAGAAGATAAAACAGCGAGCTGAGACGTAATTATACCGGAGAAATACGTGCGCAAGGACTCGCCGTAGCGCTTGGTGAGAGGAGTAGCCATTTTCCAGTCGATTTGTGGGGAAGCGGAAGAAGATCAGCGGTTCAATGTGGATTTCTGCGAATACTGCAGACAAATAAGTAATTGATAAAGACGACTTTGCACACTACAAATTGACCAATACGATGCTCAACGAAATAGCAGCTTGCAGAGAGGAGGAACGGAGGAGGGAGGCCAAAAAGAAGGAGGGGATTGGAGAAGCAAATGAAATTCAAGCTTGTCCAAACAGCCGCTCGGCGAAGGCCCCGAGAGTTGCTTACTATCGCGCATCGGCGCACCTGGTATTCGTTGAACTGCTACATGTCAGTACTCTTAACAACAGTTGATTAAAATGCTATGCAGATACTGTTTAGATACTGGGGGCGATTATGCTTTGACTTTTGTTGTGAAATAGCGGATATTCTTCAGTATTGACTTCATGGTACAGTGGTGCTTCGTGCTAAATTCGCGGAATTCGTCCACCAGACGGTCTCTCTACGCAAATACATAGCATTTGAGAGTTCCAGTTAACTGCTTAAGCTATTCGGTAATAAGCCGAAAGGCGAGTGATTGCTGTAGAGAACTGGGTCGAAGGATACGACACATCGGTCTGATCATCTGTTTCTGTGGGATGATAACAGGTAATTCCAGCGAGTCCTGTTAAATAACGGAAGAGTTTGATATGAAATTTAAACATACTCACAAGTGACTTGATGGTACTTTTACACGATATATTACTCGGTATAAGCGAGAAGCTGACATTGGTTTCGAAATGTATCAAAAACATAGACATATCTCATTTCAGCCCATCATACTTGGCTCCCAAATCCGGCAATTATTCCATAAAGACATAATTTAGTGCAATTTACTGTGCTCACCTGCGAACGGACTCATACAATTGAGATACTATTCTATTGCTCTCTGCTTATCTATGAAGCTATAGATTGTACGTGTGCCGAACTTCCTTATCGCCGCTTTTTTTGCGGCTCGTGCGGCTTGTTTAAATTAGTCGTGCGACTTCAAAGTGAAGATCAGAATACTGTGGGTTCTATAGAAGACGCTTCGATGATATATATATACAGTTTACACATCATTATTGTTTCTAGTATTTTAGTTGTAAGACGGTCTTATTTCTTTAGTAAGTAATTTGTTCTCGGTTCTCTGTGATAAGCGAAAACAGGCGAAGGTCAGCGAGACGCGAAATCATAAACAACTTATTTGATAGGTTCGTCAAAGAAACTGTATTTATTTCACACGATCTTCAATAGAATAAAAATCTCAATCATTACAACCTGGGATAGATCTACGATCTGGCCAAGGAACGGGTGCCTAATGAACCTCCATGCCGCAGCCGTGCATTTCCGCATGACTGCTAAACCATAGACCCTCTCATCGTTGTTCTAATATCGTTGTCACCGAATTCTATCAGATATCAAGACTTTCGTATAAGCTTATTTATACCCGCACGGTCAGAGATTGAATTGTATGATATGTGGGTTTGCGCAAACTAAGATAGCGGAGATTGACGGAGCCTACTACTCATGGCCTTACTTCGCACTAGAAACCGCTACATATCTGCTTGTCAGCTATCTGCTTAGTCTTTTATTCATCTATTACTGCCTTATTCTTTATATAGGCGGTTGCTGCCGGACTATCCATGATGTCCAGGGCTAGGGCACCATAGCACGTGCAGAGGGCTGGCACTTCGACGTTCACTTGCTCGCTCCACAAGAACTCATCGCCTCCAGCCCAATTCACTCTCGAACTTCTTGCACTGCTTTCTTCGCCAGAGTAAGGCCGCTGTTCTTCATTTTGTAATATATCTTTTTGGTCCACGCGAACGACACCTTCGCTTCAACCGTTCTCCTGCCCATTCTGTCGTCCGCGTCCTCATCCGCCGCCTCGTTCGCCGCCGCGAAAGCTGCTGCGCTCCAGGCTCAGCTCCGCCAATTCTCGGCCACACTCTCGCTCCACAAGGATTCCGGCCGCGCGACGCTTATAGCTGCGCGTGAACGACTGCAATCGTATCCCTTTTCCGAGAATTTTTTCCGCGAGTATCAGGCTGCGCTTAAAGCTCTTTCTGAAGCTACACCTCTAAGTCTTGTTTTCATTGTCGTTGTTGCATCTTCAGGAATTGCACTGGGAGTCTTTGCCATGCGTAAGTTTTTTGGATTAGGTGAGGATTCGGGCTCGAGTCGGACTATGAACTCGTCGCATGACCCGAGCAAACCTGACCATGTACTGGTTAAGCACGGAAAACAGTTTCTCCGGGTGGATTTCTCAAAACCGGGAGATATCTCGAAAGGTATAGCCACCGTTGGCGATGTGCGAGCTACCACTGCACGATTTCTTGGTGTGCCCAAGCAAGATGTTGTGCTGGTTGCGGGCGGAAAGAAGTTAAAAGACGATAGAGATACGTTGGCGAGCCATAAAATGATGTCCGGATCACGAATGATGTGTTTAATATCTTCTGCGCAACATGCTGCACCAGTTAGACAACAGGTGCAGAAGCCGCCTGGGCCAACAGACCCGATTGAGAAAATAAACTTGGTGATGGACGCTGCTGATAAAGAACTTCTGCCTATGATTGACGCATTCGTGGCCTCGCCGCCGGACGATAAAGGCGATAAACATCGCATGTTGTCAGAGTATGTCGTTCCTCACTTTTCTTACTATTTTCACACACCAACCCTTTTTTCTATCTAGATTAATTTTACAACGACTGTTTGCACTTGATGAAATTGACACTCACGACAATCCCGATGCCAGAAAACGGCGAAAAGAAGCTGTTAATAAGTTTCATGAATACCAGGCCCGAGTCGACGAAGCCAACATTGGAGAATAATTTTTAATAAGCTGGAAATGAGTTGTTTTTTATTTGAATAGATATTGTACTGATATATCTAATTTTATAATACATTTTGTTGATTGTTATCTTTTTATTCCATGCCATATACCTTAATTTCCCGATGTTTTACCAGATCTAGTCTTCCACTACTCAAAACGACGACGGTACATAGGACCAAATACCGATGCAAACCCGCAAAACGCGTACAACCTAATTTTTGTTTTGAAAGACATTAATTTCTCAAAGTCTTTCAGTCGATCGCTGCTCTCTTCGACTTTTGGTACGGAATCTGAACGTATTTGATTGAACATGATAGGATCATCAGTCAGCACTGCGTCAATATCCAAACCAATACAGAGATTCATCAACTCAGAGCCATTCACTGTCCATGAGTAGATGAGTTTGTTCAGACTTCTCAGAGATTTAATGAGGTCATAGCCAGGATTGCTGTATAGAGAAGCTATCAGCATGCTGACTGCGATCACAGACGGCTCGTTTATGAAATTCGAGGCATAGACCGGGTCGACGCCAATATGAATCAGCGAAACGTCAGGACAATGTTCTTTGCAAAAGGGGAGGAATTTGACCTTGGTGAGATATTAGACGATGCGGCATAAAAGTAAGAATTTTGACGTACCAGCCAGATACCGAGAACAACACGCTGCTTCCAGAACGAGATATCAGCCATAACTTCACTCATAACCTTTGAAATTGCTTCAATGACCGCGACATCATTGTCAGCTTTGACATCGATACAGATCCATTTTCCTTCAAATTTCGGGTTTGAAACGAATTGCTGCAATACGTCTTTGAGCAAGATCATTTTTGAATGAGGCTCTTGAATCGTTCTGAGATGATCTAAGTCGCCTATATAGTTTCGTTCTTTAATAGGCTGCGTGGTAGAGCCGAAAACGCGTTTCGCAGTGGGATCATGCGAGATCACGACGTGTCCGTCAGACGACAAATGGACGTCTAATAGTATGTCAACACCAGACTCATAGTCAGTTAGCAAAACAATTAGCACACCGGTTTCTATGCCATCTGCGCCACCCTCGACTGCAGCAACTAGACTTTCCATGGAGTTCTCGGGGTATGTTGCCGAATATCTAGAATTACACATGTCAGCATCCCAAAGCACCTTCGAATCAGTCAAAGAGATTAAGATACCCTCTGTGACCTATCGATCGGGGCATTCTAGTAGTCTTGAGTTCAGTAGAGTCATGACTAGTCATTGCCTTTGCGGCAAAGACTGAGGTCTGAAGGGTAGTCATGATGAGTGCTGATGGTATATGATGTGATAATTCTCCGGAGATAGCGTATATTTAATGATCTAAGCTTGAGAAGTCGAAGAACGCAAAGGCAAATGACAGAATAAACCTTGGTCCGCAGCAAAGCAACGAGCCATAAGCGTAAGCAGACAGAAGAGACGAAAAAGAAGCTGACGAGGCAGATTATCGACAGAACAGCGCTCGGGTTTAAGGCGAAGCTCATCGTCCTTGGGTTCGTGCACGTGCAGCGGATAATCACGCTTTGGACTTCTGAGTGGTTTACTCACATCCGGCGTCTTCACGAGGCCTCAGATCGACGTAGATTATACAAGGCAAGGAAGAGAACAAGGCGGCGGGAAAAGTGTTTTTGCGGATTTACGATGATCCGGCGAGAATTGGGCTTCTTGGGCTTGGAGACGGGCGGCGGCGGTGGGCGATCTTGGCTTTGGGCGGTCAGAAGGCACGCGTATTATGTAATATATTCCGCTACAACAAACAAGTCAAGCAAATGCGTATTTCCACACTGCTGACATTATAGCATATATAAATATTCAAAGGAACTATACAGTGCAACTATAAGCAACAAGCAAATTCTGGTAAATCCAATGACGTAATTTTAAACTTTCTTTACTTAGGCGAACTCAACGAGCGACAACCGCAGTCGACTCGCCTTATCCACCCTCTTTGCAAGCATTTCCCCAGACTGCAGCCAGCAACCACGTTGTATCTGATAGCCTCGCAGTGGCAGCGATAAGCTACAAGACATTGAAGATATGGGTTCCAGCAACTCGAAGTTGGCGTTTAAGCAGTCGGTTTTCAGATTGTTCGAGGAGCAGAATATTCCGGCTTCTGATCCACTATGGGAACAGGTACATTTCATACTTATCATATACTGAGTCTATACGTATACTTATTTCTGCATGTTAGTTTTGGCAAGTGCCTGAAACAGCAGAGGATATCTACATTTTATTGTCTGCATCCGATGTACGACGAACACGAGATACAGCACTACCCAACCTCGAGCAACTGATAATAAACGTCACCACGCATCTGATATTTCTTTTGGCGAATTCGCAGATACATTATGCGTCTGCAACAAACAATCTTTCTGCAAGCCCGCCTGCGCAGACGGTATCGGTAAACGAATTTGGCGAGCAGAGGCCGCCGATGACGGCTGCACAAGCCACTCGCGAGACATTAAATTGCATGCGAATTCTAACGCGAGTCATGCCTTTTATTTACGAGAAACCTGAGCTTGAAGATTGGCAGCATGACCTTTTTTGGGGAATGGGTGATCCACTTCCCGAAATTGCAAGGAATCCAAACATGGCTGAGAGCGAGGATGCTAATGAGCAAGAGGAGATCGAAGAGCGGCCGCTAGGCGCCGCCTTGATTGATACTCTAACTGATTTTTTGTTTTTACCGGGATTTGCATTACCGATTGTTGCCGGGAAAGACTCGACTATTGCGTATACGATTTGGGAAACCGGAATTGGAAGTACGACACCGGTGGGCACTACCCATCAGCTTGAAGCCAACAAAATCGAAGCTCTACGAACATTTTTGGCAATTTTGTCGGAAGCAATGTATCACTCTCCGGGAATTTTGCCGACAAAAGGTGTACGGTTTACGTCGTACTTGGTATGCAATCCCGACAAACGAGTCGTGCTTAGTGTCCTTTGCTCGTTGTTGAATACAACCATGAAGTACAATCCGGGATGGCGCATCCCTTATAACAGTGCGGGCTCATTAGATCCTAGACAGTTATTGGTGACGTATTGTCTGCAGTTGCTACTTGTTTTGACGACCTATTCCGTTCCTGATGACGAAGATATCATTGCGTTAGGAATTCAGATTGATGATCTGGCAAAAACGCCTACAGTCCAAACAGCGCAGTCTACGACACGGAAATATTTAAAAAATTGGTACCGATATTATATGGGGAGATTACACAGAGTTCAAGATTTGCAGTTTTTGGCCGATGGAATGTCGAGATTGCTGAATCAGCCTATGCAGTCTGTTACTTCTTATTTATCTGTTGGTCACCGGCATATCGAATGGGCTCCGGAATTGATTATGCTTTTTTGGGAGTTAGTTCGGCAAAATAGCGTACGTGCAAGTTGTCTTGTGTGAATCACTGCTTGTTACTAACTGACTTAAATAGCGATTTCGAAATTATATCATCTCATCAGATAGAATTCACGATTTTGTGGTATTGCTCTTATACTACGCGCACACATATCGCCTCGATGCGTCACGAGCCGGACTCGTACGACTCTGCATTTATGTTTTACAAGCAATTTCTGCAGATTCTGTATTCAGTGTCCGACTTAATCGCCAATTCGAGTCACATAACGCATTGCCGTCGTCAATGCGGATCTCAGGATGGGATCCAACGGCTTCGTATGCGGACTACCTACTAATTTCGATATACAGCCTGATGAGCAGCAGTAATGGGAAGCTTGCTGCTTTGTACCCGTCGTTACTTGACACGCAGGTTAATCTTGCGCCGCATGTGTCGAATATCAATCGGTTGACCTGCAGCCGTTTGATGCAGCTATTTTCTACGTTTTCGACACCGTCGTTTTTGATGGCAAATGGTTCGAATCATATGCTGGTCGACAAATTACTTGAAGCAATGACTGATATGATTGTCAATAACAATCACCAGTCGAACGCGAATCTGTTGTATACAATTTTCCGATCGCGCAGGAAATTTGAGGCGTTGAAAGAGTTGACATTTGAGCGGTGCATGGAGGAAGCCGGGAAGCAATGGAGAGTGGCAGCTGGGGTCGGCGACAGCAAAGGTGATGCTGTTGTGTCGATGGACGGCGCTTCTACTGCTGCTGAAACTGCCTCAGATCCCAAAGGGAAGGGAAAAGCCGTAGCGCAGGATAGTGCGGGGTCGTCTACGTTAAGTTCTGCAAATGGTAACGGGGTGCAGCAATTCGATACGGATGGGCAATTTGTGCCTACGCAACAATGGTTCGATAGCTGGCACCCAAAGTTACATCTTGAGATTATCTGCCATTTACTGGACGTGCTGCCAGGATTTATTCCGCGACTGGGCACTATTCATGGGGCGCCGACATCGTCAACTGCCACGTCGCCTACGCGGGTATCTCGAGAGTATCCGCCGGATTCAGACGTGATTAGCGCACTGCGACACTTAGACGACGAGTCCGTGCTGCCTAAAACGTACCAGCGCTCATTCCGCGAGCCAAATGCGTTTGAGTGGACGGTTGCTGCCAAAGGATGGTATTACTCGGTACTATGGGGAGCTATTTACGTGATGCATGAGCTGATCGCGTCAGAGGACGGGTCAGGCGCGGGAGGAATCATGGCCGCGGTGACGGGATCAACAGGCGGGGTTGCTAGTACGGCATGGTGCGGAGTGTGGAGAGGAACAAAGATACAGCTGTTTAGGGTGCAGGAAAGCAAAGCAGCCGGACCGAGTCTGATGAGACCGCGAGGAGCGGTGGACGCGGTCGGAAAGTCTATGCTTGAGCGACTTAGCGTTGGAGGCAAGGCGCCAAGCGGGACATCGTGATCAGGGTTGTATGTAGAATAAAATTGGTTATACGAAATACTATAAACGTATAGAGATAGGATACAAGAGAGATCGAAATCGGATTGGAAGTGGATATCAGATATGTCTTCAGAATATAAGTAACTCTCTTTTGAATGTTCTCAGATACAACGCTCGTCTGCGGACAGACAATGCTGCATACTGTCAAATTTGGCTTTTGTGGTAAACAATTCATCGCTAGACAATCAACGATATGCACTGCAACAACGCTTCGAGAAGCGAGGGGATCAGCCCGTCCGATTTCTGTTCTCCTGTCGAGGATCAGTCGTGGGTCACTGCGAGGATGCTCTGGACGTGAGGGGTTCGTCATTGGGGATCCACTGCCTGCTGATGTTAGTTTAGCGCACTCGACTGAATGGCGATGCCAATATAGACGACTTACACGATGCATACCGCAGTGAGAGCAGCGCAATGAGATCAGATGGCTACAGCCAGCAGCTGGTCACAACTCACAACTCACAAATAGCCCTACATTCCTAAGAGTGCGCAACCCTACACCAGCCTATAAAGGCAACGGCCGCCGCCAGCTTCCGGCTCTTCTTCTTTTCCGCAAGACAGAAAGTCAGCATCGATTCTTATATGGCTCTTGCCTTTTACCAGAGCCATCAGGGTACTGCTTTCAAATGTCTTTATCTTTAGTTTTTGGAAAACCTCTTGTTGTATCTCCATGAGATGCGCTTAGTTAGAAGAATTGATTCTGTTGCCTATAATATCGATCCCGAGCACTGTAGAAAACCGAGCCCGTAAAACCCGACCGCTCTCGCCCGGCTGCCTGGTAAAACTGCTGCGCTTGCATCAGCTGAACCGCGCTTCTGCTCCTCGCTGCGAACTCACGATAAGATGCGCGCAGTCCGCCAGCTCCCCAAACAGACACGCGGCCGCGGGATTGGCGGTGGTTGCGCGCGCTCGAAGTAAGAACTCAACCCTCTTCCATTCCTCGATATCACAGCCCGTCCACCCCTTCATGGCCACGACCACGTTCGTTCCTTCTCGCTCTCCTTTCCAGGCCCGTTCCCGTGCTGCTCCTCACGCTGGCTTTGCTCTCCGCGCCCGTAACATCTAGTGTCTTGCCTGTACGATGAAGTTTGGTAAAAAGTATGTTCCGTGCTGCGTGCTGCTGCCTCTCCGTCGTCCTTCGTGCTAACGGCTCTCCTGCAGTCTCCCGCGCAACGAGGTCCCCGAATGGAGGTATCTATTCTCTCATGTCCTTCTCTTCCTTACATTATTGTTACTGACACGGCTATCCACGCAGTGCGTTCTATCTCAACTACAAGTCCCTCAAGAAGCACATCCGCAACGCCAAAGACCGCGCCGTGGCCCAAGGCGACTCCAATGGCCCTGTCAACGAGGCCTACCTCACTCGTACGTCTGTCCCGCCTATCTCAATCTGATTCCTTTGTTGTTCTCGCTCTCTGGTCGTCTGCTCCTCCTCTCGCATCCGCCCCCCAGACTGAACACATGGCGTTTTTCAGGGGTCGCATGTTGCTGACTCACCTCATCTCCCAGCTTTCTTCTACTCCCTTGACCGAAACCTCGAAACCGTGGACTCGTTTTACAACAAACGTCTAGCTGAATGTTCGCGACGCATCAAAGCGCTCATCGACCGGTTCCCTCTGAATATCAAGCCGTCGGATTATGACCGTGATGATCTAGAAGATCTTGTCGGTGCTCTGCTTGAACTGCGCAGTCAACTTCGCATGCTGCAGGTTCGTGTTGGCCTCTGCTCTTTCTCTTTCCCCGCTCTTGCTGACCTGTAATCATCTAGTGGTACGCCGAGGTGAATAAACGCGGATTCGTTAAAATCCTCAAGAAACTCGACAAGCGCGCAGGCGTCAACGAACAAGATCGCTACCTGGACTCAAAAGTCTTCATCTTGCCCTTTGCCTCTGGAATCGTTGCCAATGATTACATGGAAACAATAAACCACTGGCTATCTGACCTCGCGCCTGACGAAATTGACAAGGACTCCATGCGATCGTCGTCTCCTACTGCTTTCCATGGCGACTCTAACGGTCAAGCGCAAACTACTGTGTCTCCAGTGTCTGAAAATATAAAGAATGCGGTTGCATCTGATGATCTGAAACTGTTGAAAAACGTACTCGCGGATTTTGAAGGAGATGCTGAACAACTCCAAAAGGCAATTCTTACAGGTTTACAAAAGGCAGTGTCCTCAAAGTCTACCCAGTGCATTGAGTATCTCTTACAGCATGTGACAAGTCTTTCCGACCTTTCAGATTTCCGGGGTCGCAACCTCATTCATAGGCATGTGGTGGCTCTTGGCCGTCAGCGGAATTCCGTGCCGAACGGCATTCCCGAGCGCTCGCGCGATTTCTACATTACACCAGCTGAAAACCCTGTTTCCACCGCTCAGTTGACTCAAGTCTACGGAAGCGATGGTATCAATTCAACTGACGAAACCTCAATGCTTCGATTTATTTTGGATCATCTTCGAATCGAGCACCGTCCGGCATTAGCAGCTCGCGATGGATACAAGCGGAGTCCCTTGCATTACGCATCTCAGTATGGTACTCGACAAGTAACTGCTTTGATTGTCGAGTACCTGAAAAAGTGGGATCTCTGGGACGCACCGACGGGACTAGATGCTCCTGAGTGGATCGATGCCGAGGGTCTTTCGCCATTCCATCTTGCAGTGATTGGAAAACATCCCAAAACATTGAAGGTCTTGCTGGATGCGGCTAGTCCTATCCCGCCTCGCGATTCATCACATTTGCTCACGCTCGCTGCTAACTCGGATTACGCTGAAATCATAGATTTGCTTCTGGAGGCTGGTCTTAATGTCGATTATGCAGATAATCAGCTTGGCGAGACGCCGCTCTACAGTGCTGCCAAATTCGGTCATCTCAACAGTGCTACTACTTTGCTCAAACATAAAGCGAATACCGAGATCTCTGAAAACACCTATGGTTGGACGCCATTATTTGTTGCTGCCGTTTATGGATACGCTTCCATAGTTGATCTTTTGATGGTGAACGGCAGCGATGTGTCAAAGACCGATGGTTCAGGTTGGACTGCGATGGAGCACGCCTGTTTGCGTGGACACTTGGATATTGCCGAGAAAATGCCTACTCCGCAACCTCCGCCATCTCCGTTCCCAACACCAAGTGATGTTTCGAGCGCGGCGTCTGCATCCGTTGATAGCTTGCTTTCACTGAATTCATCTGCTTCCTCGCCGTCGAGTTTGGGAAACAGTTTTATGCCTGCTCCGTTACGGGAACCAATCAAGAGTTTTGGTCACAAATACTTGAAGAACAATACTACGATGGTGCTCGTCACTCTCGGATCAACTGATACTCGTACCGACGTCACGGCGGTAAAACTCGATCAGGTGCCGATGTCGCGTGTTCATTCTACACAATTAGATACCGCGCTATCGCTAGTGATCTCTGCACAAAACGCGATCGGTGAACCGACTGTTATTGATTTACCGATTCAAGATAATCCTTCTACGGAGCCTATCGTCTTTCAAACAACAGACCCTAGTAAGACGCGATTGTTTTTTGATATCGTGCCGACGTATGCGGGAAACAGACACCAGATTCTCGGACGTGCAGTAGCGATGCTCTCTAGTATTAAGACTTCAGTCGGTCAGTCTGTGCGTAGTTTACACGAGACTATCACTGTGCCAATTGTGCAAAACACGACATTAGATGTCCTCGGAACTGTCAGTTTTGAGTTTTTGATTGTTAAACCGTTTGAGCATCCGAATATGAGTATCGCAAAGTCATCTACATACTGGAAATCGTTGACTACTACGCGTGTGATCGGACATCGTGGTCTAGGCAAGAACTCGACGTCGCATAAAAGTTTGCAGCTGGGAGAAAATACTCTACAATCCTTTATTGCGGCGGCGAACTTGGGTGCCAGTTATGTCGAGTTTGACGTGCAATTAACTCGTGACCATGTGCCGGTTATTTATCACGATTTCCTAGTCGCTGAGACTGGAATCGATGTACCAATGCATGCGCTTACGCTCGAGCAGTTTCTGGCTGTATCTGAGCGTCGCACGCCGAAAGTAAGAAGTCGAAATCCGTCGCCTAGACGCGCCGATAGTCGCAATTCAAACAATTCGAATGTGTTTGCGAATACGGTTGACGATCGCCTTTCATTGCTGGGCATGAGTCAAGATTCAGCTGCGTCGTCGTCTTCTACGATTGCAGCTGGACGACGACCTAGATCTTTGTCTTTGGAAATGGATGGGGCGGACAATGAGTACTTTGAAAGACTGAAATTCACGCGTGATTTCAAGAAGAAAGGGTTTAAAGGAAACTCACGTGGCATCAGTATCCAAGCGCCGTTCACTACTCTCGAAGAAGTATTCAAGACTTTGCCAAAGCACGTGGGGTTCAATATCGAGTGCAAATATCCCATGCTAGATGAAAGTCAAGCTGAGAATATGGACGATTTGGCCATCGAACTCAACGAATGGGTCGACACTGTTCTCAAGATCGTATACGACCACGCTAAAGGTCGCGATATCATTTTCTCAAGTTTTCATCCCGACGTTTGCGTAATGCTCTCCCTCAAGCAGCCTTCTATCCCCGTTCTTTTCCTTACTGAAGCCGGAACTGTGAAGATGGCCGATATCCGCGCATCAAGTTTGCAGGAGGCAATCAGATTTGCATCGCGGTGGAATTTACTTGGTTTGGTATCTGCGTGCCAACCACTTATCATCAGTCCACGACTGATCAGGGTCGTCAAGGAATCCGGATTAGTTTGCTTTAGTTATGGGACCATGAATAATTCTCCCGAGTATTGTAAATTGCAGATGAATTACGGTGTCGATGCCGTGATTGTTGATTCAGTTCTGGCAGTGCGAAAGAGTCTTACGAATGGTAAAGCGAGTCCGACCACGTCGGAGATAGCCAATGGTCTTTAAATCAGGGGATTAAGAACTTGCTTTGTTTGTTTTTAGGGTTATGGAGTTTTATCGATTAGAAAATAAAAATATGAAATTTTGTGTATAGTCTGAACTAATCGTTGAATGTGATTAAAAAATCAAATGAATTTATATACATATGATACTTATACTGACTGATTTAAAAGAGCTTCTGGATCAGTACTTGAGAAAATGAACTCTAAATCGGCCGCAAGCTTCTTTCCCAACCTGCGCACCCTCGATCCGACATTTTCGCTATCGACGGCCAAAAACGCATCGACCGCCGACATTTGCACCGACTGCATCATCTTATGCAATGAACCGTGCCGCTCAACAATTCTACCTGCCAGCGGATCTGTCACGAATTTAACCTGCCGCATTGTTCGACGAAATGTGTCTTTGACGTCCTTGCCGGCTTGGATTTGTCCTGCTTCCATACAAATCGCTTCATGGATATTCGTTTTCGCCCGCTTATACGGAATAGTGCCGATATCTTGCGTTAAGATCGAAATCCAAGTAGCGGAATCCAAGGGGCTGGATGAGTGACTGACTAGACAGTTGTAGCGCACTTGAAGCGTGATCAATGCGTCTTCTACTCGTTCATCGTCATCCGCAGCATTGTACTTTGCAAAGATTTTGCTATGTAATTTATCCTCTTTTTTCTTTCGAACCCGGTTTCTTGATGAGCTAGACTCTCCTTCGGCCTCAAGTAACGCATTCTGCACTGATTTTTCGAATTCCCGACGATTCTGCTTCACTATCTTTTGCAGAAATGATGCGAGCCCTTCAATCATGTAAATGAGTCGCATATCAGGAAATAAACTCTGCACTGTTTCCACTTTCTCATTTAATTGATCGTCTAATACCATATTCACAAATTCGGCACCAGTAATTAGAACAAGAATAAACTGCTCTTTTCGAATTTCTTCTGGAATCGGAACGAAATGGTCTAACGCGGGACTATACTCGGCCCTGACTTTTCGTCGCCATTTAATCATGTTTCCAGTCGGACTATGCCAGTTTGTCGAGATCTCAATGCCCAGTTCTTGAAGTATCCGACATAAATGCTCGCCTGGTTCAATCAACGACAGCTCGGCGTCGATATCAACAATCATTTCAGCACATGTTGACTTCTTATCGCGCTTGAGAACATTCACGGCAGCAAATTCCTTGTCGAGCATTTTTTGCCGCATTAATTGTTCTTTCTCTCGGGCTCGTTGCTCTCGACGAGCTTCAGCTTCGCGTTTCTTTGCCGCCTATTACCGCGCTGTTAATAATCAAAACAACAATATTATCTACAAAATAAACTCTTACAGCTGATTCACTCAATGTTCGAGCGGCTTTTTGTTTCTTGGCCTGAGTCAAACCTTGACTACCTGTCTCTTGCTCACGCCTTTTGGCTGTATTCGGCAGATTCAAAATTTTGTCCATGTTGAGATTATCAAGACGGTCGAAAAGTGCTTTGTTGCGATCAATAGTTCTTGAATCTGCAAAGCTGAGATCGATCGAATCAATGCTATCGTGTTGAATTTGAGAAAGTCGGGGAGCTGGAGAAGACGAGGAAGTGACAATATCGTCCACTATTGTCACCATTCCGGAACGATGATCTTCGATAGTGGATGTGGTCGTTGGCATGGATCGTGAAGCAGTAGCTAAAGTAGGCATCGACTGCGGTTTACCAGTTGATCGCGAGATTGCTCGGCGAGTGATGGGTATGTTTTCTTGATTTTGCGAGAAAATAGACGGCCGCGTTACCGATAAATCAGTGCTTATAAATGGCGTAAAATCGTCCGATGAATGAAAATCAAAATCATCTGACCGCTGGCGGGGTACTATACAGACGTTTGAGCGCAGAGGAGGTGATGAAGTAACATGAGATGTTGAAGAAACGTGGGAGAGCAAATTTAATGACGGAGCTGGTGGACTTGAAGAGGAGACTAGTGAAGAAGAGAGGGGAATATTTGCAGTGAATTGTGATGTCGGTAATGACTGCAACGGTTTACTCTTATCGGAAGTATTGAGAGGCCTAGAGTTCGTTGTATGGCTTCTCGTGTTTGAACTCGTGTCAGTCTTTTCGCCACTCGGTCCAAAGGCATTTTTGAGCGAATTGATCTTGGCAAATACATCTTCAATAGCAAACCCACTATCGCCGAGATCTGAATCCGAATCTAGCTGCTGAGATGGCCGAGATGGCAGGGACACTGATCGCCCGGCTTTATTCCCAACGCTTGGTATTTGCGTTACAGAAGCGACGGCAAGGTCATCGTCGTCGTCTACTAAGTCGTAGATTATGCTTTGTCGAGTGACAGCAGAATGAGTTCTTTGCGATTGCGGAAGATTGACTGGGAGAGTATCTGGTTCGGAGTCTGTCGTTTGAGAAAATGCGGTAGATCCAATAATACTATCTGAATCGACTGAAGCAATGACGCTATGGAGGTGATGTTAGTAAGCATCCAAAACACAACTATAGTGCGCGTACGCTATGCTCCTTTTGAGAGGCGACTGGAGATTATTCAGCGAGTGCTGAGACTGTGAGGAAGTACTGATAATAACTGGGGAATCTTCGATTTCGATGATGTGGGGTCTGATTGGACTGCAAGCAGGCTGTGACGAGCTGGTCAAGGAAAAAGACTGTGAAAGTCCTAGCGGAGCCTGCGTAGACGAAGATTGCAACAACTACAAATCAAGTCAGTATTAGGAATAGCAGAATTCAGGATGTTGATCGTACTGCGCTCTCGTTATGCTCGGACGCTTCAGGGACCTGCGTTGAATCTCTGTGGCGAGGTTCGCTGCTCCTACGAGCAAGAGCATCGTCTGGCCCTGACAAACTAGACATTGCACATAATGTGTACTTTATCGCTCACTGCTATCATAGAAAGTGGTTGTACATTGCTGTTGAATTTATGTAAACAAATAACACAGGTTTGTGCCACAACAAATCGAGTCTTCAATTACCGGCCGCACGTGGCAAGGGACTGTGGCTGTGTGTGGCTTTGTATAAACTTCAAAACTGTTGCAATAAAGCTGGATAATAAGCCGCATGCTAAACGGCTCATTATGTAGGGCTCAATGTAGGGCTAAACGCAGTCACACTCCCTCGGCAGCGACTCCCAGCGCTTGGCTACTGAGGGCCTACATCCGACTCACGAACCGACGCTTCCCAGTCCTCAGCAACACCGAGTTCACTCAGCACCTTCGCTTTTTCCAGCAAAGCCGTCTTAACAACTCAGCAAATATGTCGCACAGAAAGTACGAAGAACCCAGACACGGTTCGCTTGGTTTCCTGCCCAGAAAGCGGGCTGCTCGTCATCGTGGAAAGTGCAAGTCTTTCCCGGTCGACGACAAGACTAAGCCCGTCCACCTCACCGCTTTCTTGGGATACAAGGTATGCAATTACGCTTTGTGATGTATGGTCGATTGGGAGAATGCACGCTGGTCTCTTTGTTGTCGAGACCGGTGCAAGTGAAAAGAGAGATCTCCGCTTCTTTCCCGAATAAACCGCTAATATGGAAAACTTATAGGCTGGTATGACCACCGTCGTCCGCGACCTCGACCGTCCCGGTTCTAAGATGAACAAGCGCGAGATTGTTGAAGCCGTCACTGTTGTTGACACTCCCCCCATGGTTGTTGTTGGTGTTGTCGGATACGTCGAGACTCCCCGTGGTCTGCGATCTCTCACCACCGTTTGGGCCGAGCACTTGTCCGAGGAGGTTAAGAGACGATTCTACAAGAACTGGTACCACAGCAAGAAGAAAGCTTTCACCAAGTACGCCAAGAAATACGCCGATGAGGGTGTCTCTGTCTCGCGCGAGCTTGAGCGCATCAAGAAGTATGCTACCGTCGTCCGTGTCCTTGCCCACACTCAGATCCGCAAGACTCCTCTCTCCCAGAAGAAGGCGCACCTTCTCGAGATCCAGGTCAACGGTGGTTCCATTTCCGATAAGGTCGACTGGGCCAAGGAGAACTTTGAGAAGGAGATTGAGGTTTCCTCGGTCTTTGAGCAGGATGAGAACATCGATGCCATTGCCGTTACCAAGGGTCACGGATTCGAAGGTGTCACCGCCAGATGGGGTACCAAGAAGCTTCCTCGTAAGACCCACCGTGGTCTCCGAAAGGTCGCCTGTATCGGTGCCTGGCATCCGGCCCACGTCCAGTGGACTGTTGCTCGTGCCGGTCAAGACGGATACCATCATCGTACCTCGGTCAACCACAAGATTTACCGTGTTGGTAAGGCTGATGACAAGGGTAACGGATCAACTGAGTTTGACCGTACTGACAAGACCATCACCCCTATGGGTGGATTCGTCCGTTATGGTGAGATGAAGAACGACTTCCTCGTCATTAAGGGATCTATTCCTGGTGTCAAGAAGCGTGTTATCACTCTGCGAAAGTCACTTCGTGTCCACACTTCGCGCAAGGCTCTCGAGAAGGTTCAGCTCAAGTGGATCGACACTGCTTCCAAGTTCGGTAAGGGTCGTTTCCAGACTCCGGCGGAGAAGGCCGCGTTCATGGGTACTCTCAAGAAGGATCTCGAATAAGCATAAAAAAGTCTTGGAAAAGTGTTTTTGTAGACGTTCTTTTATTGGAGGATTATACAGAGCTTGAAAAAGTAGTGCGTTTTGTATTTTTTGTTCAAATAGGTTGCCGGCTTTGCTTTATGAATCATTTTAATTGTATAAATCAATCATAAATCATCTGTAGAGATGTCTAGTCAAGTACTTTCATTCTCTCTTTTTCCATCTTGTAAGCAGACCGTATTTAGACGATTAGTTGTATACAGTTATCGTACTAAAATGGCTACTGCGCCTTCTCAAATCGTTCCCTAGCCGCCTCCCTAACTTTATCTGCAAACGAATTGCCGGCACTGCTATTAGGTCTCGCTTCTTTCTCGATATCCAATTTCGCATTCTGCGCCCCGAGACCAGCGCCTTGAGCGTACATTTCCGGCTGTAAAGCGTGCGCAATGCCGGTTCCGGAAGCACCTAGACCAGAACCCTGTTTCCAGCCCATAGACGAAAGTAATTTACTGCCTTTTGAAACTGCAAACATATCGTCATCATTATCATCGTGGTCGCCTTCGCCATTATCATTTATAGTGGATGCGATGGTGGTCGGAGTCGTGGATGCGGGAGGTATCTGAGTGGTATCTGGTTTCGTCGAAGGTGCTGCTGCTGTTGCTGACGCGGGTTGATTTTGCGCAACACGGCGTTCCCTTGCGCGATCTCTATATCCCGAAGACGACGACTTTGAACCTTTTGCATTCGCCAGTCGTTTTCTGGCAATTTCGCATTTCTCGGAAATTGTCAACATGTGGCTATGCAGCCGCGATAATCGTTCATGCTTATTGACTTGGTCGAAAGCGGTGAATTTGCGGCGGCATAGTAAGCATACAGGTCTGTTTGGGTCGGCAAAAGATTCTTGGAATGAAGATTGTTGCTCAGATTGGGCCGCGGCCGAGGATCCGTGAAGCTCTTCTTGTTTGCGTTGCCAGATTTGTAATTGAGGTGTCATTTTCTTTGAAGTGCTCATTTCTTTCTTCTTCTTTGGCTGTTTCGTAGTAGCTGCTTCTGTAGATTGCGTGGCCGGCGCAGCTTCAGAAGGTACGATATCACCACCCAAACTGGTTAAAAACGCAGAAACATCGTCGCTCTGCGACTCGGGAGAAACGTAAACTCCAACGTACGCATTCTCGTCCCAATACCCCATCCTAGTTTTCCCATTCGCTGCCAAGAACGAGTATTTCTCGGAATCCGACTTAGTTCCGTTATTATATAGCGGCACGAAAACTCCCGGATGAATGAAATTAAGCTCAAGGTCGGTGTCGAACAGAGTGAGTGTATTGCCGTCTTTAGATCGTGTGAGGCTTTGTAAGGCAGCTTTACAATCCGCGGCAGATGAAAATTCAATAAATGCAAACCCAATCGAAATCCCCGAAGCACGTTCGCGAGCAAGTAAGATTCGACGGTAAGATTTGGACAAATTGAAACTCGATAGTGACGATGCAAGATCAGTTTCGGAGACATAAAGTGGGAGATTTCGAATGATTAAGAATTGCGAAGGGATTTCAGAAATGTCACTGGCACCGTCGTTGTGCGTTGGCGGACGCGTTGTAAGGGGTCCATGCCGCACGGAAGACAAAGGTACTGTCCCGCTCATTGCTTCTGAACTGAGTGTTAGCTCGCACGGTGAGAGAGTGTACATATGAAGCCGGACTTACCTTTTCGAGACGCATTACATTTAAAACACTCTGTTCGTCGCGGGTAGTTCGCTTCATTACACTAATGCATGTCAGTCAAGATCACAAAGATTCGTGGTATAGAGAAAAGAACATACTAGTCGACAAACCCAGCCTTCCTCCTCTTCAGGTGCAGATTTAGAATAATTGATTTTTAATATCGTCCCGTCTACATCTAACGACGGGAAATGTGCGTCAATAAAGGAGCGTGCGTCGTTGACCTCAGTAAATCTAACAAATCCAAAGCCTTTGCTTTGCTCTATATTTCACTGTTAGGTGCGGCAGACAATAGAATGGAGAAAGTTCGCACTTGTATTTCGATCACGAATGATTGTTGCCCGGATCGCTTTTGCGCCATATCGCTTCACTGTTTCTAACAACTATATAGCTCATATGTTAGTCGTCGTTTCAAATATGTCGTATCTGTAAGTACGCACATCCTCCTGAGTGTATTCAAGTGGTACCCCACGAACAACAATATCATTAGACGGCGCCCCAAGTTTCATCGACACATCCTCTCGCCGTCTATAAGGCGACCCCGACCGCCCACCACGTCTGTACCCGCCTCGTCGTTCACTGTCGTCATATTCTTCCGCACTAGAATACGATCGCCGTCGATGGCGCCTTGAAGGCGATCGAGATCGAGATCGTGAACGCGATCTGGAACGAGAGTGAGAGCGTCGGTGCGAAGAACGTCGGTAGTCTCTGTCATCGTAGTTGAGTTCGTCGCGGGAGTGGTTGGAGGCAGCACCGCGGCGCAAAGAAGGCGGATCGGCTCTACGATATGGATCTGACATCCTTGCGTAGTTGGTTCTCCGGATGATTGTGAAGAGGTTGGAAAAATGAAGGGAAATAAATCGAGATTGCCGACGCGATGGCTATGGTGCGGCGCAAGATTTATTTGACTGACATTGAATTTCCAAAGAAGCAAATTATCTCATTTATCAACCTAAAGAGACTATAGCGGTTGATAAGAAACATCCACCGCCTAATTTCCTCAAAGACTACAACCAAAAATGCCCAAAAACACCTTTATAAAGCCTCGCTTTTCCATTCAGTCCGATACGGATCTCCAGCATTCTTCTCTGCATCCTCCGTGTATGCAGCGCTAATGCAATCATCTTCCGACTCACTCTCAACATTATTTTTGGGCTCACCCTATCCAATTGCGCCAGCTTATCCATGGCGTTTTGGATCATTTTTAAATTTCGAATCACCAATACGAGTATCCTCGCCAGCGACAAGTGGAGCGAAGTAGCATGTCACGGCAATAGCTGCTACACCACAGGCAGCAACAACCATGATTTTCAATTTATTACCTAAATTATTCTCAATAGGTATGAAGCACTGTGTGCAAACAGCAGCGCCGACTTTCCTATTGCAGCAGATAATCAGTAGCAATTTTCTTTGCACAGCAGTCGCGTATGATGCAGATGAGAGTAAGACGACCATATTCCCGGCCTAAGGTTACCAAAAGACAAGAAACAGAAGAGACAATGGACATGCGACGTCGATTTCATTTCTATGTAGAGATTATTGTGGAAGGGTAGCGTGTCTACGTTGCTTGCTTGTGATATTCTCCCTTTCTTGTGACTTCTATAGGTTACTGTCGTTAGAAATATATCATCATTATCATCAAGCACAAGCATCGACTAGTGTTTCAAATAAGCAAGTCGTTCCCATTAGTTAAATTAAATAGATAATAATCGTCGAAGAAATCATCAATCAACCTTAAATTGCTCCACATAGCAACAGCATTTAGTCGCTTTTCGAATCGTTGCCATACAATACACCTGCATTCTTCTCTCCATCCTCGACAAATCCACTCGCGCGAATATCTTCCGTCGATTCACTTTCTCCAACCGTACCAACCCACCCATGATCTTTGAGATATTCTTCAAATTTCACATCTTCGATACGAAGATCCTCGCCGGAAATATGGGGGACAAAAAAGTATGTCACGGCAATGCCTACCACACCGCAGATAGCAGCAATGATAAACGTCCATTTCTTACCAAGATTGTTTTCAATCGGTTTGAAACATTGGGTTCCGATAGCAGCGCCGGCTTTTCCTATCGCAGCGGATAATCCGTAGCAAGTTCCTCGGACGGCGGTAGCATACGATTCAGAAGAGAGCAGACCAAGCATATTTCCGGGTCCGAGGTTTCCAAACGACTGCATAAGTCCATAAAACACGACAAAAAGCGGGATGATTTTCGTAATCTTATCATACGAGCATCCGATTATTAGTCCAAAGATAAGATATCCTGAGAAACCTATCATCATAGTATTTCGACGTCCCAAGATGTTGCAGAGATAAGCACCGATAAATACACCAGGCAGAGCAATTGCTCCAAGCAGTAACTGCCACTCTCCAGTGCGTTTGAGATTATCTCCCGAACCAGTGACGACAGAGGAAATGATTGTAGCGGAAAAGACACCGTTTGGGAAGGTGACAAAGTCGTAAAGAAACCAGCATCCACAAGTTCCAATCAAAGAACGCCAATAGTACTTTACCACAAGCCGATATGGCACATGATGTTTAATAGCACCTTTCTTGTATAAGTAAGATGTAGCCATTTTCCAGCGGAAGTAAAACACAGTCAGCGGCAGAAGACAGCCAATGCCGAAGCAAACACGCCACACGGTCGATAAATGGTCTGACCCAGCGGCAGAAAGCACAATCAAAAACACACAGATAGCGAGAGGACCACCGAACGACAATGGGAAATTGGTGACCAGGATGAAGATGGGACCGCGCTGTTTAAGCGTAGCTTCGTTGGCGGCTTCAGAAGCAGAGGTCGAGGACGCGGGATACTCTCCACCGGTACCGAAGCCCACGATACCTCGACAGACAACGAGCATCCAAAACATGCCAGTAGTAGTGACGCCATGGGCGGCAGTCGCAAGGATACCGCCGAAGACGATCAGCAGGGTTGTCGTTACAATAGCGGTCTTGCGACCGAGGTAATCGCACGTCAGACCGATGACTATCTGACCGACAATTTCACCAACGAGAAGAGAGTTGGAGACACGCGTCGACATGGTGGAGTTGTACTCGACCGGATACTCTTTGGCAAACAATACGTTTGTCATTGTCCTGGATATCAGTTAGCATGCGCAAGGCTGTAGAGATAATCAGAATAAGCCATACATCAGATTATTTTGGTATCCATCACTGATGAGAGCAGCGCCAGCACAGATGATACCGAGGTAGGAGGCAATGCGCTGGGCATGCGACGGCTTTGGAGTTAGCACGACGTCTTCGGGGAGGGTATCTTCAGACAGATTCTGCGTCATGATGAAAGTTTGGTATGCTAACAAAGAGCGAGAGCAGGACAGAAGGTATTATAGTCGCAGGAAGGCACAGAAGCTACAAGGGGCTACGTAAACGGGACTGCAAGGCGGGTGCAAGTGAGGAGAGGCGACAGCAGCACGTGTGGTGGTTGACGGGTGTCAGAGAGCAAGGCGCGGCATTATCTGGTGAGCAGCTTAACCCAAGCTCCAGATCTCGGCGGCCGGTGCCGAGCCTCGGAGCCCATCTGGGCGCAACCAAGCATTCATTCAAGCATTCAGAAGGTTTCGCAGCGATATCGACGATAAGAAACAGCTGAGCCGGGCCCACACAAAAAGTTCGTAAGCCTGCTCTTGCTCAAACTCTTCTACGTAGCCGATCCTGGCCTCGGTGAGCCGCGCAGCTATCTGGCCACGTGCAGTCCTTGTTTGTCTAATACTGATCCATTGTACTTTTATAACAATCGAAAGCCTACCGAATTATAGCAAAATACACAACAACGCCCCAGCAGATAAACACAATAGCACACAGTCCGACAGCGGTCACGTTTCCAAAAATCGACGGCGACACATACTTGAACTTGTGCGTGCAGTCATGACCGAGTTCCTCAGCCGTCAGCTTCGCACAGTTCTCGCATAAACTGTAGTCGCGACACACAGTACATTTACTTCTCCGTCCAAGAAGACACACGTCTAGAGCAACGCATCGCGGGCCGCTGCACCGCGCTCCGCAGTGGTGCTCGACAGAAGATTGCTCGCGCGCGCTTCCGAACCGCCTGAACTTCCTCAGCGCGTCTTCTGGATCGTGCTCTTCGTGCCTGCGGAAACAGCCCATGCACAAATCAAGTTCCTGACAGCAGCCCGCCGTACATCGGCTCCATTCGCTGTTTCCGACTATCCTTCGGCATCCGTCGCAGCGCACCATCCTACACGATCCCAGCCGCAGAATCCGCGGCGCTTTACTAAGTCCGGTCCGCTGCACGTGCTGCATCAAGTGCGAATCGTTCAGACAGCCAAAGCCTTTGACGCGGCATTTCCAGCACAGATCGTAAGCGCAGACGTCGCAGTGTAAGTACGCGGAGTGACTCGGGATTCCTTGCCGGCAGAGATCGCAGTGGATTATTGTTTGTGCGGCGATTGCGGAGAAAGCGGTGAAGAGTCTGTTTGCAGGAGAGTGCAGCGGCAGAAGAGGAGCGGATTTCTCCAAACGCTGAATCAACCCTGGCTTTGCATCTGCCTGTATGTCGGTCGTCCTCATTGCTGTGTCTGTCGGCGACGGAATTTATACAATGCGTGTGAATATTGGCCAGCGAAAGAAGAGCAGCGGCTCCGAGCGATTAAGTACTTCCTGGGCACTTCAAACGTATAATTCCCTCTCGACCATGACATATCTCCAGGCACCGCTCCCCTTTGCCCTTTTTATTGTACGTGCGTCTCCATCGTTCTAATTATAAGCTCACGGCTGCATTGTCGCTGAGGTATTTCAGTCGAGACGTGTGATGCTGCTTCAACTTACTTTAATAGCGCATGCGGCACATCTCCTCCCGCTCGTAGCGCCGCCACTCTCCACTGCTCCATTGTACCCCAGGTTCCATCCTACTAACTTCTCATTGGCAATCTTCTCATACCGTTCGACGTCATTTCTCACTCAGTCTCGCTTCAGCTTGCTCTGATTCTTGTCTCATCGCGTGCGCTTACGACGACGGAGTTATCAACTAATCTAATACGGCTGAGCGCAATAACCTCAATATCACGCATTTTGCATCCCACTCCTGACACTTTGCATCCAACAACTCCCTCATTTTTCTTGAAACACAGTTATGATAGTAGCAATATATTCAATTTCAGACACTAAACACCGCTTGCTCCTTACAACATATAAAATCCAATAACACTAAAATCCTCAGGCTGCAAAGTCGCCTTTAATTACTCGGTCACAAATCTCAAAAGAAAAGGAGAGGAAAAAAAAAGGCGCATATTATTTCATCACTTGGGTTTGTAAATATTTAAAAGGCAGATCCCTCAGAGTCATCAATCAGCTCAAAATCGTCTTCGCTGAACTCGTCCAGCTCTTCTCCGCTGGCCGTACTCTCCATTTCCTCTTCCATATCCTCTGCCTCTGTAGATACAGTCACCGTAGTCTCCTCATCAGCGCGCGCAATCATTGAGCTACTGGCGCTAGACTGGACGTTCAACACCGGAAACATGACGTCAGAAGCATCAGAGTACTTGCTCTTGCTCATCTCGTCTTCAGCAGCACGACCATCTTCTTCAACCGTTATTTCGCACACAAGCTCATCACCAAAGCGCTCTCCGTCAACAGTGACCATCTGCCAGCGCGACTTGTGCAACCCAAACTCATTCGGAGTCTTTAGCATCGCAGCAAATCTAGCCGTATCGCCGACTTCCACTTCAAACGGAGTAGTCGAGATACTTGCCGTGTTCGCTCCGTCACTAAACATTTCGCTTCCGCTTACATACGAAACCTTGACTCCAGCGGGCCACGAAACAGTACCGGTGTTCTTCATCAGCCAGGACTGGAAAAACACCTGGCCGGGCCTGTAAACTGTGCCATTGGCAACCGCTCGATCAACAATAGTAGCTCCAAGAAGCTTACTCTCCGTAATATCTTCCTGGCTCAGAGCAATCAAGTCTTCGCTCTCCTTTGCAGTTTCCACAGCAGAATCTGAATCTGCAGGCTTCTCAGCCACCGGGGCCGCACAAGCGACAGCCTCAGGGCCATCAAAAACAGACACTGTGAGTCTTCGCAAGGGCATACGAATCTTGATCAAGGGATGCGTAATGTCGTGGCCATTAGGCAATGACTCGCAGTTCTCGCATAAATCGAAATTTTCACAAACAGCACACTTATATCGTACTCCTACGATACACTGCCGCGCATTCGTACAGCCGGCACCATCGCACCAGATTCCAACATGCATCTCTTTGGTGGTGACATTATTCGCACGTTTGTACATGGACGGCTGGGACAGAGCAACAAAGTTGTGCCCGGGATGCGTCTTATCCACATTTTCGAAACACTTGCTGCAGTAGTCGAAATCGGGACAGTTGACACATTTGTTTCGCGTGCCAATGATAGTCGCGTCGCAACCGTCGCAGAAGGCGTGATGATATTGCCCGGGACTTGCCGATGAAGACGATCCATGCGACTTCATGTAAGGGCATCCACCTTTACTAGAAGCTGTCGCCGGGCACTCGCCAGCTTGAGAAGTGGACGACTGAGTAGACTTTGACTCAGAGATGACTTTATTCTCAGTTGCATGAGCGGCGATTGCTTCAAGGTAATGCGCGTCATCGAGGCAGTGGTATCCACTCTTAACACAGTTTGAGCAAATGTCGAAGTCATTGTTACGACAGATACGGCAATGATAATACGTCGCGGCATCAATCGTCGTGTTACAAACATCGCAACGGACATTGAAGACATGGACGTGTTGAGAAGGTGCCGATTCCTGTGCGCGAGTCTCCTGCTGAAGAGATTGACCAAGCATAGACTGAGAGAGCTCGAGCTTCAACTCCGACTTTAAACGATCGGTCACGGCAGAAATCTCGCTCTTCACTAATCCACGGATCTCGTCAGTGATCTGCGAAACAGCTAGTTCCTCGGTAGCCGCAGCCTTATCGGGCGTAGCAGGAGCTGGCTCTGTGATAACTTGCCACAATCGAGTCAGCATTCGGTACAAAGGATCCAAACCAGAAATTGCTTACCATCTGTCACATAAAGCTTAGCTTTTGACTTCGCGTAAATCGAGTGTCGGCATCGATGATATGCTTGGGTAGAATCGAGAGCAACAATGCCATGGCCCGCGGTGGAGTAGCGTGACACATCAATCACCCTATCGGCCGGAATATCAAGCAACGACTTGAGCTACAACAATATATCAGCATCTTGCAATGCAATAAGTAATAGATAGTTCGGCATACAAGGTTAGGAAGCTGATCCTTCTTGAAATTGGAGATGTGTAGCTTAAAGCGTCGAGTCGTCCCCTTATACGTAACCTTCACCTGTACCGCACCCGTGGGGTCCACCATGTGAGGACGCTGGGGCGTCGAGGTAGTACCAGTATTCTCCATCCTCGACCTTGAACAATTTCAAATCCCTAAAAGCTCGGAGTGGATCTCGAAGTGCAACTCGAGCGGCCAGGAAGAGGTAATGGAGATGGGAGGAAAGGTGACTAAGTGGAGAGGCGGAGCTGTCGGGTGATAGACGGATAGCGATTAGCTCTAGTATGTTGGTGACTAATGCACCCACTTAATCGTGTGACAGAAATTGTACTATTGGTACCAGTTTTCTGCACCGCCAGCACGAAAACAGCACCTAGAATATGAACGTCGCTTGCTGATCGATTAATCAGCCCTTCTTTACTGCGACTGGCAATTACGCGGCCTGCTATGACGAGAAGGCTCTAGAAGGGCACGGCTTATTAGAGCAAGGATCGGTAACGCGACGGCGTGAGTTTGGTACGGTACGTATCATGTGGCAAAGTAGGGTCAGCATTGGTAGCCGTGCGAAGTTGCTCGTGGGCGTTTAAAGACTGAATTGAAATCGTAGCACTTGCTCATTTGGCAAAATATGGTTAAAATACAAAATAATGATAATTGAGTGATCATCAATCAAAAATAAATCAGTTGCTTTTTGAGTATTCTGTATGCGGTGCTATAGCTCAATGCAAGTGGCATTGGGATTATTTTGTTGCAACAACGTCGAAAAGAAGCACCGTGCAAAATGGAGATATAGACTGTAGTAAAATGTAAATATTCCGAGCTCCATTTGCCGCGATTTGTGAGCCGGACCTGATTGATTCATGCACTGATATACACATATGTCTACCATCTTTGACTAGTAGTAATACATATTTCCGTTGGCCGCCTGCGGCACCATTACAGGAGCCATTGGAGTAGCACTAGCAGCTTCACCCGAGTAGTACTGCATAGTGTCATAGAAATACACCATGCCATTAGTCTCCTGAGCAACCGTACTAGCAGGGACAGGCGACGGCACGGCAATAGGTACGGTCGGCATAACCATCGGCATAGGCGTGTAAACTGCGGGAGATACCGTGCCCATTGTCGCCGGGTATGGCTGGTATACACGCGGTACCATATTTGGCATCATGCTTTTATCTTGAGAAGGAGGGGGTGCATAGAAATATTGTTGTTGTTGTTGCATGTGTTGCTGCTGATGCTGATGTTGGCCTATAAAAAAAGTCAATCCTGACACTATTTCAGATAGCTAGAAAGTTGAGATAAATACCATATCCAGTGTCAAGCGCTTCGTGCTTGAAGCCACGATATCCGTTCGAATATCCTCTCGACCGGCGATTATATCCATACCGATGTTGCTGTCCATCCATAGGGCTATTCTGCGTCGCAGGAGGCTCGATATCAGCAACACTCACTAGCTTTGTCGGGCGTGGCTGGTGCATAACGTCAGGGGTCAATCGATATTCAACCGGAATATGGACTTGAGCCGAGGACTGCAGGCCATTCTGCGACGCCATATCAGGAGTTGTGCATTGCGCAGCGATGTTACTGTTGACAGGCGGAGGAGCAGGCGACGAGACGATTGGGGGAGATCGAATTTTTTCAACCTTTATATCAGTCACATGTGGAGCTTTCTTTGCAACATACACAGAGGCCGGCGGTAGATTCACTTTTGGAGTATTACTTGTCTCGTCCTCTTCCAACAAGCTCTCAGAAACCGACTTGCCTTCCGATGTTGCACTTTCTGGAGACTGGCACTCAGGCGATAGTTCCGACGTAGAAGCAGGCGGAAATTTGACCTTCACCTTTAGTGTCTCAGCATCTTCTTGCTCTGCATCAGATTTAGTGAGAAGCTGGGGCTTCAATTGATGCAAAGGGATCAGATCTTTCGCCTCATCAAGTCTGATATCGCGAAATTGTGACGCACGCGAACTCACGGTATTACCAGTTGGCTGTTGAATTCGATTTTGACTGTAAACTGGCTGGCGAGAATTAAACCCGTTTGCGTTGGCCTGTCTGTTGTAGTAGTTGGTGTTCTGGAAAGCGATTTGAGTATGAAATGGAGAGCGCTGTTGTCTGGAGGCAAGCAATTGTTGAGAAGAAGAATATGCACCGAATCGGCCATTATTTTCGTCATTCGTTGCTGTATTTCGATCACTGTTGAAAGTAACATCTGACGCCACTTTCTTATTTGATTCTCCAAGATGCGGATTAGCAACAACCAATTTCGTCGCGGGCAACAAAATTCGAATAGCTTGACGAATAGGCTTGTGTGTCGGCAATGAAATCGAAACTCTCTTGCGATATCCTCGAATCACTTTTGACTGTGCGGTGCCAGGTATTTTGACATAAAATGGACCTTGAAAAAGCGATTCAAGACTGCTCATAAATGCATCAAAATTCCTAAATGTTTCCGAATTAATAATCGCCACATGCTGAGTGGAAACATGTATACATACCCAGCCGGTTCGATCTGAGGCTGATTGAAGCTATTATGCCCATTATAGCTTCTGGTTCTCTGACTTATCCCTGATTGAGGCCGTTCATAAAAACCTGAAACTTCTGGAGCATGGTTCTTGATTCCTTGCGAGCCTGACGGCGGTAGGCTGCTGCGCTGAGTTTGTGGCGCATCCTGTTCGCTTTCGCCATGAGGTTGATCTTGTGTATTCGACGCGACCGATGGCGATCTCGATACTTTCTTTGATGGTCTGAATTGTTGCGAATTGAGCTCGTCAGTTGCCGGAGTCGAAGTAGGCGCTGACGGTGGCGATGCTTTGCTATCAGCTACCTCAACTTTTGATCCCGCTTGCTCAACTTTTGCATCATCCTTCCTCTCCTCGCCTTCTTCTTCGGCAACATTTGGCGTACTAGTGCTTTCAGGTTCTTGCAAAATATGCCTATCCTCCTTGCTTTCAGCTGAACTTGCAAGCGCTTTCGTGGCTTCCCGTTTCTTTCGCCTTCGCTCAGCAAACGTCTTCTTTTTGCTGGCCGCCGTCGATACAGCGTCTGCCATCTTCAATCCACAAATCAAATACAGCTGAACAAACCGGGCTATCAAACAGCGGTTATCGAGATGTATATAGAAGTCTAGAAAAATACAAGCGCGCAGACTGCAGCGAGAGAAGAATGCAACCGAAAGGGTCTCGTTTGCGGTCAGCGTGTTGAAATCCAAAAAGTTCTAAGTTTCCCCTGACTAATGTCCAAACCTTAGCTCAACCCTAATCGACGAGGGCTAGGGCTCGCTTCTTGCCGCAAGCTATAAAAGTCACCGCGAATCCGCCAGCTCGAGATTTTTTTTCTTTGTGCGGCGGCCTGATTCTTTCCGTGTTGTTCATCTCTTTTGTATATCTACCGATTTGATGAATGTCAGTTTCATGGCCAGAGTAATAGTCTGTATTTCTCACAAAAATACACCGACCGTCTAAACGCCCATTTCGTCATTCGTTCTTTGTCGCGACTTGGGGTTCTTGGGCTTTTCTGTTCTTTGAATGGAAAGCTCTTGGATCTCTGTCTGTGTTGGAGTGACGGAGGGCTGGGGGTGTCATACATTCAGTTACTGTTTAGGGCTGGGGGTGTCATACATTCAGTTACTGTTTAATAAATAAGCTATTACCTATATTGTTTAGAAGATACTGGGGTTTGAAATTTCACAAAGCGGAAGTGTAGTTCGACGTAGTGCTAAATCAAGCCTTTTACCTTTGCAAACATTGTACAAGCACAATCTGTTAATTATAAATCATTTGCGGCCCACGTTTGCGCACCTGACAACACCGTGTATAAGATAACAAAACAAAGCACAAATTAGTTAAAGAATATATCCCAAAAAAATAGTAATAGAATGAGCAAAGACATAAGTAAACGTGAGAAGCCTGTTGATGCGTCAAGGCGCTGTTATCATTGCGTAAACTAAACAACCTGAACAAAGACAATGTCGTGAGAAATCGAATGAAACGCAAGAGAGTTCGATCCAGCAAGCCGAGCGATTATTTTGAACAAGCAAAAACTGAAATAAAGAAATTGTAATCTCGGAACTCCACCATGAATATAAAGATAGCCGCTGCTAATGTCAAAAGCTTGCTTTTATCCTCTTGCGAAGACATGGCATTGTTTGAGAGGACTATCCAAGAAACAGAAATAAAATTATTATTTAGTCATAATGCACGTTTATAGGCCGTCCCGACTCGTCGGCAATCCATGGATCCTCCAACGGACAAACGAGATTCGGGTTAATATAAATCGAATTCCGCTCACGCTCTTCATCAAGAGTGCGCGATTGCTGTCGAGCATTGGGATCAGCGCTATTCGACTTGATCGCGCGAAGAGCAATGAAGTACGATAATGGCAGGTAATGCTCGTAAAAATTCCACATCATAATCAACGTTGCAATGGGGAGAGGAATCAGCAACACCGCAAGGTAAAAAGCTTTTTGCAGCGCGAGGGTACCAGCTGTCGTCAAGTGGAAAATTAGAAGACCGACGCAGACACGGAAAAAAATCATAGGCCACGACTTTCCAGTTGAGTGCTGGGGATGCGTCATTGCTAAACAACATTAGACACATTCTGAAGAAGACTTTAAACTAGTATGAAGCACTTACAATACATGAGCTGATACTTGAAGGTAAAGTATCCCATTACAAAGTATGCCAATCCAAACGTAAGGATCTTCGTAGACATAGCGCTGTAAGACAAGCAAATGATCAAAATAAAGAGTGGCTGCGGCAAGAAAAAGCCGTAGTTGAAATTTGGGGGCTTGTAAAGATTATAAAAATCTAGATTAAAAACATTAGTAATTGGCATCAAATAGAAATCTGAAATCAGAACTTACCTCTTGGAGTCTTTGAGAAAATTTTGATGAAGGGGTACTTGAATACAACTCCGAATTCCAGCAGGCGGAACGGAAACATACCGATGCCCTGAAGAATGATCAAATCAACATAAAACAAGGCCATCTTTTGTAATGATCGAGCAAGAACATAGGCAATTTTAGTCGTATCCTTGAGAATTGACCACAACATGCTAGCAGTGCCCGCGATCGTAAACAACAGAAACAAGTTGACAAAAATATAGAAAAAGTTCTTGCCGACGACTGAAAGTTCAACATCTCCGTGCGAGATATACCCCTGAAGATTGGACAAGCCATTGTACAGGAATGGAACAATGACATTGAGCAATGTGAACAAAAGGGTAGGCAGGAAACCAGTGACCAATGCAGACAGAATTCGCGACTCTTTTAGTACGTCTGCTAAACCGGGCCAAAATTTCTCAATCGAATTGACATCCAGAAACGCAGAAAGTGACGCAACAGGGAACACCAATGCGACAGTCGAGATGGAAATGATGATGGTGATAATCCATTGTCGGAATACTCTCTCGGCGCGCGTCTTGTACAGATTCTTCCAGATTACATCATGCGGAGCCGGTGCGTTGTGAGCAATGAGACGATAAGCTCGGGGATCCAAGACAGCCTGAGCAGCCATCTGCGCGCTGGCGACAGTGTCCATGGTGACAAAAGCGACCGGTGTAGCCTTGTACTCCTTATGACGAGCCATCTTGACTTGCTGGTCGAGCTTCTCGAGCTTTGCTGTGTAGTAATCAATCTTATCGACATGCTTCCCAAACAATCCCAGGAATCCAGTGCGTAAAAGAGGACGGCGCCGGCCAAACGAAGATGTACCGCTGATAACATTTGGCAAAGCATCACCAGTAGAAGGACCTCCATTAGTCAGTAACGGGGTCATGCTATTGTCGTCCGAACCAAGCGGAATAGGAGGCGATTGAGGGAGAGAGTTGACGTCAGGGATTGTTCTGGCGCTACGAGTCGCGCCTTCGCTACCAAAGTACTCCGTCCAGGCTCGCTCGACCTTGTGAAGCATGTTCCGTCGTTGGTCCATAAGCCTGTCCAACTCTTTCCAGTTGCGGCAGATAGTGACTGAACGAACCTGACCGATACCTAACGACTCGATGTGTTCTTTCAGAGCGTCTTCGGTGCGGAGTTCGGTCGGAACACCTGAGAGGCGGATAGTGCGATCAGTGATTGAATTCTGGCTACCCAAGTAAGCCTGTCGAACACGAACAATGTGGTGAGACTGTCTGAGCAAGAAGTAACCGGTGACAAATGTAAAAATGTAAGCAAAAATAACATAACACCAAAGATAGGCGTCATAGTCTTCTGGCCATGCTCCGTCCACAGGGTCAGCAGCTGTGGAGTTGACCTTTGGCCCCCAATACTCCATCATCTTTCTTTGCGGAGCGTAGATTGCGCTCAAAGTAGTGCTCTCGTCGTAATCCCCGGTAAAATGTAGTCGAACCGGGGAGATAACCGCGACAGCGAAGAAAGTGCACACGGCCAATAACTTAATGGTCATGCCGAAAAAGCCTAGAAACACAAATGCGTCCAAACCCGCGTGCTCAAGTACCTGCTCCTCTGTGATGCGATAAAGCACTGGAATCCAGCCAAAGAATGATTTAGGCAGCTGTGGCAGGCCCGGATGGTGCACAACTCGAGCGGCATATAGGTCCGGCCACTGGGTGCGAAGGATGCAGAAGGCGATAAAGGCGGAGAATCCGAGAGAGCCAGCGATAACAATCTGAGTTGTCATGACGGCCGGGTTGCGAAGCCGCGGGTCATCTACTGGCTGCAACGGATCGTCCATACTGCCTCTCAAATATGAAGCGAACTGGGAGAAGTCGTAAAGAGGAAGCTGGGGGGACGGAGCAGATGGTGGAGGGCAGAGATGGGTTCGATTGGAGCTTTGTTTTGCCATCGGAAATATATGATAGTGGATCACAACGAGTCACAAATTACGTGCACAATCACAAATGTGTCTACCACGAGCACAATATCACTGATCCGCACTAAACGCAGAAGGCATCGGCTTGTCCGGGGACCTCCGTCCGGTAGCGAAAAGGATCACAAACGGCAAGATGTATACAAAACAAGAAGGCACGCTCATGACCGCTACTTATCGGCTACGGACTACGCCGAGTTCTTTCCTGTACAAGAAAATACTTGCAGGACATGCGCGAGAACACAGATTAGAAGAGGTTCCTGCATCGACCTGCCTGTTTGTGCTGTGATTTCTGGCGCTATGGCGTTGGTGGCTCAGATCCCAAAGGCCTCGAGCAGCGCCCTGTCGGCAGGCGCCGTGACAAGATTGTATGGATCCGTTCACATGGAGCTTACGTGAATATTCTATGAACACAGAGCTCAGGGCATTCAAGTTATAGATACCCAATTTTGATCAGGAAGTCGGTATCTCAGTGCTGCACGGTAAATAGAGCAAAGATCGCGATAAGATAAGAGATCAAGGTCGAATTATTGGGTCGAGGCCTAGCCCTATTTGCAGTACAGATATTAAGCGATAATTCTGGCACCAGGAATTCATTTTAAGTAGATACAACATTTCATGCATGAGATGTGCTTTATCATCCGTACTGAGATAACAGTAACTTATATGGAAACTGTGTGAGCTTAGCCATTAATCCTGCAAGGAAAGGCCCTGCTTACTCTGAGTAAGTGCCGTATGCTCTTCCTGAAAGTAGATGCTTTAACTTTTATTCAGCCTGTCAATTGGCGTACTATTACAGTAATGTGGAGAGGGAATATTCTAATAAACTGCTTCAAACCGCTGCAATAGACATGCACAGCCATCACAGCCGCGCGAGGCTTGACAATTTCCGAATGCGACCGATGAGCTGGTGGACGCTCGGCTGTTCTACTCGCACTTCACGGCTTGTACTTCTCGACTATCTGCCCTCTCGGCTATCTGCCCTTTGAATAATGTCATTATCTTCCTAATATCTCAAGTATGAGCAGTGGTTTTTTACAGCTATGAGCACCTCTGGAAACGCGACTTCTTGCCGCAACTTCTCCGACCTCTCATCGCTTTTAAAGTGGCACGATTCGTTACTTCCGTCCGCGACTTGTTCGTCGCCCGATGATCTCCAGCGTGTTCGCAGTCCTCTTCGTATACGAGACAGGTCGCCTTCTCAAGTGCTTACACCAAGGCTACTAGTTTGCCACGATTTTAAGGGCGGGTATACATCTCAAGAAGATGCGGATTTTCAAGGATACTTTCCCCACACTTCCGGAATTGCGTACTGGGCTAGAGCCTTTGAGTTAATTGATACGTTCGTATACTTCTCGCATACTCGAGTAGCCATCCCGCCATCTCCTTGGACTACTGCATGTCATAAGAGCGGGGTGCGTTCCCTGGGGACCTTGATATTCGAATTCACAAAGGAAGCCACAACTGATGCTAGACGACTATTAACCCCCAACAGTACCGGCCTCGGCTATCTTTACGCTGATATTCTTGCTCGAGTTGCCCAGTATTTTGGATTTGATGGTTATTTGCTTAACATTGAAACAACGCTCGGTTCGCCTATCGAAGCCCGCGAATTACTCAATTTCATTGAATATTTCAAATTTGCAATGCACAGAATGGTCGGACGACATGCGCTGATAATCTGGTACGACTCGCTGACTTTGGACAATGCAGTAAAATATCAAGATTGTCTCAATATGACTACGTTACCTTTTTTTAAAGCCGCCGACGGATTGTTCACAAACTACTTTTGGCAAGAGAAACAAGTATTCGACGGCGCAATGCTTGCTGGGATGGTCTATCGATCGAATATATGGACTGGGCTCGATGTATGGGGCCGAGGCGTGCAGTACCCTGCCAAATTTGATATAGGCGCTGCTATGAGAAGAATTGAGCCTTCCGGCACTAGCATGGCTTTATTCGCGCCAGCGTGGATTTATGAGGATTTGGGACGAACCGATTTTGAAAAAAATGATTTTAAATTTTGGTATAAACATTCAGATAGTGCTACGGGTAAGTTATATCCATTTGCAGAGACGTAACAAAGAAAAGGAGCTCATATCATGCTTTAGGCCAGCCGATTAGTATATCACAGTCGATTCGCCCGCATCCGTCTCCAATTCTACAGACAAAATCATATCAGCTATTCTACACTTCGTTCACCACCGGCCACGGTTCAGCGTTCTATGTCAACGGAAAAGTAGAATTCAACGATAACTGGGTGAATCATGCGCTTCAAACTGCATTACCAACTTTTCCTCATGACGCTGATTCCGAATATGCCAAAGAGTATAGTCGCGAATTATATCGGCGCGGAATAACCACTGCCGTTCCAGGTTCATTCAAAGTTGTCTGGTCAATTGACCATTCTTGCGCATTCTACGGCGGCTCCAGTCTGAAATTAAGTTCCGACCCGCTCAACTTGTCGCCTTACCGAGAGGTGATATTCCCGTCGTCGGTCGATTCCGAATCTTCAGAGTGGTCTTCTTATTCCGGAAGGTTATCTACGTCGTCTGTGAACACCCCTTCATCATCGCCTTCAGGTTCGGCAACACGGTCTTCAATTTCTTCGCAGTCACCAAAGACTGAACGATTAGTGCGTCGTATGCCATCGGTGTCGCAGATTCAACATAGACGAGCTCAAGTTGTACCGCTGTTTCTCCTAGATTTTGCATTGAAGCCATCGGAGCCATTCACATTTTTTGTGTCATTTCTGAAGTATACGAAAGGCGATGTAATGATTCGCCTCTCCGGAAGATGGACTATAGAAGGGTCAACAGGATGCTATGACGAGCTAGATAATGATGTGAGCGCAAGCGTATTTGGAGAAAATACGTTTGAAGCAGATTTATCTGGTTCGGTATTAAATTCCTGGGTTCGCAAATCATTTAGTTTCAAGATTCCATTACTTCCACAGACCACGCGTTTAGATGAAAAAGTTTCAATGACAGATGTTCGGTTTGTGATTAATCATCTTGATATTGTTTGCGGTGATAATTTCTCTGGAACCATTAGACTGGGAAGTCTTTTACTCTACAGTGGCAACAAAACCGAAAGTGAGCATAACGATCCAGATCCGTCGAACGGCGATAACGCAGAACGACAAACCGGAAGGCTTGAGTTATCGCCCTCGCATGTATCCTCTTTGTCAATCAAGGCGCCCGCAAGAGTCGCTAGCGTTATTGTCGACGCTTATGGATCTGACGGGACGCAAATATTACGATGGGCCGACGACTCAGAAAGCTCGGAATGGATAGTGTATATCAACGGGCGCATGACTGGTGTCGCGTCAGCACCGGGATGGATAATTTCTTCGTTGGTATTAGATTCAATATTCGAGGCTGGTGGTATAGAAAACGGGCATAATTTGGTGGTTAGAATTGATGCAGTGGGATGCGGCGGAGCGATTGTGAAAGGCGTCGCGCAGGCTGTGCAGCTTTCACGGGTATAATATGGCGATGGGCGTTTTTGGCTTGATTTTTTAATTTTACGTAACTACTAATATATAAACTAATGACTATTTGAATAATTAGACTAAGTTTGCTTGATAGATTGTAAGGGCGTTGTGCACGGTTGTTGGAGCAACGCAATGTAAACAAAGATGTCTGAGCCGCGCGCGTCAACGTGCACAACTGCTTCCTCTCAAGCGTAGTTCGAATTGCCAGTCTTTTTTGTTCTATATAGACGAATTATGGCACCACTTCGAAGACGGCAACGAGCAGCTAAAAAGGGTCAAGCAAGCAGTGAGGAAAATGTTGACCAGCAAGACGGGTCTTCCAATAGGCCAGCTCATCGAGCGAATCAATCAAGTATCAACAACATCAATCGCGATGCGGCCGTATCGCCAGTCCCTCCGCCTCCGCTAAAATCACCAAAATGCGCATCGTCATCCCCTGTTGCATCTCCAGAGCAGCAGCAGCAGTGGACGAGAGAGGTTATTGCGAAAATTGCGCCTGCTGCGTCACCATTTCCTGAAAGACCGGAAGTAAGAAGATCGCCTAGGTTGAATACGGGATCGCCGATACGACAAGGCGTAGATAGACAGCAGGAACAGGTTAAGAGACAGCGGATGCAGAAAATGGAGGAACAAGTCGCGCGGATTTCATATCAACAATCTGAAGTTCAAGAATCGGAACGGCAACAAGCAAGTCATATATCCACTATAACCGCGCAATCACAGCGAGAAGAATTAATTACTCAACTACAGCTCGAATGTATGTCTACTAAACGTTGGTTCTAGTTACTTATAAAACTGTTGCTGACCTTTTCAATAGTTCAGCAACGTCAGGAAATACTTCGTAAGAAGTATATCACCGCAGCCAAGAATCTCCGCATGCGACTCGAAATGCGCATTCATCGCATACCAAGGCATATTCGCGGTCTAACATTATCCGAAGCTCAAAGAATCTTGAGCTCTGATATTGACGATATAGCGTCTTCTCCGGGACGTACAGGACAAAGATTTACTCGACAAGCTGTCACCGCCAATAGCTAGATAAAGCCTTTGTTTAAATTATATTGCCATCAATAATTTAATGGTCGAGAGAGAATACCCATGAAGCAGATGATACGGTAATGTTTATGATAAAGCAGCTAGACATATTTTTCATAAGCCAAGAAATCCTACCCCTCCTTTCAGCAGTCTATATGTGATAATGTGATATAACCAGATGATATGCAAAAAACTAATCCAAAACAAATTCAGAGAACAAAATGTACAACCAATGAAGCAACCAGAGTATAAACGTAGCAGCTAACAAACAAAACTATGCTTCTAAAGCCACAATCGATGCATCAGAGCTTTTCATGAGACGCTTGAACAGCGGCTCGTATATTGAAAAGAACGTCATATTCACAAGACCAGTTCGAACGACCGAGACACCTAAGCCTCTATACATTCGCGGATTAAACAGTTGGAATTTTCGAGGTTTGAAGACGTCGCCTGGTTTTCTTGTGAGAATGTCTCGCTGGACGATCGACTTCATTGTATCGATCGGAAAGAGAACGGCCCATGAAAATATGCCACAGAGACCACCGGAGATGGCGATCACCAGAGGCCCCGGGTCGACGTTGCTTGGGTTATACATGATTGACAATTGTTTTGAAGCTTCGTAAACTGAGAAATATAATGAGGTTCCCAAGGCGTCTCGGGCAAAATGATATTTAAACCCAGAATATAATCCTAGAACGCCCCGTCGTCGAATAATGTCTTTGGCGGACTCGAGCGTACCCTTTGGCTGCGTTATTGGCGCTTTATTGGCATCAGGTGAACCAGCTACTGCTGCGCGAGCCATGAGCATCTCAATCTGCGTGGATAATTTCGTGAACTCGAACGGGCATGAAAACAGTGCAATAAATCCACCGGCTGTGAATCCCGAAAAGAAATATGTGGGTAGTGAGCGGAGTAAATTCCTGCCAGGTGCTGCAAGCTGCTCATCTGTTAAAACAGCAGGTCCGGAAGGGTCAACCACGTATCCTTCTCCCATTATCGAGTTCACCATTGAAGCATATGTTGTCTTTGATTGTGCGTAGATTGAAAACGAGAGGGTGCGCACGATTGACACCGAGACCATGGGGGCGCCTACTCCACGGAAAAAGCCACGAACACCTTCAGTTTGTCTGGTGACCATCACGCAATCGAGCACAGATTTGAATTTATAAGCCTGCATTCGAGTCTTAACACTGTCAAAAGGGAACCCGACGAATGTCGAGGCAAGAGATGATAGTGCTGCAGCCACGGCGGTGTTGTACTCTCGTTGATAGTCATTCGACGCTTGTAGCTTCGCTAGACCAAGCTCTTCTGGTTGTGGAAATGATGATGTATTTGCTGAAGATGGTAGTGCATCTGGAATAGGTTTAGTCGCAGTCTGCGAAGCAGTTGCAGCGGAACTCATTGCGATTGGGGTGTCCGGAGATATGGAATTGGGGTGCTGCGCTGTCGCAGTATCGAGTTTTATTGGCGCAGGTTTGTTCTTCAATTGATCTGCTGTCGGCCCTGTGCCCATTATACGACAAACACTTCACACATGTAACTGCTGAATGAGAAGTTCGTGGTGGTAATGCGGGGCGGGATGCGCTCGACGTTGCAGGGTGGAGGACTATCTGTCGGCGCACTAGTGTGTCGTCCAAATTCGTCACGTTGGAGAAGCGCGGCGCAGACTGCGGAGTAATATTGATAAGTAAACGAGAAGAAGGAGCGCTGTTTATCGACACAGCAATTGAGGTATATGTCAGCTCTCAAAGTGAACCAGAGAAGGGGCGGGAAAGACGAGAAGCAGCACAAAGCCCGTTGAGACAAGACCGCAGTCCGGAAGAGCGATGGTGGCTCGGCTATGAACTCGACACACAGCCGATGAGTTTGCTGCTTTCTAGGCTTCAGTTTCCCCGGCCGCTCAGACTTCCGACCAGCTTTACTTTATTGTTTATTTGATTCTACTTTTACTCTTTCTTCATGGCCTGTTGGAGGTCATTGTACGTCGTGCACACACCGTACAGCATATTCGTCAAATACTTGATCGCCTTGACCACGTACTCCGGCGACGGCGTTCCGCACGCATCGTCAACCATAACGCAGTCATATCCAATAAAACTGGCATCCTGCAATGTAGAAAACACACATCGATCGGTATTAACTCCGGCAAGCAACAGCGTTGTCACTCCCAGTTTCCGCAGAACCGCATCCAATTCGTTGTCCCAGAATCCACTCAGTCGATGCTTGTGAATCGTGAGGTCTTCAGGCGCTACCGTCAACTGCTCGATCGTCTTCGATCCGAAATCATCCTTCACGAGAATCTTGCCTTTACCGGTCGTCGAGGGTTCAGCGTAGCCCGGGAATTTTGTATCGTACGCGGTTCCTCGTTGAACTACACCGTGAGGAAGGTTGGCGACATCGTCGCGAACACCCCAGTTCACCCAAACCACTTTAACACCATTGTTTCTGCACAATGTAGTCAATTTCTCAACTACGGGAATCACATGCAGTATCGGGTCAGCTGAGGCTCCTCGGGCGGGAAACCAGCCTTCGGGATGTAGAAAGTCGTTTTGCATGTCGACTACTATCAGAGCTGTGCGAGAGAGATCAAATTGCACTGGTTTCGGCTCGGCATTTGTGCGGATTATCCTAGGAACTGGAATCGGACGCACAAAATCTATGAATCCTTGGTCTTCAGCTTTTGTCATAATATGTTTCCGTCTTTTTGATACTATAACTGCGAGAGAACCGTGAGTTGAGAACTGTGCTCGGGGATCGGACGATGACGATAGCAATTAAGGTTTGATTATCTAAGTAATGATAACGCAAGTTACAGTTTATTACAAGCTTGACGACCTTAAATTCTCTGTAATTCTATCCTGCGACCAGTAGACTTCATACGGTGAATTCGTCGCTGAAAAACTATAACAGCGACCCTACCAACGATTAGATTAGCCCAAACAGGCTCGATAATGCGTTACGCTAGTCGCACGGGCCTCTTGTATCGGGAACTATCTCGAAATCCCAATCCAGCTGAGGCTTTGGTCCTTCGTTTATTTTCATCGGGGTGCTGGTCATAAACGCTCAATTGATTTAATAGATTCATAATGGGAAAGCGTGACGCGTTTAACATCTCTACGTACTCTTATAAGACGGTCAAGGATCATGAATTCTTGACTGATGTACTGATTCCCAAGGATATTCCGTCTGGTCCTCGGCCTATTCTCATCCGTTTCCACGGCGGATTTTTGGTACGTGACTTCATAATATATCAACCATATGAGGATACTGGTTTTAATGTGAGAATTACATAGATCACCGGCTCTAGAGAGCAGGAAACATGGTTTGGATTATGGATTGCCCAGCTGGCATCCAAAAACGGTGCTATCTTCATCCAGCCTGACTATCGCTTACTCCCCGAAGCCACCGGGATGGAGATCCTTTCCGACCTCGATGACTTTTGGACCTGGTTCAACGCTGATCTTCCCGGAATTCTTGAGAAAATCGCCCCTGGTGTTACGCCTGATTACAGCCGGGTCGTGGTTGCTGGCGAGAGCGCGGGTGGATATCTGAGTTTGCAGTTTGCGCTTGACCATAAGGAAAAGATCAGGGCTGCGATCTCAATCTATCCTATGACGGATATTCGCGCACCGCATTATACTCAGGACTACGTCAAGGGTATGGCTGGTGCGCCGGTTCATCCTGTTAGCCTTATCGACGAGTGCCTCGCCAAGAAGACTGAAGATACAATTGTCACCGAAGCCGATCGGGTGGAGCTAATGTTTGCAATTGTCCAGCACGGTCGCATGCTTGACCTTTTCGGGCCTCAAGATACTAGAATTTTCCTCGATGACCGCGTCAAGAGAGGCGATACGTTCCCTCCGCTTTTCGTGATTCACGGAGAAACTGACTCGGCAGTGCCGTTTGAAGGTATTGACGCACTTTTGAAATTGGCAAAGGACAAGGACCCTGGCCTTGAGCTCGTGTTCACTCATCCTGATGTTGAGCATGGATTCGATGCGGACTACCCCGTTGATCATCCGTTGTTGGCTGATGGTATCAAGTTTATTGAGGATAAGTGGCTTGCTTAGAAAATATAGAATATGTTTAATGAACTTGAACTAGATCAGGACTAATAATGATTGTATTATTTAAAGAGCTTATAAAGTGCACAAGAAATACAGAAGCAATCAATCATAAAGCCGTATAAACAGATTCAGAGCGAGGCGTCGAAACGTAAAAAGAACCAGTGGTATCAGCTAACAGGTTGAATTCATCAATGTCATTCGTATTAATAGAGAGCTCCTGAAGAACTTTTTCGAACGAAGTGGTGTATTGCCGGCTAGAGCACAGAATGACTTCTTGCTGTGTAGAGTCAGTGGATATGGACTGCGCTTTCTGCAGACGTCTGCGCTTTAGCGGTAGGCACTAGCATATTTGTTAGCCATAAGATATTGCAGTATTAGATGTGGCAAAATTACCATGCATTGTTCGAAAAGCCTGTCAACCGAGTGCATGAACTTTTTTACTCTTGCAAAGACGGATTGCTTCGTCTGCTTCGTCAACTTTTGACTAAAACAAACCGGCATCGCCTGGCATTCCAGCACCGGGAATATAAATGAATTATGAATTCCATTATCCTTGGTGAAAGTTTGTGCGATGCAGGCGTGAGAGCTGTTTTCTTTGATAGAGATTGAATCGCAATTTATGGAGAACGACGACAATTGAGCAGGTGCTGATTTTTCAATGCTAGCAACGCTGACTGATTCGCCCGCTGGTAATAGCCGTCTCTTGATACAGTTAGTAACATACTTTATTAATGAAACCATAATTCAAACTTTGAGTACTCTGATGGACAGATTAGAAGCGCGCATTCGATATTTCCGCTTCACTAATCTTGGTAACAGCTCATTATTTAGAGCAAGGATCTGTGAATAGCTGACACTGACGGTACTATCTATATCGACGATAAATGCTGTAAAAAGCAAACGAGAGTGCTCAATGTCCGTAATAAGGCCATTGAACATCGGGCGAAAATAATAAGCCGAATTGCTTTCGTTGAAACGGATGATTTGCCGATCTGCGGCCGTCAGAAACTTTGATTTCGATATCGGTGGCAGCGCAAGAGCAAGTTCTTTGGAAAGAGCAAGCTCATGATTGACGGCTGAGTCTTTAACATCAGAGATTTCAGAAAAAGACAGAGTTGGGATCCACTCGAAAGGCCGAAGTCTCTTGTGATTAGCCTTTTGGACAGCCGAGGGGGAAGGATCAGAGTCCGTCCATTGCTCGCTCGAACCGTAGCCATACTTTTCCGCACCGTGGTGTTCAGCCAAAGCACTAGCAGAGTCAAGAAAGGAAGTCAGCGGCGAGGTGAATACGACCAGCGAGTCCATCGCCTGGATCAGAGTGGGGTGGCCAGGCGGGTCACTCATTGTACAGGTGAGGTGATTCGCGATGTGACGCCGTCTGTGCTTTGGGGTGAAGCGGGAAGCGCTGCCTTGGCCGCTGTAGATGTCTTTCGCTATCCTTGCTCGTACGTGCCAGATCGCGCCGCTGAGATTTATGATGAATACTGTAAGCTGCTAGCGAATAAATCCAGCGGACGTAGACAGCTACTGTCATTTAAACTAAGAGACAGTAAAGAGACCGCTGATTTCGTATTTCGGAGATGGCTGGGCAGTTATGTCGGGCACGTGCTTTACGTGATTTCCAGCGCGCTTCAATCACAGTGCACTTTTACTCCTGCGTTCGTTACTTCGATCGTGTCGCGAGCCGGCAGACAGTGGCGACGCTCGAGAGCTGTGCCCAATCGCTGATGCGAGCATAGCATGTAATTCTCTGAGTAGAATACACTGCCGCAGCTCGTGGGATTCAACGAAACAGCGCCCCAACTCAGGTGGACCAGATGCGAACGCCCACAGCACCGCACCCGCGCGCGGCTATCGCCTGATTCAAATAACGGCACGGCCACTGCGACGAGGAGTACGGCGACAGTTTGCGCTGGCCGCTGCTCGGACTGGCTGCAGCAGAGCGACTGGAAGGTTAAAAGGCGGAAGGAATACCAATTGAATGCCCCGAAGGGGGTTAGTGCAGCCGGTACAGTTTGAATAACTCTGGTCCCTTGCTTCCTCTCGCAACGCCCGCAGAGGACACCTCGACCAAGCAGACGCGCAATTGCTCGCTGCGCAGACAGTAGCAGCAACAGGACGCCGTATGACCCCGACTGCCCGTCCTAATGCGCCCGAATGAGCAGATGTGCTGCTTCTGCTGCTGCTGCTGCTGCGCGCCGCCGAGCGAAGGGGAAATAGAGTTCTCCCAGCACATGAAATCCCTTGCTGTGCCTAAACCTTAGCTTTCCTCGTACCTTTCCAACCTCGCTCACGGCTTCCACAGACCGCCGTCCTTGCAACCCAGCCCAACCCGTCCTCGCCTGACTCCGCTGCTCGTGCGTTTATCGTCTCGTCCCGGGCTCCTGCCGCAATCCCTCCCTCGCTCCTTTAATACTTCGCGTCCTCCTGCCCCTTCCTCTCCGTCGCATCTGCTGAACCACTCTCATTCGCACCTCCTTTCCATACTCTCCTCCTTCCTCCCTCGCCCCCTCCTATCCGCCCCTCCATTTCGGCCCTGCGATGTCTTATCCCATGGCCTCGGCCGACCCTGCGGTCAGCTACCAGCACATAATGCAGCATCACTCTCCGGCCCGTCTCCCTTCCAATCCTCCCTTCCAGCAGCCGCAACAGCAACCTGCAAGGAAACCTCGTGCTCGCAAACCCAAGGCAAAGTCCCTCTCCGTCGTCGCTCCTCCCCCTGGCTCCCGCTCCGGTCCTGCGCATCTTCAGACTCCTCCTCCTTCGGCCTCTCGCCGCCGTGATCTCACTCCTCCCGCTTCCTCGCCTTTGCGAGAGTCTTCATGGCAATCCCGCCCGTCTACTGGCGGCAAGACGGTCCCCCATACTTTTCTCACTCCGCAATCAGTGCGTCGCAGACAGACCTCTGCTTCAGATTGGCAGGAGTCGTCGTCACCTGTTGCCATTGATGCCGCCAGTAACGCCCTCGGTATCTTTGTGAATCAGCCTGGAGTAGCAAATTCTCCCCTCGAGCATCGCCACGTTAATCCTACTCTGATCTACTCGGACGGATCCGACCGCACTCCTCACCCTATGCATTCTGCCGCAGCAAACCAAGCTTCGGATTCTACTTTCTCATATACAAAGTTCTTTCAGTCACCAATTCAGTATCCGCCGTATCTTGGAAAACGTTCGCTAAGTGACTTCGGTGCCATGTCGGCCAGCTTGATGCCGGGCCACGATGATGAGAAGCGTCGCCACAAGAGATCTCGCACTATTACCTCGATTTCGGCTACTAGTGTTACTCCCGCGAACGAGTCTCCTCGAACCCCAGTTTCGGCTGCTACCCTTTGCTTTGCCATCTCAGATAAGGGCGAGGCAGTCATTGAGTGTCGAGCATCTCCAGGTGCAGTTGACCTTGATTCCCCTATGCAGACACATTCACGTAATCACTCGGCTGCTACCTCTCTTTCCACTCTCTCATCTTCGGATTCCCTTAGCATGTCCGAATTTGACTCTGACCTCTCCGAGGCCGAGACTGAAATCTTTGATCCAAAGCTGGAAAACGTCTCAAAGACTGATGCACGGGTTGCGATGGCGAAAGCAATTAGAAGACAACAAGCTTTACTCCAGGTCTATCGTGAAAGAGTAGCTTCTCGTGATGCTGCCAAAGCCGAAAAGAAGAAGAGCCAAAAAATGAAACGTAGTGCGAGCAGCGGTGATCTCCACGATATAGCATTCAGAGACGGACAAACTACTCCATTATCGGCAGTCCCTCACGGTCTTGAAATGGCCCCATCCATGTCAATGCCCGGAAGAGTAGGCTATGACTTGCATCAACAGCAACGAGGATACTTCCAGAATGATGTACACGCTCAACAGGAAGAAGCTTCGCGCATGTTTGCCGAACACGAGCATATGCGACGATACTCGCAGCAACAAGAAGAGAACAGATACATGCAGGAAATGGCATATCAACGCGCCATCCAGGCTCAGAACGAAGCATCGCAAGAGCCTGATGCACCGAAGCGTAGACGCGGAAGACCAAAGAAAACTGATTCTCGAGAATATGAAGGTGTTACTGTGCAAGACGAAGGCGTTTCTCGTTGCGTATGCGCTGCCACAAAGTGGTACGGTGAGCCAATGATTCAATGGTGAGTTTTTTTGGTGTTGACATAACTTATGTTTTTTAACTAATCGGCTTTACACAGTGATGCTTGCCAATGCTGGCTTCATATGAGATGCGTCAATCTCGATCCCTCTGTGCAATTCTCCGGATCATGGTATTGCCCTTACTGTTCTGAAGAAGCCCGCAATCGTCATCAACAACAATTGCAGCATCACCAAATACCACATCAGCATATCCAGCAGCATCAACAAGCCTACTAAGCATATTTATTTTCTATCGATCGCATGACTTTTATGAATGAAAAGATAGGTATGACAATGAATCGGATATTGGGCGCAATCGGTTGATTTTTTTATATTGTTTTCCCCATGTATTTTTATTTAATGGGCGGCGGCTAAGCATGCGTGCAATGTCCTAAATGCGCATATGCAAACAAAAAAAGAACTTGCACGGCGTTTATTTTGTATATTTTCAATAAAATGGTTCATAAGGATGGTGTGTTTGAATTCATTTATGTATGAATCTCGTACTGTATATAGTTAATCTAAGCAAAGTAAACAATACAACTCACTTAATGCTGATAACTTGGTCAGATGATAAAAAGGCGGTTAGATAATAGGCCATATTTAAATTGTAGTAGTTGAGGCTTTCGCGCTGGAAAGGAAGGGGGTGGCTGCGATTGTAAACTTGCTAATTATGGAAACTCCCAACTGGGTTTTTCGATAAAGTAATTAATGAGAGATGGAGTTGAATTTGTGTGTTATTATCGAGAATCTTGAATAATCAAAGATAAAAAAGATGACAATTAAGCACAAATACTGCAAGATTAATGAAAAACCCCCTTAAGCAGCACCTACGTCAGGATAAATCTTTGCAAAGATGTCAAGTTCAGGGGCAAGAGTAAAACCTTATTTAAAGTATCTAGCTAGCCAGCCGCAACTTGTGCCGTCATCAAATAGGGAAACCTACGATTTCGAACGATGATATACAGCTCCTCCCGTCTTAAACAGTTAGTTGTATTATTATAAATAGAAAGTATGCTAACTACTAGCAACATAACTCGTTGCAAAAAATTCGACTTTTAAGGCGCATTTAAAGGACATCGGGTAAGGGTTTATAATTATGCATACGAAAAGTCTATTTTCTCTGCTAATTAAACTCTGACTACCTCTAGAAGATTGCTGAAGTCGTTCGGTTGTTTAAAAAATGGAACTGGAAAAGGCCGGAAAGTGCGACGAGTAGGTGAAATGTGTAATATCATCTTGTACATTGGAATTTAAACTCTTATCGTGACATATCGTATGCAGTTAGTAGTAGTACCTCTAGAAGAGTCCGCCATCCGGCGTGAGGACCGCGTAAGATCTCACATACATAGGCTCGTTAGCTGGCAAACTACTTCGATGATATTCAAACTTATGTAAAATCTTAAGACCATTTCGAGCCAATGATTCAGAAGAGCCCATGAATTTCTTGACTATGGAATTAGAACCGTGGAGTTGGATAAATTTGACTTCTTCATTTATGTCGAAACTCTTCCTCAGCACTTCATCGCCGGCTCCTGTTCTATCGTATATAATCTTCAACTCTTGTTTAAAAAAGCAGTATTTCATCAAAAAACTTTTGGTACTTGATGGGAAATCGATTTCCGCATCTATATCTGAGAATCTCTCTGAAATCTTAATACCACCAATCGAAATATGTTCAATTCCTTCGCGAGCCACAAGATCGTTAAGAAAATCAAGTGTGACGTAAGGTACACCGTTCGGTGGTTTTGTCGTGTATTTTGTGATTTGGAATGGAAAACTATCCAGACATCCGAATTTCAAAATTTTATAAGTCGGAAATATATTTTTGATTAGTTTTGAGTATTTTCCGGAAATAAACACTCCACTAATATCTTGGTTTGATAAATTATTTCTCATCTGTAATATATGCTGAGCATCGTAGACGGCGTGTAATTCCAATAATCTGCTGAATTTCAAATGCACACCGGAATCTGTGTGCTGAACATATTCAGGTATCAAATCAAATATGATTTTGGCAAACTGTCGGATATGTAAATGTAACACAACAAGATTTGAAAATGCTGGTTTTTCAAGTATTTTCAGTTCAGTATGAGCTAATCGTGCCCCGAATCGCTGATATGCCAGCATGATATCGAGAATAGTTGCCGAATCATACTTTTTGCGGTCACCCCAGATCTCCGTAATATCCAACATCAAGTTTCTCTTGACTGAATTTTGAGTATTGATTATATATCCTGTCACGGCTTTCTCCCATTCTCGATTAATCAATCGCAGCTGTAAAATATAGGGAAATATGAGATGCGACAGGACTTCGCCGAATAGTTCGGGCGGTAAATCGCTCCAGTCGACATAGTTCACTTGCTGTATTTCATGCACTATTTTCAAATCTCTAAAAATAAAAAGCAAAGGAAGATTAGCAGGCAATTCTTGCAAAGCATTGAAGAAACTGTACTTTTTGTAATTGTCTAAATCAGATAGCGAATCCATAACCTATATCGCTGCGCTGAATAGCAGTCACTACATTGAAAACCAAATCTAAGCGCGACTAGTTCAATTCTACTAAATATTCTCAGTAGGCGCTTTGATATGGCAGTCAATCATATTCTGCAGTCGATAAAACATGATTGTGTATAATAATCGCAGGTTATCGAGACCGCATCGTGTGATATAACCTACGTAAGCCGCATCGCACACAACTTGCGCAAAATTCAATTGGAATATAGCAATCAGAAGCAGAATGAACCGGCAAATGCTATTTATTACAACCAGTACGATTTATTGAAAAATCAAATTTAAACAAACGCCCACCAAAACACTAGTTTCTCATTAATAATACAGTAAAAATACACAGTTTTCATCTACAAAACTATTTTCTCCCCATCTTTGCTTTCTGTGTCTTTTCCTGACATGCTTGTGAACAATACCATACACCTGACGGTGGACTTTTCAACCCCACGCAACCATAATGAAACCATTCATATTGACAATCTTCATTGTCGCAGGCAACCATATCTCCATACGACACCTGCTGACAAAAACAATATAACGCACTATCGTTATTCTCTTCATCATCGTCATCTTCGGCTTCTTGCGTAGACTTCTTCGGTTGTTGTCGCATGCCATTCTTGTTTTTCATCATCTTATGGTCACCGTTCAAATCGCCATTAGCGACTCCACGCGGAAGCATGCCGGAATTACGAATCTGATTGGCAATCATAGCGGGAACAGACTGTCTGTCGCCATTATTCGCCATATTCATGAATTCAGCAATATCGGCCGTGCTAACAGAGCCGCCAGGTACGCCGTTAGATGATGGCATGACTTGCGTGCTCATACCTGCACTCATAGGGCTTCCTGATCCAGGGGTTCCTCTGTCTGAAGAAATCTTATGCCGCTTAGTCGGCCTCATTATGCCGTTCCCGTTTGCCCCATTAACACCGCCAAACGCTCCATGGACACCGCCGAATGCCCCATGAACGCCCCCCATTCCAGCACCCATAGCGCCAGCGCCGCCCTTTGCGCCAGACATATCTCCACCAGCAGAATTTCTCGCCGCAGCCATCTGCTGCAAAGCCTGAGGCGATGCGCGTTTCTGCGCATTCAAAAAGCCTGCGTGGGTGGTAGCGGCATGAGCGGCCGCCGCTTGGTTAATAGTCGCCTGCTGCGCCGCTAAATGCTGAGCTTGAGCAACATGCGCCTGCGCCTGCGCCTGCGCATGCACTATTGATGAACTTGTCATAGCTTGCTGCTGCCGCAGTGCTTGAATATTTGGCAACACAATTGGTTCTGTACTTGGAGCTAGTGCTCCATCATTTTGCAATTTCTTGATTTCTGCATCAAGTCGTTTGAGATGCCGAGCAACCTGTATGTTCACAATATATTAGTCATCAATCACGCAATATTATCGCCCTGCCAACCGGAAAGTCGTCACGAATACGCACCAAAGCATCAAGCTTATGAGCCAGCTCACACTTCTCATTTTGTAATTTGATCGCCTGCTCGAAATCGGTGACAATCTTCGGATTATTGACCGTTTCCTTAGGGTTTTCGACCAGCGATCCATGCTGCCGAATATGCTTTTGAATCGAGTTATCGTAATGCTGGATGCGTCGCCGTAATGAATTCAGTTTCACATCCTTGACTTTCATCTCCTCAAGATAATGCGCAACTTCTTCCGGAACATTGACCACTACACCAAATAATCCAGTTAGTACACCCGACAATAACAATCATTCGATAATCACAAAAGAAAGGGACAGGCGTAAAGGTGTGTCTCCAACGGCATAAGGCAGGCATTTGCCACTAAAACCGATTCCCAAACACACCAAACCCAGGTGGCAGCACATACAGTCTTGCTGGAACGTTTCCAGCGCATACGCAGCGTCAACAGACATCTTCGCGGTATCTGTAGAAAGCTATTAATCTGAAGAAGATGGATGGCACACTATCGAGCCCATACAGGTGCTGATAGGCGCTAGATTGAGCAGTGAATGTGCCGATGAGTCCAGAGCTGACGTGTGTGATCACTGGCAAATTTTCGCTTTGAAGAAGTTCCGACGCATTCATAAACCCTTGCCCGAAAAATTAGTCATATTAGTTTAGTGATCACGTAATAAAGAACAGTACTGAACTGGCAATTGTATATATAAAGTACACATTATATGCATTACTATTTCAGCTACCTTAGAAATTACATAGCAGGATAGTCAAATGTCCCCCGCAAACCAGAAAAAAATACATGAAAAATACAACGGCCTGCCCTACTATACAACAACAGGCTTGACTTCCGCAGCTACTCGTCGTGACTGATGTCTTGCAGCCCACACTTCAACCGTCTGTCTGCCTTGTTCTGAAGCAGCTTGCCGTAGCTTCTGCAAGTCAGCCAATGGGGTTGTCTCCGGCGGTTCTGAAATATTAGTGTTTTGGAAATATGTCACTATGGATGATACTTCAGCTTGCACTGAAGGAGCTCGACAGTGTCTTGCTTCAGTTGCGACTGAAGGACTAACGTCGTGCTCACTCGGCGATTTGACAGGAGTCGTGGTGGCGATCATCGATGCCGGTCTCGATCGGGATCCATTTCTCGAATGCGTTGAACCAGACGAGACAGAGAATGCGGTAGATAATCGTTTTGTAAATGTGTTCTGAGAGTTCTGAGCAGGAAGGCCATATACACTCACTGATCTACTAGGAGCTTGAGCTTGCGCGATATTCGAAGCCTGCATCCGTGGCTGCATTTTCGTGTTGGCCATTCTTTGCGATTCGCTAGATGAAGTCATATCAGCCATCGAGTTTGTGTTTCTTAGGCTGGGCTTTGATCTTGAAAACGACAAAGAAGAGAAAAAGGATCGTCTAGAGGACTTAGAATGCAATTGATGCTGCGAGTCGTCATTTGAACTATCGGGATCGGATTCTTTCTGTTTAAACATCGAAGAAATTAGACTACCGCGTTTCGTTAAGTCCTGTTGTCTGTTTTGCCTTTGTGACTGGTCTGGTCCTCCAATATCAATCTTTCCAGAATACTGACTTCTCATACTGATATTGCTAATCGACTTTTTCACAACTTGCTGTCTTTCAAACAACGCACTGCGCTTCTTCACAAGAGGAGCAGCTTCGACCAGCGCTACCTTTGAGACGGTCTCACTCTTCGGAGCTGACTCAGAATTAGCAATACGTTCAGCTTTAGCTTTTGCCCGGGACTCAGTTGCAAATGCAAAGGGAATAGACTCTGTTGGCGGTTTCTTTGCAACAGTCTTGTTTCCTGATCGTCTTACCGCTGAGGAAGACGTAGTTGCAGAATCTTTCGTATGAGGTGTAGCCACAGTAATCTTCCTTGGAGAAGGTTCTCGAGGATGACGAAAAGAGACAGAGTGTCTGGCAGGGTTCACAGCCACATCAGTCGCAGAAGTGGGAGGAGCTATTTGTTTTGATGTCGATTTCTCTATTGACGACTTGTTTGTTTGCTTCTTAGAAGTCTCAATCTTGTCATCTCCAGCATTTGATTTATCCTAGAATAAAGTCAGTTATTTAGTCCCAATAATAGAAGTTGGTGAATGTATACCGTAGAACTATTGGACACTGTAACAGCGTCGTCATTCACGGGCTTTGATAGACCCTGCGCCATAATAGCAGCCAGCATAGGCGAATAAGTGACTTTTGCCTCCTTGCGACATGGATCGTTCAAACTCTTGTTTGACTTTTGCGTAGTCAAAGTTCGCGTATTTGGCGGAATATCAACAAGATGAGCTCGTCGTTGTGATTCCTTCTTTGCACTCCAAATAATTGCTTTCTCGAAAGAGTCTGAACTGTCATATTCGTCTTTATATTTCTTTGAAGGGGTAGATTGTTTGATAGATTGAGAAGAAAGAGAGGTTGGTGCGGTCTGAGTCGCTTGGCCTTTGTTGTTATTTACGTTTGTAACGGAATTGTTCTCAACCAGTGATTGTCTCTTTGCTTTTCGAGATCTTTTCGATCGTGCTAGTTTTCCAGAGTTAGTGCGAAAAGAATGAGAGTACGGACGTGATAACGCACTTGGTATTGGCTTAAGGTCAGAAGGTAGACCGGTCACTGGTCCTGATTCAGCAGCAGCGGCTGTACCTCTTGAAGCAGCTGAACGGGTAACAGGCATTTTGCTCGCTCACACACAACAAAGTCAAGTAAGACCGCGAACAAGTGAAAATGAGGGAGTGGACGTGCTGGAACGAGGAGACGATGTTTGTTTACAGAGACATGCGCCCGGATTTCGACAAGCCGCGCCCTTGATTTTGAGCGGTGAAAGTTAAACGGGGCCGCGTATTTGCAGATTGTAGGAATGTTTGTTGATAGGGTTCCGAGTTAGGAAAGGCTCGATGGACTGACCGCCCACGCCTGCAAACGCGTCAATTTCCGGAGATACCGGTTCAGCGTGAAATAGGGACTGTCTGATTTTATGATTGCCGCTGACGCCGTTACGGTAACGGAGGGTGAAGACAGCTGTGGTGGCTGTTGACTTTGACATACACACGGCTGTATTCAGCTAATAAAGAGAACGCTCGGTTTTCTAACCAGTTTCTACCAGATTGTGCTATAACCCACTTCTTGCGGCTCCGATGAGTCGTCATTTGACTGCAAATCGTCATGACTTTCAGCGTTCGGCAACTGGGCTCTCTCTTCGTCGACGACTGCGCTCGCCCGCTTCCCCAGCAGCCGGAACACGGCGCAGCAGAACTGGACCGCCAGTACTCTACAAACCGTCTAGTCAATGCTTCTCATTATGTTTAACAGTCGGCACGGCCATGCTCTGCAACAGTTTCTTGCGGCTTGGTCCCTGCCTGCCCTTACCGGCTGAGTACTTCATGCTGGCCCATCAGCTAAAACCCTACTCCTCTTCTATTCGGATCCGCGCCTCACACTTCTGGCGCGCGTACCCGATAGCATATATAACTCCCTTTCCTTCAACTTCGTCGTGCTTATAGCTGATTTTGCTGTGGCCTATCCAGAGCTCTGCATTGTACGCCTATCTCTTAAAAGCCCGGATTTACTCTAGAATTGCTGACGTTTGCGGTCTTTAGCGGCTACTTGCTCGTCTCCGCCACTTCACCATCTTCGCAACTTCTTTAATTCTAGTCAGAGGATATGGTCAATGACTACCACGCCAACAGTGCGGAGTCTAAGGCTGCCCGAGAGAAGCAAATCGAAAAACTGTTCCGTGAGCTTGACACTCGGAAAAAGGGATATCTAGATAAAGAGTCGCTCAGCGAAGGCTTTCGATTATTGAACCACCGTATGTCTCCAGTCTCTTTCCTAATTGTTCTACAACATGCTGATTTATTTTATTAGCCTTGGAAAAGGCTGTTGGGCTCACCAACGATGTCATCTCTCGTGTTGATCAGAGCGGCGACGGTACTATTCAAGTATGTCTACCAGCTTCCGCTTCACGCTGCTAGTGTGCTAATGTCTTGCGAATAGTATCCCGAGTTTCTTGAATTTGTAGAGAAAACCGAAGAACATCTGTGGAATCTTTTTCAGAGCGTCGACAAAGATCATAACGGAATACTTGATAAGCAAGACGTGGCCAGCGCATTAGAAAGCTCAGGTCTAACAGTCTCGGCTGATCGACTAGATCACTTTTTTAAGTCTATGGACGCAAATAATGACAACTCCATCACTTTTAATGAATGGCGTGATTTCCTTCTTTTCATTCCTGTTGACAACATCAGCATACGGGCCGCATATCGATATTTCATAGACAGCTATCCGATCACCTCTGAAGGAGATGTGTTCCTGAGTGACGAAACATTAGGTGGAGTTGGATATTTCTTAGCAGGTGGCATCGCAGGCGCAATTTCTCGGACAGCGACAGCTCCATTCGATCGGTAAGAACTCGGATTTCGTAATCAGCAGGAACTGGACTCTAATTCTTGTTATAGACTGAAAGTATACTTAATCGCTCAAACGGGACAGACTCCTTCTCTGAGCAAAACTATCGGAGCGGGCGCTATCACTGAACTTGGCGTGAGTGCTGCAAAGAAAAGTCCGCTTGTGGAAGCAGTACGTACGCTATGGCGACATGGGGGGATAACCAATTTTTTTGTTGGCAATGGGTAAGTCTGCCCTTCGAGAACAAAAATATATTTTTTACTAATCCCGCCGCTTCAAGATTGAATATCGTCAAAGTATTTCCTGAGTCGGCAATAAAATTTGGCTCGTTTGAGGCTTCAAAGCGATTGTTTGCGCAGATTGAAGGAACAACAGTAAATGAGATGTCTGGTATATCATCGTTTTTAGCTGGTGGAATCGGCGGAGCTGTTTCACAGTTTGCTGTCTACCCTATAGACACACTTAAATTGTGAGTTTTTGCTCTTTTGAAGAGTTATATCAAAACTGACTTTTATGCTAGCCGTATCCAGTGTGAAGCAGAATCTAGTAAATTGAGGGGAAACAAGCTCATGATAAAAACAGCGAGGGATGTGTGGCGGACGGGTGGCATATTAGGTTATTATAGAGGCATCGTCCTGGGAATTGGCGGAATATTCCCATACGCTGCTTTAGATCTGGGTACTTTTGAAGCGATGAAGAGAGCATATATAAAAACAACTGCAAAACAGCAAGGAATCTCAGAGGAAAATGTAAAGATTGGGAATTTGCTGGTTTTGACGATGGGTGCGCTAAGTGGCAGTGTGGGCGCGTCTGTTGTCTATCCTATCAATTTGCTGAGAACGCGGTTACAAGCGCAAGGAACAGCTGCGCATCCGCAAACTTATACTGGCATGGTCGATGTAAGTTTCCAACATTTTCTTTGCTATAGGTTCTGGATTCTAACGCCTGTCTCCAGGTTTTCCAAAAGACAGTTCGAAACGAAGGATACCATGGAATGTTTAGGGGCCTAGTACCTAATTTGCTTAAGGTAGCGCCTGCTGTGAGTATCAGCTACTTGGTATACGAAAACTGCAAGGCATTGTTTGGATTGAAATGAGTTTAAAAATGTGTAGAGTCGGCGTAGATCATATTGATAGAATCATTGGGGTGGTAGGATAAGAAGGTAATATATGCATTTTGGATAACAAATTTTATGACGCATGCGATGAGTGAGTTTTGTAATCAGGCCGCGATTGTTTTCCCTTTGCCTTCGACTCCTCGATCCATATATCAAAGCTTAGCGAACCCATATAAATATGCCGAACGGGCTTAAGCGTAGGCGCAGCTCCCTTCGCAGGCGGTTTTTTGAGATTAATCTCAGCGTTCTCGTTAGTAACCAAAGACTTCTTCGACGGCTGCTTGTCAGCCGGAATCCATTGTGAATTGTGACCGGTTGGTGCCTCTGATTCGTCACTTAATTCAACGGTGACAGTGTAGGTGCAATTCTCTGGTAACTTGCCTAGCGCTGGCGACATGGTTGAAAGCTTCATCACGCAAGCGCGAAATTGCTCTTCCATCTCCGATCTTTGCAATTCGATATTTGGTATACTAAAAGACATAGTGTTAGTACTTTGATTGCTATTGAAGTTGTGAGAAAGGGATCGAGACTTTCGATCTTGCTCTTGTAACGGTATTTTGGGGAAGGCAGATACATCAAACACTACCCTCTCCAACGGCATATTTGACGCTGAGATAATGACCACACTAATCTTTTCCACTTCTCCCTGCACAACTGAGTTAATAACGAGACTAAAGCAATACGAGACGCAAGACGAACAGTTCTCATATGCTCCACGCATGCACTTATTGCGTTTCTAACCCATTCGCAAACAGCAGGATGCCTTGATTGCCGCACTGGATAATTGTATTTTCTGGAAAGCGTGAATGATTCTTCCGGATACAATCCTCGCTCGTATAAGATAGTGTGTGTGCAGACCACCAAGAACTCTGCATATATTGACAATAGCTCTGAGTACGTCCATCGTGGATTATGCGATTCGTCTGCCTGACTGCTGTCAGGCTGAGGTACCAGTTTTAAACTGTCTCGAGGAAATGACGCCATCGTGGCATTTCTCTTCTACATGAACCGCGCGCAATAGACCGACAAAGGATTTGCAAGATCGCGTAAAAGACGTGATGTGTACAATCGCGTGGTCATGTGATTTGAACTTTGGCGTCATAGTCAATCTGCAGAGTTTCAACTCTAAGCTGGTGACGTTTATTTCATTCACGCGTCGCTTACAGCGCGTTCGAGTTCGTTATTGTTCAGCAACTGACGAGCGATTCGCTGGTGTTTATCGCACTGACTGCGGGAGAGGAAATATTGCTAATACTGGGCATATGATATTGTGAGAGTTTAAGTTTGATTGCTACGTCTGCGGAATATAAATCATGGATCAAGTCGCGGATCTACTCAACGCAACTCAATCTTCTGAACAATCAACCCGATCAGCGGCCGAACAGCGAATAGGTGAACTTCAAGAATCGTATGCTTCGGACTTAACTCGATTTTTAATTGGAATTGGTGCTTCAACGGGGTATTCTCTTCCACTTCGACAATCTGCGCTTCTCGTGCTCAAACATACGATTTCGCGTAAATGGTCTCTTCAATTCGAAGAGTTTACGGGTGAACCATTACCCCAGAACGTCAAGTCGCAAGTCCGATCAGAATTGTTTGCCATTTTAAGGGCGTCAGAAAGAAGATTACAAGCGTTAGCCGCAAATCTGGTTTCAAAGATCAGTAGTGCTGATTTTCCTGATGATTGGCCGGAATTATATGACGATCTGATGGGATTGATGAGAAGTAGTGATCCAGGCTGTATTCAGGGCGCATTAGCAATTTTAAAAGGTATGTCTGTTTTATTGATCAAATGCAAAAATCGTACTCTAACGACTGCATACAGAACTACTTGATGATGGATTCACATTCGAGCAGTTTGCGACTATCGCAACTCCTATTTTTGAATGCTTATATGGTCTCTCAGTTTCAGAACATGTACGTAAAATGTGACTTGCGTCCGCTTTCGACTTACTTATAGACATACTTTAGCTTAGCGTGATCATCAGAGCCGAAGTCATCGACACTGTCAGCGCTGCTTTCGATTTTTTCAATCAAGGGGATAAAAAAATGAAAGGAATGGATGAATTTGTGGAAAACTCGGTGAACAAATGGTCAGAGATATTTGCTCAGATTATGACGATTGAGAATTCAGATGCAGCTAGATCTGAGGGATTGTTTGTGCTGAAACATAATACGGTGAAGGTTAGTACGCATGTTCTCATTTATGACAAAAGTTGATTGGACTAACTCTGTGGCGATAGGCAATACAGAGATTGGGATCTACTTTCCCATCTCAGTCGCAAAAATACATCGTGCCCAGATTATTCCCTGCAGTATGGAACGACCTACCTAATTCAGTAAATACATACTCGTCCGTATTCGCAAATCCAGATTCCGATGAAGACTTGTCTGATCCCGAGGGGTCTGCTCAATACGTGAGATTACTTCCATTAGAGGAAATGGAATTTCTCAGGGCCAGTATTCATGAGAAGAAAGACGTCCGGCAAATCTTCAAAGATACACCTGGTATGATTGAGAAACTAGTCGATTTCGCTACATCGATGAGTAAAATCTCGATTGATAATGAGGACGATTATAAAGATGACCCCAACGCGTTTATCACTGAGGAGATGTCGCTATCTACAAAGTACACCTGCAGAACTGCTGCCTCGGATTTGATATTGGAAGCTAGTGATTATCTGTCTGACCCGATCATTTTGACTTTGACAAATAGGCTGATTTCTTTCGTTGAGCAGGGTGTGGAAGCTAAATTATTGGAATCATGTCTATTTCTACTAGAAACAGTTTTAGTCCAAGATCGCAGTTTGGGAACTCTACTTTTCTCTAATCCAATGCTGGAAAAAATCATACAAATCATTCGCAGTGGGATTTCAAGCGATGAAGTTTTTTTGCGATCGCGGTCGTTCATCTTTTCAGGCACATTTGGAAGGAATTTGAAATCAGTGATTGCAGAATCTACAGTTGCCGATGAATTATATGATAATGCTCTTCAAAGCGCGTCCCAAGATGAGAGCTATTTAGTGCGTGCGTCATGTTTAATGGCGATACAAAGATTTGCCTCCGTCGTCACGCGATTTCGTCATAGACCTACACAAACGGCGATTGTTCAGGGTGTTAGTTCATTGATTGCCGATGCCGCTGACGACACGCTGTCTCTGCTTGTCGATACACTTGAAGTAGCTATCAAAATAAATCCTGATCTGGCTATTCTTCCTGAATCACAAGTCATACAGCTTCTATTTTTATCGGCAGCCAAGGACGCCTCGAATATCCAGCTAACCAGCGACACATTCGAAGCATTTGAAACATTGGCCGAGTTCACCGATAAGGCTCACTATCAGAAATTATGTGAGACGGCAATTCCTCCTTTGATTGAGGGTCTGAGTGCTGCTCCGACTGATGACGAACTAGCTAATGCCGTTGTGAGTTTTTATTGTCTTTATGTCTATCATGTTTTTTTTTCTGACTATCAATAGCTGATTATAAATTTACTGGCGATTTTGGTGGATCATGCGCCGTCTCCCCTACCTGAGGGGCTAGTTGCTTTCATATTTCCTAAAGTAGCCAACGTCCTAATGATCTCTGAAGACAATCAGCTCCTACAGGTCAGTCAATTTCTAACTTACTTCAATCAATTTTCTCAGACCAGCTTTCTAACGAGTCAATACTAGTATGGATCTGAATTACTTGCTCACATAATTGAACGCGATGCCGAACAACTTCGGAACTGGACCGATGTCCGAGGAAAATCAGGCATTGAGGTGGTTTTGAATATAGTCGCGAGACTACTTAATCCGATATTTGATGAGTCGTGCGCAATGTGCATTGGCGGAGTAGTCAGCGCCGTTATTGATAAATATGGGCGCGACCTTGGAGAATTACTGGGTCAGTTACTTTCTGCTACTGCTCAGCGACTGGACGCTGCTACAAACCCGTTGTTTATTCAGAATTTAATTCTGGTGTTTGCTCATATGACCAACATTGATGCTGAAGGTGTCATTAATTTCCTGTCTGAGGTTGAGTTGCAAAATAGCACCGGACTCGTCACTGTCATTCGAGCTTGGCTGGATAACTTTGACGTGTTTAGAGGGTATAAAGAAATCCAGCTAAACATCTCTGCATTAACTAGTCTCTATTTATTACATGACTCCCGTGTTGAAGAAATCTTGGTTAAAGGAGACATCATGATCGACGAAGCTACAAAAGGATTAATCATCACTCGCTCCCGCGCCAAAAATCAGCCAATTCAATACTCTATGATTCCAGCTCACGCAAAAATCGTAAAGTTGCTGATCAAAGAACTAGGCGCGATCCCAAGTGATTCGAATATCGCTAGTCGGGCAGGAATTTTCGCTGGAGAAGTGAGTGGTGCTGGCGGTGATAATGAGGCTGAGGTAGCGGATGACGCGGACTGGGAAGATTTATTTAATCCGGCTGATATTGGTTTAACAATGTCAGGTAAGTTTGCAGTTTCTTGCTGCTTTATCCCTTTTTTTACATACGAATCGCGGCTTACTTTTACTTAGAGCTACAAAAACTCGCTCGAACTGAGAGCTACGACGACGATTACGATTCTGACAATACTTTCGAAGAAGACGTCTCGCGCGGAAACTATTTCAATGAAAAAGGCGGCGATGAAAATACCAACGAATTGTTAATACATTCGTTTCAAAGAATATGTGCAAATGAGCAAGAGCAATTTCAAGAGCTCGTGGCTACGTATTGTTCGCCTGCCGAATGTGCGATACTTGAGAAATGGAGGAGCGCGTTGGTGCAATGAGTGTAGAGATAGTGACGAGTATAGATAGCAAGACATATTATAAATTTGTCATAACATATATCAATACCTTTGGATTTTTTTTTCTCTTCCCTTACGCAATACTTTTAATCTAAAATAGATGATAATTGAGCTCACATCGCTAGCAAGTAGATAGGTGCAGATTCACAGAAAGCAAAGCGAGCAAAACAGTAGCAATGATACAGCATCGTCCGTCCATACACTTAAACATTAGTTCGCTCAGCAAACTGGTTTTTCTTCTCCATTTTTGCCGCCCACAAAGCGGCGCCAGTGACATTAGTGAATCCGAAAAACATTCCCAAAATGGGCAAAGATTCTAAGATGGCAGCTACGATTCCGAACCTAAACACGAGTACGGGTACATTAGTTTATGCATTCGCATGGAACGAAAATGATAGAAAAGAGCTGCACTAACGTAAGATAACCACCATATTTACGACGAATGAAAAGACGCGTGTCTTTGGGCGTGAATCCTTTCAACTGAAAGTACCGACTTTGAGCAGCTCTGGCATAATCTACACTATGCAAAAGTGCCGAGATAAACGGACCTATAACCGGAATAAAATTAATCGGGAAAGTGATGAGATTCTTGATCAATAAATAGGGAGAGGTGAGGCGATAGAGGAACAGACGCCATTGCACATGGACTTTGTGAAAAACACTTTGATAGGCACGGTCAATAGGGTCAGACGGCAAACGAAGCTCAGTACTATTGATGGGGGAGTCTGAGACAAAGCTATCGAGACCATTGAGCCTGAGTACCTATGTTGATGTCTTAGTAAATACAGTTAGACCGACTAGAGTAGGACTGTCAAACCGTATCAAACAGCTTCTTGTGTGCATCTTTAATAAAGAAAATCTTTGCTACCATGCCATAGATCGTAGCAGCCTGATTGATAACCAAGACAAAAGATGAGATGAAACCCATTGGACCACTGACAAAGATCATAACAATGGCTTGAGGAGGGTAAGCTACAACGAACCATCCTATATAGATAGACACCAGGAAGGCAAATAAAGGCAAAAGAACAGTAAAAAAGGATGGCCACAGAATTGGATGTCCAAAAAAATAGAATAGTCCCTAAATGTGCATAAGTTAGCGTCTGACTGTCGCCTAATCCGTGTCTAACTACTATAACTATAGTATATAATTGCGCAAGCAGGATCAATCACATAGATGGGATAGATAGCAGCATGAGTGGTGATGGCTGTATAAGGAATAATAATAACCAACAGGAGTCTGTAAGCCACGCCTGTATAAAGCTCGAACAAAACACGATCCATAACAGAAGCAAACTTAAGTCGGAAGTGACTGTAGACTTCGCTACCAATCTCCGGCAACGTCTTGGAACGCAAGCCAGTCAGGATGCTCTCAATACGCGATCTCATACTTTCCGCAAGAATAAGATGATTTAATAGCACAAGTCGCATAAGAGTTAGAAGGGGAAGACGCAAGGATCGAGGAGTACAGCAAAGGAGGAAAGGTGAGAGGGGGAGTGAGAGGTAGAATGGCGTTTTAATAGGGTTTCATTTAAGCCTCAGGCGACGAGGCGCCCCGCACCGGGCCGCTGAGTAGCATAGCTCTTATACAGCATTTCTATTAATTACCTGTGCTAACACATTTCTGCATATAGGAGAAATATATAACACGAAATTTCAGCCTAGTGCAGTTCAGTCAATCTAAGAGCGAGACTGAACGGTTGCATAGCTCCAGCAGCTTCAGTTCAGTATTTCATGCCTACGTAAAGACCAGCAACTCGCCAATCAGCCGAAATCTTTACTTTTGGATCAACATAACAGCTTCCATTAGCCTAATCTAGAAGTCATCTGCCAAAAACTTCAGTTGTCTCTCGGTTGCTGTTGAAGCAGCATAAGCTCTTCCGCTTCTTCCATCCACGAAACGGCCCGGTTAGACGGCCCGAGCGACCGAAAGGTTTATCGCAAATGCGCTGTATAATCAAGATCGACACGCAGACTACGGTGCAAAAGTTTGGTCAGAGGATGGATGTACACCTTCCGAACCGCTTTTCATCGAAAGGCATGAATGAAGACGATGGAGTGCTTTTAACAGTTATATTGTGGCCATGCTAAACGTAGCATGCTGCTTATTCTTGATGCAAGAGATTTAAGCGAAGTTTGCAGAGCAGTGTTCCAATGCATGTAGATAATTACAGGCATAAATTGATGACAACTATCTATGACAAATATATTGTTGAAAAACAAAAAACACCCTTAAAAATCCTAAATTCAAAGAAATAGATGGACGCTTTTCCGCGTTGGAATTCATAGCTCCCACTCCGCCGCCGCAGCATCATCTTTCTCGGAAACGAATGGCTCATCCACGCTGTTGATCATATACGGTCCGCAGAGAATACATTCCGCAGCAACCATTGCATCCAGCTCATCCATCAGAGCGCCACCTGAACTCGTCTTTTGCGCATCGAGTTGTAATTCAGCGATGCGGCGTCTCACTCTTGGATTTGATATCTCGGCAATCTTGTTCACTAGACAGTCGCCATGAAAAGCATGTTGACAGGGGAAGACGTAAAACTGCCGAGAAAGAAGCGGATACGAGCAAATAAAGCATCGCTCGCCAGGTTCGACTATTGCGAATCTTGATTTTAGTCCAGAGATATCTGCACGAATAGTTTCCGAAGTCCGGGCAGATTCATCCATTTCCTTTCGAAGTAATTCAATATTTTTGGAGTATTCTTCCAGCGCTGCACAAATCTCCTCCTTGAAATCATCGATAACAACAAAATCGGGAAAGAAAGGTAATAAGTCTTCTATCTTGAGCAACTCGCAGCGCTTCAAAAATTCAATCGCAGATTTTATTCCGTGCTCTTTATTGATAACCTTCTGCGCTACACGGAGCCAAAGTTTCTTTCGAAGAGGAGCATCGCTTGATGGTCGATCAGCAACAACACTAGCAAGTTCGATATTACCATTCTTGAGAGCTAGATCGACAGCCTCTTCGTACAATCCCATCGAGGAATAGATGAAAATACACGATTGGACACGCTGATGTTTAATGCATAAACGGAGCGCAAAATCGGTATCATAACACCGTTCAAGATCATGGAACTGGAGATACTCTAGCAATGCAGTTTCATCCTTGCTCTTATCACTCGCGTACAAAGAGATAAGAGTGTTATGGACTGCAGAATCTTTGCTCTTCAAAGTGTTGATCGCGTACAATAAGTATCTGATGGCCAGGTTTTGCTCACCGGGACCAACAGTTAAACTGTATGAGAGGATTGCCGGGATTAGTTTTCGTGGTGAGAGATCTGGCATTCGCATCCATGTATCAACAGTTTCTTTCGCGCAGTTGACAAGCAGAACCGTAGAATATTTGTAGTAAATTTCTGGCTCGTTCTGCTTTCGCAAGATATGTAGCGCTTCATTCCACTTCTCCAAACGAACCCAGTACGACAGCACATAAGAATAGTCATCTACGCTATTAGCATAAAACAGCAGCTCTTCTTGTCGTCCATGCGATGAAATTATCTCATAGACCGTGTCTGGATCTAGAGCATTCTTATGCTTAACCACAAAATCGTGGAATTCCCCGCGCACACGCTTCAGTTCAGCGTCCACTATATTCTCAGATGGACGTCTCTTTTTTGACTTCTCAAACAGCATTGCCGTCTCATTTCCAGTGTCGCCGTTACCATTTGCAGTACCGTTAGATTTGATTTCTGGCTCGGTTGTACGTTCTGATTCTTTTGTAGCCATTGAATCTTCAAGAGAATTCATTTTTTCCATAAATAGCTCTACAATCCAACTTGCCAACATCGTCCGTTGCATAATGTGCTAAAGAAACTGTCAATATACGCCGAAAACATAAAAAAAAAGAAAAAAAAAGTGCTTACACTAGGCTTGTACGATGACAACTTAACCACCAAATATCGTCTTAATGCATCGCTTTTCTTTGTCTCCATAAATTGCAACGCAACGCTCTCAAACGGCTTGCTACTTTTTCCCAAAACATTCGCAGCCTCAAAAAAGCTGTTATTTTGCAGCAAAAAGTCCCCGTTTGCAATCGCTACTGCATCCTGCTCTTTAGGCGTGCGCGCAAGTCGCAGCGCCTCATCGAAACGATTCTGCTCAAGGTATATACGCCAAATATCTCGGTCTTCATCAGTGACTGTAATTTCAAATATTGAATCAGACGAGTAGGCCCAGTATGTCGAGTTTTTGACGTCAGATGTGATTCCAATAAAATTATCGGAATTTGGTAAGCGCTCGTCGAAAATTATATTGTTGTTAAGAAGATTCACTGCGAGCACTTCGTTGTTGCGCAGAATTAGGGCGTGATATTTGGAAAGCGTGATGCTGGTAATGGAAGACGAGCTGCTTGGCAAGCTTGATTCGCTAAACCTATGAGTTAGTATTTGTTTTTCATACGACCACAGTAATGATGCATACGGGTAAAGTTTGGAGTCTTGGAAAATAACTCCTCCTAATTCTGGAGTAGTAGGAGCCGTGTACAGTTTCCCATGAAAAATACCCGCATCATTTAACCACGCAAAAGACTTGTCATCCGAAAAGTTCTCGTCGTCAGGCGAGATAGCGAGTACCGATTTCGGCGCCGAGCTGTAGTCGACATGCACTGCTGCTGTCTCTTCGTCGTCAAAGAATTTCGTAAATGTAGGACTATAATCGCCAGGCGCATGTCTAATGATTTTAGATACCCAGTGCCATAATCTTCCGCCGGTACTGGCTAGCAGTCGTCGCATATCAGGTTTGCCAGGTAGTAACTCGACGTATAGTCCATCGACAGCCAATCCACCAGGTACCTTCCATACTAGTCGCGAAAATCGTTCCTCGCGCTTGAAAAATTCCTCAGAAGGCTCGATGTAGGTCTCGATAACCTTGCCATCTGCTGTGCCTATCAGTATTTCCTTGGTCGATGAACTGGGCTCTGTAGGATTCCAGGCTACGGCTGAAATGATGTTGCCTTTCATTCGCGATAAGTGCTTTGCTCTCGGTGATCGCGCATTCAAGTAGAAATTCTCGGCGGTAGAGGTCGTGACGAGTAAATGTGAGCCAGTCGGATCGAGGAATATGCTCTTCACAGTTCCGGTGCCAGGAGCTTTGAGCTTAGGCAATTCGACATCATCAATATCTTGAGGATTATCCAAATCAATGCGCAAAATCCGACCACTAGTAACAGCAAGATATAGAATATTATTCGAAACAGCCATAGCAGCCAATGACGAGATTTGGAATTGAAGCTGTACTCTCTCGATAGCGAAGATAGGCACTTCCTCCTCATCGAGCTCACCAGGTGCAGTAGGCGATAACGCGACCGAAGGGGCAACCAAGGCATCCGTTGTCACGGCGCCATTGTACACGGGATAATCCATGCCGGTGTACTTTGTCAATGGCTGCTGGTCGTAGTTGGTCTTGCTGTTACCTGGAGGCGAATTTGGATTAAGTTGGCGATGTTCCTGTCCGGTTTCGGATGTGACTCAACTCACAAGTCACGAATGCGATCTTGTCTGGGCTATATCAGTGAGGTAAAATAGGACATCGTCACTTCCATATAGCAATGCGACGCGAGAAGATAGTAAATTATAATAAGTGTTCGTAATTAATAAAATAAAAATATAGCAGATTAGAGACATCTTAGTCTCGTAAAAATGGCAATATATATCCAGTAAGAAATAGTAAGGTGTACGAGCGATAAAAAAGAAATAACGATGCAGGAGCAGCCATCTAGAAAGTAGCCATCTAGAAACTGATGAAGATCAGGACAATACAATTCGAAGGGCCATAAAAGAAAAAAGAAAAAACCCAACCATTAACTATAGCGACAGATGACAAAATTTTGGGGGATATGAAACATAAAACACGCAACTCAGTCCAGCAAACAAATCCAGCGATTCCATAAAACAGTAAGCAGTCGACTTTCTTCATAATAAGCAAACATCTAACAAATTCATGAAAATAATAACAAGTTTAAAAAAGGGAAATAAAAAAAGGGCCACGTGCAGTTACGCTTTGATAGGCTCTAAACTCTCCTGGCTGTCGACCAAAGTGACTTCATCATCATCATCAACAATATCCTCAGATTCCTCGTACTCTTCTTCGTTGTCACTTCGTGAGTCATCCGCTCCAGAGCCGGTGACCACTTTGATAGCAACCTTGATTATCATATATAGCCAGACCAACGCGATGACCTGCATTATCCAAAGCAGACCGACGAATGAATACTGCATCACTTCAGTAAAGCATTGCTCATCCCCCGACGACGCACTAGACTTATTCAAGCCCCGAGCGACAAGTTGAGAGTCGCCAACACTAATGACGTCGTCAAGAGGATCAAAGAAGCATTTGTAGCCAATGAGCTTATGCGAGTCAAACATAGCAGAAAGAGTGACTTTGACATAGAGAATATGCCTGGTCACGATCCAGAGTAGGATGAAGACACCAAAGGCATAGTCGCAAAGAGTCTGAAAGCCAAGATACTTGAGCATTTTAGCTGACGACAGAGCGACGTCGACAACATCCATGAGACAAAGTACAACGTTGCCAATGCGAGTGAAGCAGTAATTGTAAGAAGCTATGAGCAAGATGGAGGTAACTATATGGTGGGTGAACATTTGCGAGTAATCTTTGCGATGCTGTTCAATGTTGAGTACGAAAATCTGCTGGAGCCAAAATGAGAGCTGAACCAAATAGTAGAACTTAAATAGAGGCTGCAGTTCGCGATGCGGCCACTGCAGCCAAAGCTCGTCGAGATTGAACCAGTACGGCGAGTTATATGCTAGATGAAGGCCGAGAAGAAAAAAAACGCCGTAATAGGACCACGACCACGATTGTTCTGCAAACCGAGTTCGATTCTTTTTCGAAGAAATGCCGGCGTATTGGGCAAAGGGCACAAAGATATAGTCCATCGCTAAAGCGCGGATGAGGGTAAATGCCACGACCCAGAAAAAGACAAAATAAATATCATCTTTGCCTTTTACATACAGCCCTGAGTGCTCTGATCTGTGTGAGAGAGACAGAAATTTCGAGGTGATGTGCTGAAAAGGAAGGAAGAAATGAGTTGCGAGTAAGGTCCCGATGAGGTAAAGTGGCAGTGCTAAAAAAACGATCCTAGTTAGCGACTGAGCACCAACGCAGAAAGAATGACGATATAGATAGAAAAACCTACTGATCTGGTTTTGCACAAAAAAGGTCACGACAGGATTTGAGCTTGCCACAACGGCATCTTTTGACGCAGCGAACGATGTTGGTGATTGCGGTGAGGAACGATGGATCAAGGTAGGATGCTGAAGAATGTGCTGCTGCTGCTGCTGCTGTCTCTGGCGAGGCGTTGTAGTTTTGACTGTAGCCGATGATGTCCGAACAGCAGACATTTCTTTAGAAAGTGGTTTGCACAGAGAGGATCCGAGAGAGATATCGAGCGGAAGAGGAGGGAGAGTAGAAAAGAAGAGGAGGCAACCAGGGAGTCGGATAGAGAGCGACGCTTGCGGCGAGAGTCTCGATCTGATAAAAGAAAGCAAGCAAGCACCGAACGATAGGGAAGATTAGCACGATAAGCAGAAGATAAGAGGCGAAAAGGCACGAAGAAGCAGAGAAAAGCCAGAGAGCGCAGAAGCGAAGGAGGCCAACACGTTTTTACGCGCGGCCGCAGTGGCTGCGCTGCGGTCGGACAGTTATGGGGTAGAAAGTACAGGCGGGCGGGCTGCCGGGACATTGTATTGCGGTACCCAGCACAAAGTTTCTGAGCAGCGATCTGTACGTGTATAATCAGACGAGGAAACCATTCTGCAGCAAGCAATTGATTACTCGGAAAGCTTTTCTACTCGCAAAAGAGCAATTTAAACGCGAAAATAAGCATTGACGAAGCAATGAATTTAGCATATGCTGCCCGTGCGGCTGTCGTGCGGCGCGAAGCAGTTCGGTCTTTCCTGATGGAGCCCGGCCATTGTTTGGAATATGCGGGATTTGGCGACATACGAGTATTATGTTTGCTTTCAGATGTGCAATTTGGTTAAATAAGCACTGTAAACCGGCTTTTGTAAAATGGCAAGCAAATAATCTCGTTTCTATTCTTTGTCGTTCAGTTCTCGCGTCCATTTCCCGGGCCCTGATTGGCTCAGACGCGTGCACTAAACGTTCACCGCTTATGCCGTGTTATCGGGCCAAAATAACAGAGCGGGCAGCCAACCGCCACTCAAAGCCCGTCTTTTCCTGCTTCTTTTTCATCCTCTTCATCGCTCTCTCCGCGTCTGTCACGCGCTTGGTATGTATTTGATTGCTTGTTTGCTTGTTTTTTGGGCGTGCTGGTGCTGTATTTTCAGTGATTATTTCTGAAGTTGGGCGAGCGTGGATGGCGGCGCTGCGGTCGACTATGTGCTGCTCGTACTGCCACCCGCGTGCTTCTCCAACGTTCAGTCATCGACAACATTCGTTTTTCTGTCGCTGCTGCCGCAGTTCTGCATTGCGCAATTCTGTGGCCCTTTCCAATGCTCATAGTGCTCTTTGTTTGTACTATCGTCGACTGTCGAGCGTTTGTTGCCTCTGCTGTCGGCGCTTGTTATTCCGGCCGTCTCCGTTCGCCCATGATACAGCACATTAGCCCACCGCCAACTACATCATACTGACATCGTTTTAGTATTTATTATTTTCGCTTTTTCCTTTTTCTTTTCTCAAGTCATTTCGCCCTCATGTCCTACTACGACTCCAGTGCTTGGCAAGCTGTCCCAACTCCTCCTGTCGCGGCGTGGGAAGCGCGTTCAAGTTAGTCTCCCCTCGATTCGTCTTGTTACTCTTTCAGCCCTCTATCAGTCTCCTTTTATTATCTGAGTTGGAATATGTGAAGAGCTTTGTATATTCTCAGTTTGAGAAAGTTACATCCTGGAAAAAAAACAGATTATGTTAGAACTAGCCCTATCTGCTAGCATCATTCAGAAAATTTTTCTCTATGGACTGCAGCTTATTGATTGGTGTTATGGGGAATTCTGACAATTTGGAGACATTAGAGGGCACCTTTTATTTCAAACCTTGTATCTAACTCCTCATCTAGTGTCGTCCACTCCACTGCCTGTCGAAGAGACTGGTGCGTTCACGTCTCAAATTGAAGGTATGTTCTCGACTCTTCTTATTTCAATCCTTATACACATTCTAACTTCATTTACAGAGGTCGAACGTGCTTTGGACAACCTCATGAAGTCAGGAAAATTTTTCCCCGCTCGTCGTGACGGTATGCCCCTGCTCTCCCCAGGCCTTCCCCATGGTCCAGCGCCGATTGACCCGCGCATGGCTCAGCCTGTTGCGCGTCCTCCCTTTGCGTCCATGCCTTCCGATCCCGAGATTATGCGCTCGCAGTCGTCCATGGCTGCTCTCAACGGCTTCTACGCTTCTCAGCGCTTCCAGCCCTCGCCCGTCTCGCAGGTTCCTCCCCCGTCACGTGGCGGGGTTTCCGATCCTGAGCAGGTCTTGCAAATGAAGCGCCGTTTGGCAGCTGCTCGTGAGCGTGAGCTTCGCAATTTCCACCAGGAGCAGCAGTTCAATCGCAGCATGTCCCCCGATACCACTCGGAAAGTCTTCCAGCAGCAGCAGCAGCCGCCTACTCCTACTGCCATGATGGCCGATCTCAATCCGTTCGGAAGTTTGGGTAAGGAGCGCGTGATGTCGCCTTCTGCTTTGTCGGAGGATGAGCGCCGCGAGATAATCAACCGCCAGCACCGTGCTCTCTATGGAGAGATGACTGCTGATGGCCAGAACTTGCTTCGTTCTGCATCTGGAACCCCTGGCGAGGGTCGCGTTATGTCTCCACACTTGGCGTTTGATCCGTTCCAGCAGCAGCAGCAGCAGCAGATGCACGCTGCTCAGCAGTATCAGTTGAAGCAACAACAACAACAGCAGCAGCAGCAACAGCAGCAGCAGCAGGGTCGGGATGCAAACTCGCCTATTGGCCGACCGCGCTCAAACTCGAATGGCACCTCGTCGCCTTCGTCGCGTTCGGCTAACTTCAGTCTGTTTGACAGCACCACTACTCAGCAGTCAAACACTTCTGCGTCTTCGCCGGAGCACTCCCCTCCTCGCGCTCCGCTGAATCGATCGTTCACTTCTTCCACTGTCGGTCCAATCGGTTCCCGTCCGATCGGAATTGGCTCTGGCGCCATCGGCTCTCGTCCGATCGGATCGCCTTTCTCTCTCGCGCACGAGTCTGATCCGTTCAATCATCATCTCCCTGAGCGGGCTCCGTCCGCGGCGTCAAACTCGTCTGTTGTCGGCGGCGACACTTCTTCGCTCTCGAGCTCGTTCAATGGCGGAAGTATGTCGAACAACGGCAACAACGCGTCGAGCTCTAACAACACTCCTACTTCGTCTACGGGCAACATGGCATGGTCTTCAAAAGTCTGGGGTAATAAGGGGTTAGGTATGGCTGCATCTGTCTGGGGTTAAATCAAAAGAAAAAAGAACCGACAAAGCACGAAAATTTTGTTGCAAAAAAGCGTTCATTGGTGTTTTTGTCTTGAAATATCATTTGTGGGAATTTTTTATCATTTACTTTTGTTGTCGTTGTTAATGTGGGTGAGTGATCTCTTATAAATTATTATTACTGTTGTATTTGCTTGCTTCGTTTGTTTTGCGTGTTCGGGTGTGAAATTTGGGCAAAAGACGGTGTTCTTTTTTTATATAAAGAAATGTTCGTTGATACGGGTTGATTGAAAGTTTTCTCGCTTTTATTTAAAATATTTACTTGTTGTCTTTACGTGTTTTTGTTCTTCCTCCTCTGTTTGTATTTTTTTTTTAAAAAATGTGGTGTTTCTTTAGAGGAAGGAGGCACTATTTTTCCTTCCTTTGGATCTGTTGATGTGTATATGCATGATGAAACTGGTCATCATTTACGATGAAGAAGGAAAACTTGAAGAAGCTGAAATGGTTTTTGGCATCAGCTGCTATCTTGTTATTTTATAATTTTTACTATAGGAATCTGGGTCAAGCTTGCTTTTATGTTTGTATAACGTGCGCGCGTGCATGCGTTTTTGGTGTCGTGTGTGTGTGTGTGTATCTGTATGTATGTGCTTTAGGGAAATCATTTGTGTGTTGAAAGGAGCAGTTGCCTGTAAGTGGGTGTTTTTTTACATTCATACTTTGATTATTTATAAAACCTCTTTTTTCGTCTTTTCTAGTTTTTGCTTAATTTTAATTAGTATTTTTCTATTCAAAGCGGCGTAGGATTTCTAGGAATGGGCTAATATGCAAAAAAGAATCACCACCACCCGAGAGTTTTTCTTCGAACATCAGCCGACGACTGGATCTCGACAGCCGTAGAGTCAGGTTTGATATAGAACAATCGATTGCGCCATTCGATTCGCGTTCCAAGCATCGCGGTAATCCAGATAGGCAGAGCTAGAGTTTCACGTAAGAACCAGGTGACTATCCAGTTGAGCATGCCGTGTTGCGCTGCGAATGCAGCGTTTGGACGAGCGAAAAAGGGTGTTTGCGAGTATTTTGTTAAGGAGGATGAGGATGCTTGTGCTTTAGATGCGCCTGCGAGTTCGATGTTTGGCGAGGAATGGATGCTAGTGAAAATCCAGTAATCTAAAAGTGCCCATAGAACCACATGAATGGCGAAGAATTTGCCGAACGAACCGGCAAAGAAGACGTGGAACGAAGTAGCTCCCATGACACCGCACAGAAAACACTCGGTCATAGGCTCGACAAGTGTAGCTGCTGTGACGATGTATTTCCGCACCCGCAGCCAGCGCGTTCGACGGATGAAGTATTCCTTTAGTGTCGAGTTGCTCACGGGCTGGACTACGCGGTCGCCATTCATCGCGTGTTGTCCGCCCTTTTTCCAAAGGCCGTCGCCAATCATTTGATCCTCGGCGATGAATCTCGCAAAGCCTCGGATGCCCAACGCGTCGACTTTGTTAAGCTGTGATCTTCGGAAAAGATTGGACTTGCCCATAACGCAGGAAGCTACCGCGACTGTGTTGATTGCGGTATAGAACTTTGCGTGTGCGGACGACATGAAAAGTTCATCTAATCGTGCGCCCCAATGCTGCGGTGGGACAGCGACGCAGATGGGTAAATGATGAACTAGCTGTATTTTGGGATTTGACTGGAAGACAGCAATTGCTCGCGCCATTGCGCCGGGCGTGATCCAGACGTTCGAATCGAGAACCCATATAGTATCGTACTGCGCCTCGTCATATGCGCGAATCAAGTTATTGACTTTTGGGTTCACTCCGTATTTCTCGGCACCAATGAACAGCCGCGACGGCACATGCGGATACCGGCTCATGATATCTCGAGCAGCAGGGATCGCAGGATCAGAAGCGTCATCTACACAGAGCAGGATCTCGAATGTCGGATAAGTCTGCTCGAATGCTGACGATATACATGCGTCGAATTCGGTGTCGATGCCTTTTAGAGGGCGCAGAATCGTGATTCCTGGAAGAGGCTTGGCCATTGTTTCCGCCAGTACGGGCGGAAACGGCCTTGGTTTATGAGAAAACTTCCGCCGTCTATGAGTAAATAATCAGCCTGAGCCAGCAATATTTATACCGTAAACGAACACACGTACAGCTGGAAGTAGCCTATTCCGCAAACCAACCAGACCGTAGAATACCACACCCCGAAAACCCCAGCAACCGCTCTTGAAATAACGGAAATCCACGCCATTTTGTGTCCCTCGTCTTTTATTTACTGCTTCCCCTTCAGCGCTCCGAGAAATCTCGAGCTGCAATTGCCAAAAAAATCGCGCCCGCGCAGCCGCAGTCCAGCCGCACACTTAAGGTTTATTTATCACGTGCACATGCGAGTGACGAAACCGGCGCAGGCCGAATTTATTTCATTTGGCCAGGCGAGAACAAGAGTCAATTTCACAGCCCACGGCACATTTTGCGATCCTGTTTGTATAGAAGGCCCATGGTTATTGGGTCCCATATATGACTATCATATCTCAGAAGCTGAATAGTCTGTTATTTCGTTGGTTTCCGCTGAAGATCACTCGCAACTCGCGATTACTGAGTACGTCTTGCATCGCTATGGCCGACACGAAAGTCAAGCAGCCGCAATGGTTCACTCCTAAAGGCGAGTCTTCGACGGGGTTGAAGTTGTTGAATACGCTTACAAAGACAAAGGTACGTCTGTCGCATTATTTGTCGACGCAGAATCAAATTCGTAGCGAAGCCGGTCCTGACAAGAGTCTAGGTCCCGTTCGTCCCAATCAATGGCCGTCGAGTTACTTGGTATTGCTGTGGTCCCACAGTTTATGATGCTGGACATATGGGTCATGCTAGAAACTACGTTTCGACCGATATCTCCAGAAGAATTCTCCGTGATTATTTTGGCTATGACGTGTTCTTCGTGCAAAACGTCACGGATATTGATGATAAAGTACGTTTTGTTGTTCCAAGAAGGTGAACCGCATCGCTTACAATTTGAATAGATTATCGTTCGCGCTCGTCAAAATTACCTGTTTGATAAATACGTCTCCGAACACCCGTCATTAACCCCCGACGTGCGAGAAAAAATCACAAAAGCTTTAACCGCATACTCGCAAAAGAACCTGCCCCAAGCACCACTTCCACCCGCAGAATTCGCAACGTGGGCAACGACAGTCGACATCGCTGCCGAGGGGAAACAGAATCCGAAATTCAGTATGCACTTTTCTGCTGTCAAAAACGCTCACGCGGCATTAGCGTCAACTAGTGAAGCCTCCGAAGCCTTCAATCTGGCTAAGGACGTTTTGATTCTTGTTCTTGACGATGAAGAGGGATCAGCTGTTCGTGATCCTGAGCTTTTCAGAAAGTTACCTGCCTTTTGGGAGAACCATTTCAATGAAGATATGCGTGCTTTGAATGTATTACCTCCGACGGTCGTCACGCGCGTATCGGAGTATGTACCTGAGATTGTCTCTTTCGTCGAGCAGATGGTGAAGAACGGGTACGCGTATGAGGCGCAAGGAAGTGTCTATTTCGATACAGTATCTTTTGAGCGCGAAGGGAAGCATGTCTATGCAAAACTCCAACCTTGGAGTCGTGGCAAGACTGATCTTATTGATGAAGGCGAAGGTAGTTTATCAATCAAGACCGCTGCAGACGGTAAGAAGTCGCCGTTTGATTTTGCGCTGTGGAAAGCTAGTAAACCTGGCGAGCCTGAGTGGGAATCACCGTGGGGCCAAGGCCGACCGGGTTGGCACATTGAGTGCTCTGTTATGGCTAGTGAGGTAATTGGTTCACAAATGGATATTCACAGCGGCGGTATTGATCTCGCGTTTCCTCATCATGATAATGAACTTGCGCAGTCCGAGGCATACCATGAGTGCCCGCAATGGGTTAATTACTTTTTGCACACCGGGCATTTGCATATCGAAGGTCTGAAAATGAGTAAATCGTTAAAGAACTTCATCACGATCAGAGAAGCGCTTGAAAAGTACTCGTCGCGGCAATTACGACTGGCATTCGCGCTCACGCAATGGAATAATGCCTTAGATTTCAAAGAAGGTCTAATTTCCGAAGTCAAAACTGTCGAGACTACATTTACAAACTTCTTTGCTGTCGTACGTGCTCTTGTCGCGCAGGACGCAGCATCAGTGGCTGCAGGCGCCCACATTCCTCAACGATTCGGCATGTTGGAGAAGAACCTTTTCCATGAATTGGCTACCGCTCAGGAGGAAGTTCACGCGGCTTTGTGCGATAACTTAGCTACTCCGGCCGCAATCCAAGTAATGATGAACCTCGTGGCGCGCGCAAACGTCTATGTCACTACTGCGAAAGCAGAAGTAAGTTCTCCTGCACTTGCCGAAATAGCGCGGTGGTGCACGCGAATTCTCTCGGTTTTCGGATTCGAATCGCGCGCAGATGGATTAGGTTGGTCTGATCTTTCTGAATCTGAATCCTCATCTGCAGAAGAGATTGCGATGCCTTTTGTTCGCGTACTCTCTAAATACCGCGATGAAGTGCGCAAAGCAGCGATCAATAAAGCGCCTTACTCTGAATTCCTGAAAGCAAGCGATCGTGTTCGAAATGAGGATTTATTAGAATTAGGCGTCGCACTTGACGACCGTGACGGTGATTTACCCGCTCTTGTGAAGTTCGTCGACAAGGAAGAATTAGCGCGTCAACGAGCTGAGAAAGCAGCAAAGGAAGACGCAAAGCTTGAACGGAAAAAGAAAGCCAAAGAAGAGGAAGAAAAGAAAGCTAGAGAACGTATAGAAAAAGGAAAAATCGATCCTGCCCAAATGTTTAGAGCTATGGAGGAGTTTAGTTTATACGATGAAACCGGGATGCCTACGCATGATAAAGAAGGCGTCGAGCTTGCAAAGAGTCGCAAAAAGAAACTAGCAAAGGAATACGAGACGCAGAAGAAATTGCACGCCGAGTATTTGAAATGGCTGGAGCAGAGCAAGTAAGAAGGAATTATCTATATAGTTAAAAGCAGTCATTTTTACTCCTTAGTACAATATGAAACTAAAAATGAAAAATTACAGCAGACAAACCCCCAAGCACCATATAGAACCACATTACATTGACATTAAGTAAGAGAAACTGTATTTTCGTACATTTTTCTTTTTCAGTCTTGCATTACGCTATCTTCGCCATCTGTCTCGGTGCCGGCCTTGTCGACGTCCATTCCAGAATTAGTAGCTTCTTCCCTCGTAGCGATTTCACTCGAGTTCTCGGTGCCTGACTTGGGATGTCTTCCAAAGCGATCACACCATCCTTCGGCGCGATCAAGCGTGTCACCGACAATATGCGTGACACCACCGAGCATCTGCAGTGCTTCACTGGCAAGGACGATGACGCGACTAGCTTGTTCGGTAGCATGTTGTGACTGATCCGCATCGTCTCCGGCGGAACTACCCTGACTTCCACGTCTCGATGGAGGCATCGACGCACTAGCTTGTGCCCAACGCACAGGTAGTTCAAGAACGTAGGTGCGCACATGCGATCGTGCCGGTTCAGGTAATGCCGATCCGGCATATGTAGAGACAACGCCAACAACTTTTCGAATCGTTGACACAATGTCTGCCTTTGTCTCTGATACTCTTGACGAGAGCAGCGAGCGCCGGCGACGCTGCTCGGATTGGTTCTGTGGGTCGTCTGTGACGGTGTCATTGTGTTGACGCTGCTCGGCGACTAACGCGTTGAGGGTCGTGATTGCTTGGTCGAGGTGCCCGTTCGCATATTTGAGCCATTGCAGACAGTACCTTAAGCTCTTTAGTGATTCGTCAGACATGGCCACCGTTAAGCCAGAGGCGTTTGTTATGACATTGTGTAGCAGTGACGCCTGTTGTTGTTGTTGCTGCTGCTGCTGCTGAGAGGAACTAATAGAATCTTGAATCGGAGGAAGAGCGACTGCTTGCTTGTCTGCCATCTCGGCGGCACTCGACCGTCTCTCAAGCCGGTCTAGCTGTCGTAACGCGAATCCTTCGAGCGGCTCGAACCGACGCACGACGGGCCGCGCAACGGATTCAACCATCTCTGCACCGTAACGGAAACCGCGAGAATACGACTTTCCCGACTCGTACGCACGCACGGCGGACGACACGAGCGAGTAGTTTGTCATGCGTGAGAAAAGCTGCGAGGGCGGTGCCGCGGATGATGCGGTCGGCGGCGGAGTACCACGAGATGAGTCTGGGTGTTCTGCAGAAGACAGTTAGCAAACCGAATAAAAGAAACGAGACCGTCACATGGTATTCCCGAGCAGAGTCGAGGTCCAGGACACGTGCAGCACGCGTCTGAAGAAGCAAACGGGTGTGTTCGCTTTGGCCGCGGTTTTTCACGGTCGGCAGTTAATAAAACCCGCTGTTGAGTTTCGATCAGAGCCCCAGACCCGCACGTGAAAGTCGTGGACGCGGAACCAAAATAGGCGCAGAACAGCAAGCCGGGGTAAACTGCACCCCAAGAGGCCGGAGATATTGTATTTGAATGAAATAGAAGACAGACCGAGTGGGACTGTGAATGCGCTGCGCTCTGTATAGACCGAACCCAGCGGTGCTGCTCCTGTTCTGCCCGCGACTCTGCCGTAACCAGCAACAATGATCGAAGACACTAGACAACTTACCCCATCGCAAATCTTCCAGCGCCTCTGCCGCCAATCGCACGTCTGGATCGTCAATGGAAAGCCCTGAAGTGAATGACATGCACTCATCGTCGTCGTCTGCCGAAGAGCGGGTGGCGGAGGAGGAATATGTCGAGAGAGGAGTGTACGACGCATCAGTGACGAAGCTGCTGTCTTTCGCGTCGCCTTCGCTCACGCACAGCGACTGAATTGACAAACGGCCGTCGGCCATAATGAAGTAGCCGTCTTATATTGCCCTCTATAATAGTCTGGCCGTGAATGAGAGTAGACAAAGAGAGGCAGGCGGTGAGGAAGAGGAAGAGAAAGAGAGACGAAGCTTGCGATCAGCCTCAGGACCAAAGTTTCAGACAGCGTCTGCCTGCTGTTTTCAGCTTCCTCGGCTGGTCTTTGCTGTCCAGAGCCGCTTTCGCGCTATATTGGTAGTTCACTGGATAGAAGATGCTGACACAAGCCCAGTAAACCTGTATTTAGTTTTTATTATTCTTTTGTATAGCATGTAAAGAGAGTGGAATACTAAAAGTACTAACTACCTAATATTTACTCACTTACATCCCTAATCGTTAATTACATAATTTACCGAGAACTCATTATATACCCGACTCTTCAATATCAGAACCCATCTTCGAGTTGGTCTTCCCAGATCAATGGGCTTATAAACAGCTTCGTCTTACGAATGCAGCGCTTATCTAGCTTGCGGACAGCTTTAGCTGCTGTCCCGAAGCTGTTTCCGCCCTCTGTTGAGGGTCTGCACGGAAGAGCAAAACTGGCTCTAGACTCGATGGATCCGAACTTCAAAATTCGTATATCATGTGTGTACTTGCCTTTATTCTGCTTCCAAGTGCCTTGCTGACTATCGTACAGTGGCCCCATTTGAAACTGATAGGCGAGAGGCGAAAAAGGTGCTGGATGCGCTGATTGTCGCGAATATGCCGGTCCCAATCGAGAAGCTGGCCGCGAATGAATTTACCTGGGTCGACACTATCAAACGACGCTCACTAGCAAAGGATTCTAAAATAGAGTACGCTACTTTGCTAATGATTTAAATATGATGAATGACTAACGAGTGCAGGGCCGGACCTTTTCAGCTAACAGTCACTAATTTCATGCAAGCGTACTCGGCACCGGTACCTTTTCTTCTTGACAATAACCTCGTGCTCTTAGAAAGTGTGCATCAACCCACGGCGGCCGAAGACATCTACGAACCCTGCCATTTGCATCTTATGCTGTCTAACAACATCTCCTCTCTCACAATACCGCTACCGCCAGGAATTATACCTGCACTACGCGTCCTAGACGTTGATGATTGCGATCTGGTTGACGCGAGCATTTCAAATTCAGCACTCGTCATTTCTACAGCTAAGAACGACATTCGCCCGCTCATATCACGGCTAGTAGACCGGGATAGCATAATAGATGCGCTGCTAACCACTATTGCTACCTCATGCAAAACCTACGTGCGGTCCGCCCGTGCATACGTATCTCGCGATGCCTCCAATGCCAGCGACGTAATCTCGACGCGTAAAGAATGGTCACGCGCCGCTCACACAGAAATCCGAGATGCTCTCGAACCGGGGCTAGACGCATTTGAGCGACGGGCGGTATGGTGGAAATTATTTTTTGTCATGGATGATCTAGAAGTTGTTGCAGAGAAAGAAGTACTTGGCAATTTCTTGCCTTCAACTGAGCGTTCGCTTATCTACTTGTTGGGCCAGTTGAGTACCATGAGTGCTTCTGAAATTTCCCAAAGGCAAGCCGATAAAATTGGTACCATGATTGCAAGCTCACGTCAACACGTCGCAACAGAAATACTTCCTCCGCTCCACGCGCAGGCGCAAAACCTGGTCGTGCGCACTCTGCTCGATACACAACTGCCAATCGCATTTTTGTCATTCGCAGGATGGCAGTTGGATTTTCTCGAGATCTCAGGCTACGCAGCTGGCGGTCTGGCGGTGCTTGGGATTGTCTGGGGTTTCAAACGAGTCCAATCGCGATGGGACGCGCTAGTAAGCGCTTTCAAACGCGATGTGCGCGATGTCGCGCGGGAAGCAGTCGATCGCGGGGAGGCAGAAATCTACACAGCGTGGGAGGCCAAAGTCGCTGAGATGAAACGGACGTTAGAAAAGCAAGAAGAAGTGGCAGAAAAACTTGGCATGTAGTAGAGTTGTCGTATTTATTGTATGATAGAAAGCATAGACAATTTCCGTATTTGGGCATAATATCATATAAGCCATTGGTCAAACCCTAAGCTTAGACGAGTTGGCTGACGTCAGTCTTTTTAGACGGCGTTCGCCGAACAGGTTTCCTTTGCTTATCTCTGGAAAGGAAAAAAGAATCCGGGTTTCGAGACTATAGAAGAGGCACTTAGAAGATCGGCTAAAATATAGGAAGCTGGTGTTCAGATGCAGTGATTCTGCTGAAAAGAAGCTGCTGGTCATTGTTTCTTGCGCAAAGATGGGCGCAGTCACCGCGATAGTCAATGCTATCTTTGTACGTTCTTATCGTCTTTTTATCGTCTTTTGATTGATACTAATGCACTTGTACTGTTATAGTCGCTAGTGCTATTTGTTGCGTGTGCAGTCACACTTATTCTTATGTATAAATGGGCTCTTCGCCCCGTATTTGACCGCTACAACATCTCGATCCCACTGCGCGACATCTCAGCATACTTACACCAACAACAGCAGCGAGAAGGACCAATCGCCTTATCCGGCGCAGACGAAATACCCCTGAGCCCATCCGGCCTCGAATCAGGCGTCGGAATCACGAACTTGGGATGGAGAAAAGATGTAGTTGAAACGCGCGTACATTCGAGCTGGGAACCAGTCAGTGCAGATGATGCGTCTGATGTATTCTTCGATACGCAAAGTACTATCGGCAGTGTGCGAAGTTCACAGGGCATCATTGCCTCGAATCCTAATGCTAATGGTGAAGTCGGGAGTATTGGCTATGCTGCTTCGACAAGACAGCAACAGGTCCCTGCTAGTCTTGTTGAGAGTGTGCACGAATCTTGATTTCATGATAATTTAATCTTGTTATTTTTGGCGGGAGTCTTGCGTTGCATTTATTTCTCTACAAGCCGGCGTTTATCTTTGTAATATCAATTTTTTTTATTTGTCTAGTTCATTCTACTTAAAGTCTCTAAATCGTCATCTAAAGATCACTCCTCATCATTTGCATCCTGATTTGCTTCCCAAGTCTTGTTCAGCTTATTAAGAAACATCCGCACCCAATGCGCACACGTATTTGTCGTAACTTCAGCATAAAGCGCTTTATATCTTCGTTCTCTCTCTTCTCGCGGCATCGTTAATGCTTTCTCAAATGCTTCGGCGACTTCGACGCTATCCCAGGGATTCACAAGTAAACAATTATTTCCAAATACTGCTGCAGAACCAGTAAATTCGGAAAGAATAAGAGGGCCCTTACCCGTCTCGCTTTGGCAGTAAATGTACTCGTGACAGGTCAAATTCATGCCTTCACGCAGAGAAGTGACGACAAATACATCAGCTTCATACAGCAAGGCAAGGTACTGCTCGAACGAGATATCCTGATGCAAAAACACAACTGATGGTTCAGAGGCTACATGCGTAGAAGCATTAATCCGCGTGACGATATCCGACACCTCAGATTCAAGATCCTGCGAGGCGATATTTGTCAAGCACACCTGGATAAAAATCGCATCCTCCTTGTACTCTGGGTGTTTTTGCAAAAACCGCTCGTATCCAAGTAATTTATGCCGAACGCCGCGGAACTGATCAAGCTTGTCGCGTCCAACAATCATCTTTTTGTCGGGCCATCGTTCACGTAACATCGTGCGCCAACGCTTAACTTCGGGATCCTCGCCCAGCTCTTTGAGTGAAGGCGGATCAATACCGATAGACATAGCGACAACACTTACGCGTCGTCCTTCAAAATCAATCGATCCATCGCGATTCGGTAATAATCCAAGAACCACTTCGCATGTCTGCCTGAAATGGCGCGCGTATTCGTTACTCTGGAATCCCATAACGTCGGCACCAAGCAATCCTCTTAGCAAAAGTTTCCTAGTTGGAAGGCATCTGTAGACCTCTGAAGATGGAAATGCAATGTGCAAGAAGAACCCGATCTTCGCGTCGGGGATTCGTTCGCGCACAAGACCAGGGACAAGTAAAAGATGGTAATCATGCACCCAGATCGTATCTCCAGGCTTGTAATTCTGCACAACCACGTCTGCAAACGCTTTGTTCAAAGCATGATAATGTACCCACGAGTGATCTTCATAGGCCTTTGACTTGACATTGTCCGGAATCTGGTAATGAAACGTCGGCCAGAGGATATCTTTGCAGTAATGAGTGTAATGTCCTTCCATAGTGGAATCAGACACAAATACTGGAGCCTCCTGATGCTTCTCCATAAGCACTTTTTCAAAAGTTTTCCGCAGAGAATCCTCGATTTCATCCGTAGGCATACCAAGGGTACCTATCCATTTCTTATCCGTGATAGTACCTTCGGCTTCAGCACGCGCAATGGCATTTCGCAGACCGCCGTTACCCTTGTGATACTTCACAATGCTCCATGGAGCAGACGAAAACACAGACGACGGATCCTTTGGCGACGAAGGCATCAGCGGCGCCGGACGTCGGGGAGCAACTCGTAACGAAGGCGTATTCGGGAGCGAGGGTGCGCGCGGCGCCACCAGTCTCTTAGCGGGCGGAGGAGAGTTCGCCCGGCTCTTTGGATGCGTTACTGTCGGTGCCCGGGGATGGAGTTCAGTCGGCGTTTGAGCAAACGAAGCCTTGGCCTTTGACTGTGCTTGACGACGCTGCTTCTCAAGCGAGAGCGCGTACACATTCCGAAAGTTTCGCTCGAACTCAAGGGCGGCGTTGGCGGCCGCAGGCGAATCGTCATCATGATGCACCGGCATGGCCGAGCTGAGTGCAGACGGTTGAGCCGGCGGCACATGCTTGAAGAAGAAGTCCTTGATATCGTCGTTTAACGGCGGCGACGCCGGGGGAGTGCTGCTCGACGATGTCACGCGTGACGCCAGTGTCTGAATGAAATTCGGCATTGGCGACGGCAGCGGCTTGGTCTTCTGCGAGGAAGGAGCATGTTCGTACGAGGAAGTCGTGCGGGAGAGAATGGGAGGGGAGACGACGGAGTCGACGAGGTTTGGATCGTCGACATTGAAGTGGATCGTGTGCGGGAGGTAGCTGTGCGGGATGTCAGTATTTCTGGCTCCGGATGAAACAGAACAGACAGCATGTGTGCATACAGAGAAACTACCAGTAAAGTCATTGTTGCGGATAGGAAAGCGGAATTGGCGAAACCAGTGAGCAAAAGAGCAGAAAGAGGGAGAAGATCAACAAAAAGAGCAGCCTTAGTTTCTCCCAACCGTTGCCTGGCCGTTCCCCGGCTGTCTGCAGTCTCTGATATTCGCGTGATCTGCACTGGATTGCTCGAGCTCCGGCGCTTTTGCACTCTACTATTTCGTCACATCTTTATCGTGCTTTATTCTGAAATTCCGGCTCTGCCAGCGTCGCCCGCACGTGGGCCGCGGCCCTCGAGCTTTGTCTACGTCATTTGCTTACTCATCGCTTACATAACATGGATTCTCTGTCAAATCCATTAATTCCTATATAGGTGATTACTGTAAAAGGGTAGTGGGTCTACGTTGCTTAACTTTTGATAATTCCCCAGTCTGCAATTATTTGAAAATTACCGCCGTCAAAAATGCACCATCATCATCACCTTCTTCTTCTTATTCTGTATCATCAACAACAGCCTGAGCACCGTTTTCAGGCTCTTCAACAGGCTGAGCGCGCTCAGCAACTGCGACTGTATTGGTGCTTTCTTCACCACTGCCCGTTTTGACAAACTTGTACATTCGCGGCGCTACCTCTTTGATATTGCCCACGAATCCTTCCTTTGGCGTCATCTCATGCTCTAGTTCCCACCCACGACCCAACTTTGCGCAAAGATACCCGACAATATCGTCACAGTCTCCAAGTAGCGTTACGTCAAACAATGCATGCGAACACGGTGTACGTGAAATATAAATCTGCGGCACATTTGGCGGTAAAACCCGGATAATCTCGCTAACTGGGGCGACTTTCAGCGATGTGCCAATGCATATCAAAAGATCACACCGGTCGACGTCTTGTCCGAGTAGTCGCGTCTCGAAAACATTTGGTAAAGCCTCTCCGAAAAAAACAATATCTGGCTTCATAATTCCATCGCAGAAATCAGGGTTCTCGTCAATTATATCGTCGTCTCCATCGTCGTCTTCATCATCGTCTTTTCGTTTCCGTTTCCGTGTCGAGTCAATAGGCGCAGATAGTGCTGCTTCGTCTGGTCGAGGCGGTGGCTGTTTGCATCTGCTGACTTTCCCGTTTTGGATATCGCTAAATATGTCACTGCCTTCAATCTGATGTCCACATTTCTGGCATGTAGCTGTCGCGAAAGAGCCGTGGCATTGGACGAGTTTATCTTTTGATATACCGGCATAAGATTCCCTTTATACATCGTCAGCCTTGGTTTCCCGTACCAAATAAATAATATGAAGGGTAACATACAAATTGTCTATGTTTTGTGTGTAGTTTGTCAGTAGCTTATCGTTGTCCTGTACCAGTTTAATAAACGCATGCGTCGGACTGAATTTCAAAACACTCGGTAAGATATCTTTTGAAAAGGTGTAAAAAATGCTACCCATGCAATAATTAGCAATTTCCCTAAACATTTCGCACGGCTCAGGTAACTTACCTGGGATCCTCTCTAAACACCTGTAAATCAAAAACTTCTTGAGGCTCACTTAACCCCATCTGCTCTAACTTCTTGTAGATTCCCTGATCTGATCTAAAATCCGGAATACCCAAACTAGTACTAATGCCAGCGCCAGTCAGAATTACTACGTTCTTTGCATCTTTGAGTAATCTGATTACGTCGTCGACGGTAGATACATCAGGCAACGGTTGGCGTCTAGTTAATTCTCGATCCATCGCAGCATTGAGCAAGGGAACTAGTGACTCTTCATCCAACGCGCTCAAAATTCCCGGAATGCGTAATCCTAATGCGTAAAGGGCTTCTTGAATAGACAGGCGCTTTCTCATTTGGCCGGAAACAGGATTGGTATAATCTTCTTCGATGTACTCGCGCAGAAACGCCTTCCGGCCGTACTGGCGCAAAAATTTCCTAATCTCTTCGCATTCTTCCTTAGGAAGTAGTGGTTCTTCTTTCCTGAATGTTAGCTATAGCCCAAACATAAGCTCAGCGAATCAATCAATATATACCATCTGCTTCGTCATCGTCTCCATCGTCACTTCCATCTCCCATCATGCCAGCATCTAGAAGTTCTCCCAAAATACTGTCTCCCGAGCTACTACTGCTGTCAATCTCCTGATTGCTTCTCTCGACCTGTCCGTCTTCGTTGCCTGAGTCCCCGTTTTCGCTGCTCCGGGTAGTTTCTCGGTCCGAAGAGGCTACGTTCTTCTGATCTTTCTCGTCGACGCCCACCCAAGTTGATCCCACCAGCGAACCCGCTTCCGCTCGACCATCATGAGCGGATAACGACTGTTCAGTGTACATTATTAAATCTCAGATCGATGTTTACAGATCTTATACTGTTATTTCGCGCGCGCTCTCAGGGGGGAGTTAGCGACGATTAATCGTGTGGCGCCGTGAAGCTTAAATATCACAGACCCTAAATATCGTTTATGCTTAAGAAACTCCAGACATTGTTGATCAATTATACGTCATTTTCTCTATACATATATCTGACTAATCTATACAGTACATTCTCGTTCAGATCCATCCTTCTAGTGCCAAAAGCGCATTATCCATCCGTCGACGTCCTTCGTCTCTCTTCTTCTCATCCATCGCAACATCCACACTCAATCTTCCGAGCGTCTCAATAAACTTCTCCAACATCTTCTTATGCTCGATTTCCAAATTGATCAGCTCATCGAATTCAGCGCCTTTACCTGACCAATCCAAATTGTCGGTGTCCTTGTCCTGGAACCAAGGCGGTGGTGCAGTTGCTGGATCCCGAGGCTGCGTGTAGATTGTAGAATGGGAAGGCTTGCGTTCGTGGATTGGACTGCTATGCTCTTCTTTATGAGTGTTCTTCGTAGATCGACGGCCACGTGATGGCCCAGCTATATATGCACCCCCTTCAGAAACTGAGCGCTTATGCCGTTCTCTCTGTCGCTGAGCCGGTGGTGGCGGGTTGTATGCTTGTGAGTGCCGCTGCGAAGGCGCAGATGGTGCGGACGACTTCCTAGCTGACGTCGACGCAACTTGCGGAGGCGTAGCATCAAACGAAATACTGCGTAACTTCGACCTTGCGCGGTCAGAATTCTTTCTCGGTAATTTCGGTGGCTCTTCATTCTCCTCGTTACCGAAATCTTCATTTTCGGACTGCAATGATGACTCGGCCGTCACGAATGATTTGCGCTCATCTGAGTCTACTCGCATTTGATTAATCGCGCTATGTGGCGTCAGTGTTCGCAGATAGTCATTCCGTTCATCGGCCGATGTCTCTGGAGACGTCGCTGCCGTATACGCAATACTTCCTGTACTAATGGCTCGCGGTCCGCGCGGCTTAGTTCCAGGTCTATTTGAGAAACTTGAGACACTGCGCTGTTTGGACACATGTAATTGATCTTCAGAGTCTCCAGAAGAGTAATCTGCTCTTGATGCCGATTGCGATTGCGTGCCTCGCTGACCTATTATATCTGTCTGTAATTCCTCGTATGTCCCCAAGTCGCCCGAGTCAATTGGAGGTGGCGGCGCAAGCATTACTCGCTCGTCACCGAGTTCTCTTGCAATCCGCTTGGCTTGGGACGGTGTGATGTATACCGAAGACGGCTGCTGTCCGCCGTATGCAGCAAATACATTGTCTTCATTTGGAGAGTGTAACGAGAATTGGCTTAGTCGTCCGTAATCCGTCATCATAGTCGCAGTTGACGCTCTCGTGGTATGCGATTTAGAAAACTCCGCGGCAGTGGGTGATTGCAGCGACGGAGCAGTGATGGTGGCGGTTGCAGAGGTATCTCCTCGTGGCGGGGATACCGGTTGATCTGAAGGAAATGCGCCGACTGTGCTTCTAATTGAAGCTACCCGTCCGCGGAAACTGCGCACTTCTCGCAGCAAACTCTCCATGTCGTCAGCTAAAGATTGAGACTCGCCTCCTCGTATGTCAAGCGGTCGTGTCGTGTTCTCTTCTTCACGACCGACAATTGCCGATAATAAAGGTGCGTCGGATCTTCGCTGGACAGACGATACGTCAACCGTCAGCCTATTCAGATCCACTGGCTCAGAAACTGAGCGAGGGGTTTGCCGCATAATTCTTGACGCTTCGCCTTCACTACTGCCGCTGTCTTCGCTACCTTGCTTAGACCCCGCTCTTGACGAACCGGCCGCAAACTCAAGCGGCGTTTCTTGCATCAATTCGTCTTCGATCCGCTGTAACAAATCAACATGGCTAAGTCTGTTGTAAGAAGTACCCGGTTCATTTAAATTAGGATAGTGCGCCTTTATTGGTGATGGCGAAATTGGTTGCTGGCGACTTTGCGGGCGGGAAACTGGTTTGCGAAGCGGAGATACGTATGCTGGTTTCGAGGATGAGGTATCGTAACTGTATGGAGGAAATAAAGTTCGATCTGCACTATACGCTGAAGACGAACGAGCATGATATGGTTGGGACAGGTCCTCAGAAATGGATTCGAGTGCGCCTGAAACTCTATGGCTAGTGTCATGAGGTTGCTGCTGCTGTTGCTCTTCAGACGACGCAGTTGTTTCAGGATTATCAGTCTTTGGAACTTCGACAAATCCAGGTTTTCCAGCATTAGCAGTTCGTTGTGCTCGTATCTTTGCTTCTTCAGACATGATCTGCCTCATTGAAGGTATCGGTTGATCCAGATTGACTATCGGGGCTGAAATCTGTCTGCGCTCAGCTGGTTCTTGGGTTCGTGGTGAATTCCTCAAAGCCGTATTGATTCGGGCGTCCACTTCCTGCTCTTTTGTTAGAAACCCGTAACTCGGCACTGTAATTGAAAAGGAATACGCACTCGCAATCTCTTCCTTGCCTTTGCAATCATTCGTTCTGCCCGCGATGGGGCGGGCGGCGTGTCGTCGTTCTGAACGACCGTGTTTTCACTGCTCATCCGTAAACGACTAACGACAAAGAAACAGACACATTTACCGACAAAATATAGATGCCAACAGAAGAAAACAAAAAATGAACAAGAACTCCAGCAGCTATTAAGGCGCAAGGGCAATTTATTGCGTGGCTGGCTAATATGCCGTCCGCGGCTAGACGGGGCTGGCTTCGCGTGCGGCGCGCAAACTTTAGTCGCGTAAACAATGCCGGATACGCGTTCCTCTTCTGATTTGTTTTAATGTCTTTTTTAATATAAACGGAATATCCAAGAAGCTAAATGCATATATATACAATTCTATACTATCTTACTCGTCGTCCTCAATTTCGTCCAGCCACTCATCTCCATCATCGTCGTCTTCCTCGCCATTTTTCTGCCCGCTAGCTTTCCCGTTCGTGAACAAGACCCCCTTCGCCGAAAGCTCGGCCTCGGCTTCTGCTATTTTCTGCTGTAATTCCTCGATTAACTCCTCCGCCTCGTCAGCGTTATTTTCAGCGAGCTCAAGCGCGGTCTGGAAACTCTCGTAGGCGGATAAAAGGACGTTTGTGTCGCTGCTGTTGCTGTATTTCTGTGCAGCGACAAGACCCGACAGATACCATACCTCTGCAATATCCTCATCTAGTACAAGTATTCGCTTACATGCTTCTTCCGCAATGTCGTATAATTCGGCCTCGATACCAAGTCTCGTCAAATTCTTCAGCGCTGTGATTTGCGCTACTTCGTCACTTCCGTCTTCCGAAAGTGATTGGTTCAGTCTTTGCGATTCAGATGAGGTCTTTAAGAGATCCCATGCTTGCTGAACCGCGATACGGGCGTCTCCTGGACGTTGTTGGGAGAGGCGGATTGAGGCGAGAGTGGAGTATGATTCGGGATGAGTGGAGTCTATCATTAGTGATTCTGTAATGAGAGATTCGCATGTTGACTCTGCTTCTGGCTCCATGCTATTACACGTAGAAATTTAGCAATGGCAGATTGGAAAATAGGGAAGCGAAGGAAAAAGAAGGAAGTTGAACATACCACAGATCAGTCATCCAGATCTCAACAGAGGCGCACAGCGCATCGCAGAGCTTTTTCCGCAACAAGACCTTCTTCTCTTCGGCAGCTGACTCACTGCTCAAATCCTTCCGTAGCCCGTTACATCCTTTGCGGAACCACTCGACTGCATCACGACCCCCGGACAATTGGCCCAGCCATAAATACTTTTCATAATCGCCCTTTCCATTCGCGTCGTCAAGATTAGCCGCTTGAACAAACAGCGCGTACGCTTTTTCAGCCTGTGCTTCACCCTCTTCTTCATCCGGAAGTGCAGAGACCTCGAGATGAGCGGTAGCCAATGTCTGCAGAAGCTCAGCGTTGTCGCTGTTCGTAGCGACCAGAGGCGTAAGCAGCCCGACCGCTTCGCGCAGTTGACGTGATCCAATACATGCCTGAGCAGCTGCTATCGTCTGCTCTATTGACGCTGCCATATGCTCGTTCGAATTATGCGACACCAGGAGCAGAATATGCAAAATCACAAAATTCCCAAACAAATGGGTTCTCCCAGGCCTTTTTTTTTCTTCGGTTCACCCAAAGGCAACCCCCAACCCTATGACTTCGTTTTACTGAATAATTCAGCTTTCACTCTAGCAGATTCATCAGGTTGACTATAGTCGTGTAATAATTGAGAGACGATTGCTGCAGTAGGTATAGTATCTTGTGCCGCACCTGGGACACTTGAATATCGACAGACACGTTGAATCCATTGCTGCATTTCATCAATAACTATTCCAGAAAGTTGCTAGAGTTTCAAGACGCAAACCAATACTAAGTGATTGCAAACAGCAGCATACGCCAGCAGCAGAATGGATCCGGAAGAAGAGAAAGCTCAGGAGATTGAGCTCCTGCAATCAATGTATCCCGACGAAATGGTGGTGATCTCGCCGACAGTGTACACAATCACTCTATCTCTCGAGCCACCGACTTCAGAAAATGGACTTACTACAAAAAGCAGTAAGCAGTCGCTCATGATTCGCGTGGAGTATACGGAGGGATACCCTGCGACATTGCCAATTATTGATCTGTCGCTTGTTTATCGAGAAAATGAAGATGAGTCTGACGACGAGGATAAAAAGAGCGTGAAGCCGACAGTACTGGATAATAACGATCTGGATACACTACGACAGAAGGCTACTCAAGAGGTCCGTATGCCCGTGTTTCTGTTCTATGTGCTGATGTTAACAGAAAGTCTGCAGATTGAGGACAATTTAGGATTCCCATCGATTTTCGCAGTCACATCCTCACTAAAAGATCAATCTGAAGCAATTCTACAAGAAAAACAAGACGCAATCGAACGAGAACTTGAAGAAAAGGCTCGCGAAGAAGAAGAACGCGAGCAAGCCAAGTTCCGAGGAACGCTGGTCAACCGCGAGAACTTCTTAATATGGCAGAAGAAGTTTAAAGCAGAGATGGAAGAGAAACGAAGACTTGAGAATGGGAAAGTTGAAGAGAAGAAGAAGCCTACTGGCCGAGAGATTTTCGAAAAGGGTCTCGATGGGAGTAAAAACGAAGGTGATGACTTGGGTGATTTATCGGAAGCCGTATCTGAGATTACTGTTGCCTAAGTTCAAACCAAAAGACTTGTTTCTTAGGTGTGGCAAAGCCCGTGCTTATAATACAATTGATGCATTTGTCATGTAGTAAGGTATAAATAATGAAACGGGAAAAGTAATATTAAAAACTCCACTCTCTAACGATCCAGTCAACTTTTTGAACTTTCACTCGGATCTGCGCTTGTAGACTTTTCTTCCTCCTCGTCGAAGTTGACTACATCAAGTCAGTTAGTATCATGCATTATATACAATCATCTGATACCAGCAGTAAAACAAGCATACTCAGTAACTCCTCATCGCAAATACCAGTAATCCGAGCGCATTCGGCTTCATATCGCTTTGCGTCCCACTTCCATCCTGCAGGGATAGCGCTAGCTTCACCTTCTGCCTGAAAATTACCTTCATCACCTGAAGGAGATGCCAATCTATTTGCTGAACCGACAGTTTGCCGACCTGTTGTGATGACAGTTAATCGTTGATCTCGAGCGAGGTAAAACACTGTAGGGTGTATACCTGGACGCGACCGTGATGCCATCGAGACTGTGGCGCTAATTACACAGTTTGTGTAATTCAACTGAGAGAGTTAAAGATATTACTGAACTTCCTGACAGGAAGCGCACCTATGGAGAAGAAGATGGGGTGAGTGAAGCCTGTGGTAATCGCAAAGTGAGAGTGCGGCTGGGCGTTAATTGAATGAAATGAATAGAAAGCCTGTACTTGACTACTTTCTACACAAGCAAAGAAGAAAAGGGATACAATTAGATAAGTTAATAGATATTAATAATAGACAAATCAGCACATCCTCATGTAAGCAAAAAGACCGATAAATTATACACGGATAGATAATCAAACATCTACGCACGGTTATGTGATACAAGTTAAACATATACACAATTCACCAAAATGATAGAAGAGTATTGTAATATACTCTTCTCAACGCCTCAAGCCTCACAATACAGTAATTGGACATGAAACTAAAGTAAGAACCAAGACAACACAGAAGGCATTACGACAATAAGTCAAAGGAAAAGCCAACACCAAGAACTCCGCTATATCCCGGTATATAGTTAGCAAACACTTGCAAACAAAGAAACAAGACAAGAGATGACAAATCTAACTGTAGTCCATGCCGCTGTATTGCCCTCCGATATCATCTGACATGCCCGGACTGGTAGGGAAAACATTTTCGTCGTAGTCAAAGTCGGCGTAATCGTCGTTATCAGACTTATTTGGAGTAGTTTTGAATTCTTCCTGATATATCTTCCCTGACGATCCATTGTTGACATTGGTTAACTTAGGGTCTGACGACTGAGTAGGCTGACCGAGCATCATGAGCCTCTTCTCCAGTTCCTCGTTCTTGCGCCGTAATTCGTCTTGTGCCAGCTGTAGTTGTCGAATATAATCCACGCTTTTCTTCAGAATAATTCCTTTGTTGGGCTTGCCGTCTCTTCCTAAGGCAGCAACTGATGACGCAGAAATTCCGGGTGTACCGCCGGCTCCCGGTGTAGACACCTCGGTCCCAACGCTCCCGGCATTGACACCACTTCCAGGCCCAGTGTTGCGAGTAAATCCCGTTCCTTCAAGAAGATGTTCTGGAATTAACGAAGCAAGTTCTTGAATCTTCTCATTAATATTATCTCGACGACGACGTTCAACTAATAAAAAGAAAGATCAGTATTCTGCACTCACGCCGCGCGAAACACCTATACGCACCAGCATTATGCGACTCTCGCCTTCGCCTCCGTTTTTCAAGTAAGAGTAAATTCTGCTTCTCGCCAGCCTCGCCCTTAATTGTCGCCGGCGGTGGCGACATTGTCTGGTCAAAACTCTCAGGAGTCCCACCTGCGCCCCAGCTACCAACCGAGTTCGGTATCGAAACGCTTTGAAGGCTTGATTGCTTCTGTGGCCGGCTGTTGTATTCGTTGATGTTGAGGAATCGCTGAGTATGGCTTTCGGGACGGAGTTGCTGGCGGGGTGCGCTGCCAGACATACCCGCGCTGCTGCCGATGTTTTGTTGGTATGATTGCGTTTGGTTGTAGTCGTTAAAAGGCGACGTTGATGGCATTTGCACATTCCTAGTCGGAGGAGAAAAGTAGCTGCCGACACCGAGGTTCTGTGGCGTAGAAAACTGGTTATGCTGTTGCATATCCCGCGACATGACGCCGCTGATATCAGCGTAGTTGCCGGCTGTGCCGCTTAGACTCTCAAGCAGGTCATCTTCGGGAATCATAGACGACGACGGACTATTTCCGTCAAAAGAAGAAAAGCCTCCTCGGTTGAACATGATGTCTTGATTGCCGGCTGCGAAATCTGGCTGCGACTGCTGATAGAAGGCCGCGCTGTCCGGATCCGGTTTGATGTACGGCGGCGACTGGTACGACATTATTCAGCTGAGCAATAAACCTGGTCACACAACGTATATCAGATGTAATTTATGTTAAAATTTGTGAATATTCGGTGGCTTGACAGTTTCCGGGCGGAGAAAAGACGAGGACTGCGGGGGCGGGGGAGTAGAGAGTCAGATAACGAGAGCGCTTGCTTCTCAATGACGCACAAACCCCGCGTTGCTCACATTCAGTCTCGACGCGTGTCCCAGCTGCCTCAGCTTGGTTCATCAGCATCTTTGTTGTTTGCAGAACTTCACAGCTCGTTTTTCCGGCTTAGTTGCGAAGACACACAGTAATAATGCCGTTCTCTGCAGCAGAAAATTCATTCAGAACGCAGTTCAGCAGCTGGACTGCTCGTCCTGCAGCTGCCCCGCCACCACCACCGCTGGCAACGCAACCGGCTCTCCAACTGTCCGATTTCTCAGTATCAAATATTTCAACTACATTCAAATCTATAAATCCTTTTAAGCAACAGGGATACATGCAATTACCCGTATCGGAAAATGATCCGGCTCCAGGAACCGTCCAGGAGCCTGGCTGGTTTACAAGTACGCCTCATTCTCATTGGGAGTAATGTACAAGTCGGTCTATACTAACTTGCTATCCTGTATAGTGTCACGATGGGACAGAATAGTGTGCTTTGGCGTGTGCCTTGGTGCTTCTGCTATATTTTTTGTTGTCTGTTTTGCCCTGTTTCCTATCTTGATCTTAAAACCAATCAAATTCGCGATGCTGTACGTCATTCACTTAAATATTCAGAGATTGAGCGTCAGGTCAGTCACTAACACTGAGTATGATAGATGGTCTCTTGGATCCCTGTTGTTTGTCATTTCTTTCGGATGTCTCCAGGGTCCTGTCAATTATATCGTGCATTTGTTCTCTGCGAATCGGATACTTTTCACCCTTGTCTATTTCGGTTCAATCATCCTTACTCTTGTCTTCAGTCTAGGCGTATGCTCTCGGTCGCATTATACATTTTGATCTTCGACTAATACTCTTTTTAGATGGGCTCATTGATATTAACTGTTATAGCCTGTGTCGTGCAAATCGTAGCCGCGTTATGGTATACCGTCAGCTATTTCCCAATGGGCACTCAAGGTCTACGCTTTGCCAGTCGGTATGCATCCAGATTTTTCAGTTGTTTGTAATAGCTAACTCTAATGACTTTCTAGAATGGGACTTCGGCAAGTCAATGGCTGGCTGGATTCATGACGGAATAATGATTCATGTTTAACTTTAATTAAATGTAATGGTATCAACTATTGTTTTATCAAACTTATGACACTCGCAAACCTCAAAAAGATAGTCACTTTGCGCTCATTCACTGGAATTCGCCGACTTGTAATCCAAAAGTTCCCGACTGTGGTATGTCATACAATGTAGTCGTCGAAACTGCATCAACACCGGCGTTCGAAACGGTATTTCCCCACCATTTAATCGATGTACCGGTGTAACTGATCGATCCAAAGATAATAATTGCGGAAAATGCGGTTCCAGCGGTCAATCCCGACGTGAGAACATAGACATATTTAGTCCACCAATTCAAATATCGCTTTCGAACATAGTACATGAAAAACAGCGCGAACCAGAATCCCATGGTGTAGTATGATAGATTGTACGATTGGCCGTACACGTAGACTCCGGATAAAATGACAACAGGATGGATAGATCTGAAGAAACGAGGAAAACAACGCTGAAGAGGGTGGTATACGATTCCGATCAGGACGCCAGCGAGGAAACAATATTTGAGACCAGGGTACATTGCAAATACTCTATCAGGTCCAACTAGTCCATAGAACAAGCTCGTATTGTAGATACTATTGGGATAAGCGCAGACGAATTTGTCTGGCTGATCGCTGAAGCATATACGGTTAAGTCCCAAGACGACATTGACGCCTCCGATCGTGACAAGACTGTTAACAGCCGTAGCAATGACCTGGCCGCGAAAGACGGCTCGAGGCGGTAGCTTCGCATAGTGCGCTAATTTCAAATCCGAAACAAACGACTCAGCCTGCTCGTCAATATTCCACCCATATAAACGGCCAATGATATTACCAATTCCGGATCCAGGAACGAAGTATCCACCGAGAAGGACCATGAGGTCATTGAATGCAACCTGGTATCCAGTGACAGAGAAAATCACAGTCGAAGGAATAAGCAATAATATTGAGATTCCAAACACGGCGAATAGAACCCAGATAGAAGCAACAATAGGATAAACTTCAAACAAGATGATGCCGAAGACGAGAGATACAATCAGAATAACAAAAAACCACCAATCCGGAACTTCCTCGTACTCTCGAATCATTAGGGACATTGGATCATTAAAGTCCTCAAAACTAGATGCACCAGTCAACTTGTTCTTTCGCCAATTTTTCATCGCCCGGAAAAATCCTTTGAATGAATTCCACAGTAGTCTGTAGTCAGACAGGACAATAGAAGTGAACGACAACGTCACCATACAATATGAAGATCCTTCACGTAGCAAATTACCAGCGGTAAAATATGGTGCAGAGTACGCTCGATAAGCGTCGACATCTAGCTTACTGTTCTGATCAGTAATTCTCGTCATGTTGTAATTCAGTCCGTCATTGGCGTATACAGTAGATGTGTTCATCGGCATGTATCCGGTCCACTTATAATTCTTCCAAACCATTCCAATAATTAAAAAGGCACCGAACATTACTCCAGCATACTGATTTGCACTCGCAAAAAAGGGCTTGGTCAATGGCCCAGAATAATTTATTACCGTCCAGTCAAATGTCGGAATAGGATTAAATCCCATACCAGTCTTCGATCCAGTGATTAGAGCGAGAATCTTATTCTGCGGAGCAATCCAAGTCATCCAGTTGAAAGTCGATAAAGCAGTGAACAAGAAATCAGGAAGCCAAAAGTATACAAAAGATCCAGCAAGACTATACCAGAAAAACCGGTATCGGGAAACCGACCAGCCGTGAATCTTGTGCTTTTCTTCAGGCTGCAGGAGGACGCGATTGAGTGTCAAAGTAGGCAGCATAGTCGGCCATACAGCTTTCTTCTCGTAAATTACCTGTCGCCATTATTGGTACACGGTCAAAGCATGGAATTGCAAAAGGTATAAAACCACTCACCCAGCGTCTAAGAATACCAGCAACACCAAAGCCAAAGAACTGAGTAGATACATTCGCCACGAACATGAATCCGAAATTAACCCAAGTCTGCGCAAAAAACTGCGGCAACTTATAAACCAGTGTATGATTCTCAATATTCGCAAAGTTGGCTCCTGCATTAATCATAATCGTCGCAAACATTTGCTCTTTATATGACCATGGACCGGGATTCAGCGCCAGTTTCCGACCGCGGATGTGGTACGTCTTGTCGGGAACGATATGCTCCAGTAACTTACCGCATGGATACACTAGGATCTGGAAAACAGCAGATTTGATGGATAGAGACGGCTGACGCGTCAGAAAGACTTCGTTGATGAATGATCCGACAACGACCCAAAATAGGCCTAACAAGTACGCGCGAGGAGTCTCAACCGGAGCAAAAAAATCATCAACCGGATCAGTGACTGCACGGACTTCGGGGTAAGGAGAGTTGAATTTATTAAGCGTTGCTTCTAGGCGAAGATCGATTTCGTACATCTCCTGGTCCAACCCATATTCCATTTGCCCTTTGAGTAAGCGATTAATTTTGGTACGTGTCTCAATTGGATAGTTGTAGTCGTCGCGATGATATGAAGCCGCCTCTTTAAGTTCAGCAATACACTCATCAATTGAAAGAATGTGTAACTTGGATAAGAGAAATTCAAGCTGGGTATCATTGGCTCCAATATCCTCCAGTTCTTTAGACTCCATGACTCGGTTCGTGAATTTCTCGCGCTCTTCTTCGGTCAGAGGAATCGACTGGCCAGATTCGGCAAATGAGACATCCTTTTCGAAATCGATTGCTGGTGTGTCAACGACCTCACGCTCAACAGTCACGATGCTACCTTTTTTTTCGACGAATTCATCCATCTAGAAACAAATATTGCACAATGTTACTCGCAACATACTAAACATGAAAAACGTTCGACGCTAACCTTGAGGATCTGTAAAGTGGAAAACAACGATAACAACAAGTCTGATACCATGGATGCAGGCAATCAGACGCCTTATAAATATCCCTGACAGCCGATCCACTACGCGAGGCCCGGTACGAACCACCCCGCCTATGACTGGAGCGTATTACGCTAACAGTAGACGTCGCCCTATCACATTAGACAAGGGCATGCTCTCATGTAACAGATAACAAAAGTACATGCGCAATGGCTGATAAATCGATGTATATTCCTGCGGCTAGCGAGCCGCCAGCAAGACATATTGAGTTTGGTACCTCAGATAGCCTGGCAGTAAGGGGGTTGGGTTGGTTGAAATGAGACAGTGAGAGGAGTAGATTAGAGACAGACCGCTGAGCGTTTGAACTGGCGCCGAAAAGAGTACACGGTCCATGTAGAGATGAGTTGCTCATCGCGATAGAAATGAGCTCATTAGCTTGTTTCTTGTTCCTTGAGACTTTTGTCAACATGTGGTGTTATGGCACTCAATTGGGGAATCGCTATATAATTCACAGTATCTCCTAGCTCGGGATGATACTCGCTGCTGATATTCCAGTATTTGACTGCTGCGGTGCAACAGAATGCGAGTCATCGATATTATTCTGATGTGATCCCATCAGCCGTTGAGATAATTCAAGCACTAGACACAAATTGGTATGCGCTACCATAATATCGCAAATGAAACAGATTATTTCCGCTACCACTGCTAAGAAAGAAAGAATCAAGAAGCAGAAGTCAACCAAGAGCACAATGAAGCTTGGCCCGGCCTGTACAGCAAAGTTTGTCGGTGCTACCCCTGAACTCTCCCGTCCCGCGCGGAATAATCTTGTACCCGCAAAGACGATGTGCAGTGCTACTCATTTCTTGTAACTTCTCATAATTATCTCAGAAACAGTATTGTAGTATAATTGCTTATAAATACCGTAGTAGTCTCATCTATCTAGTGGCAAAGACAGCGACGACGGGTGCAGTTCCGGCAGAGGTCTCTTAGCGGCGGATGTGGAACGCTTGTACAAAAAGAATCAAGACTCATTCTTTTATCTCTTTTATAACATCTCCCCCTTCATCCGACACCGCTCTCGGATAGCTGTCGCATCTATTACAGCTCTTAGGCGTGAACTTGAACTAGGCATACTATTCCACTAAGCCGTATATTATGACCCTTTGTAACTGTACCGCATTTGTTATATCCCAACTGATTACTGCTGAGTGAACTGTGCACATCAGATGGCGAACTCTAGAGACGAGAACGTGGACAATCCCCCTTGTCGGCCGGGAGCCGCATCCTCAACATCGACCACTCGTGAGGATAGCAACAGCTCTGAGAAGAAAGCGACCGATAGTGACCGTGCAGCGTTTTCCCACAAAAATATAGGAGATGAAGAGAATGCAATTGGAGACGAAGTGCTGGACTTGCAAAGAGTGGCTCCACCGGCCTTGAATCTGGAGCCGGCATCCTCGCGTGTCCTTGATGCTGTAGGATCGCAAACCAGTTTTGAAGAAGCTACATCTAGCAAAAATGATGTCAAGAAACAGCCAAAGAGACGGAGACCAATTGGAACGCTGCATCGGTTTTGCCTCATTAAAGAGCTAGAGGATCCCTATGAATATTCGCCTGCTGTGAAGAACATGTTGATCTTTATTTTTGCCTTTGCCGGAATGGTCCCGGCGATGGGCTCCGCTGTGTTTTTCCCGGCAGTTAACGATATCTCTGAGGAGTTCAATACAGATTTAACGGTCATCAATGTGAGTTTACATGTACTTCCACGCCGTAACAACTAGCTCACGGCCATTATCTAGTTATCCGTCGGTTTCTTCATGGTATCATTGGGTGTTTTTCCATTATGGTGGAGCTATTTTTCTGAAATTGGAGGACGTCGAGGTGTATACCTACTGTCATTTGTGCTATTTATTTGTACGTGTTTTATCCTTATTGCGGTTTGGCTACTTGCTTACCTCGATATTAGTGTTCAATATTGGCTGCGCTCTAGCTAAAAACATAACGATGCTGATCATCTTTCGAATTCTAGCTGGCAGCGCTGCAGCTTCTTCTCAGACAGTTGGCGCAGGAGCTATTGGAGATATTTATAAACCGACCGAAAGAGGACGGGCTAACGGGTACTTTTATCTTGGCCCTCTTTGTGGTCCAATGATTGCTGTAAGTCATTACATTAAAATCTGGTTTGCTATAGATAAACTAATGGTATTTCTAGCCGATCATTTCTGGAGGCTTGGTCAATAGATGGGGATGGCGATCGACTCAATATTACCTAATGATATTGGGGTCAAGTTCCTTAATCATGATGTTTTTTCTGCTTCCAGAAACGCTTCGGCCTTCAGTCGTGCCAGAAGACATTCAGGAAAAAAGAGAGGAGCTAAAGGAGAAAAATAAGGCAAAGTATTACCGAAAGGAAATATATGAGTTTTTCATTGGACCTTTCAAATCATTTCAGCTGCTAAAGTATCCGAGTTTTTTGTATGCTATTGCCTATAACAGTTTTGTATATGGTTGCTTATATATGTGAGTTTTCTCCCGAGTTTGGCTCGTTGTGAAGCTTGCTAACAGCTTATGACAGGATCAATAACACCATACCCCATCTATTTACAAGCGAACCATATAACTTCAACTCAGTCATTACAGGTTTGCTATACTTACCCAATGGTCTGGGCTACCTGTCAGGTAGTATAGTAGGCGGGCGATGGAGTGACGGAATTATTAAAAAATCAGTCAAGAAGAATAATGGTCAGTTAGTACCAGAAGCAAGACTTGCCGAAAACATGTCATTTGCAGGACTTTCTGTCGCTGTGGGAATGATCTTATTTGGATGGACGGCTGACAAGCAGCTATTTTGGTTTGTACCAGTAAGTTTACATGATTATTACGGTCCTGGTCCTGGTCCTGATTGGGAAAGAACGAGCTGACATGTGTGATATATAGATTGTTGGTACATTTCTCTTTGGATTTGGTTCACTTATCGTGTTTACCACCACTCTAACATTTTTGGTTGACTGTATGCCACAGCGCCGAAGCGCAGCAGCCTCTATCAACACCTGTAAGTAGTCTTCCTCCAGTGACCCTGGCCTGGTATCCTTTCTAATACGTTTCGTTGTAGTCATTCGTTGCATAACAGCCGGTGTATGTTCATTCATTACAATTCCAATTATAAACGGTATAGGCATTGGCTGGCTTTTTACTATCATGACAATTCTATCTGCGTGCTTTATTGCTTTACAATTTTATGTCAAACATAAAGGTGCCGAATGGCGGGCAAAGATGGTTGGCATGGAAGTTGGTTAAAGAGGATCATAACGAATTTTCCAATTGTAATTTATTGGAATTTGCATTGCTAGTTATTATATGTGTATTATATAGTTATTATATTGATTACATATTGCTCTGAGTACTTCGCCTACCCTTTTTTTTGTTCTTTCTCTGCGTTCCAAAGAACAATCGCAAATTGAAGATGCGTCCTTCAAAATCATAGTGAATGCGCGTCATCTTCCACAGTTAAAGTTTATCGATGGGAGAACAGAAAAATACCGAGGACCAAAATCGTACCACTTTAGATTACTCTCCTCTTAAGTCAATAGCTCGTTTGTAGCGTCCAACATGGCCAAAACAGTCAATGCGAGAAAAAGACTGAGATCAGCGTCACCAGCACCGTCGCTGGCTTCGACGACAACCTCCTTCCGCAGCTCTACACCTCTTAAATTACCGCCTGTGGCCATCTTCGCACCGGGTCTATTCAGTCGCGGAGAGGAATTGCGCGAGCAACATTCTCTGTCTGCGCCATATAAGCATTGTGTTATAGATGAGCTTGTGTCTGATACTTTGTTGCGGCGGGTACGACGAGAGATCACAACGCAATTGCATTTCACTCCTAAAGAGACAGATATTTACAAACTTCAGCAGACTGGCGATTTATTGAACATCAGTGGATTGCCAGCTAAACAGCGCAGCAAGTTATCTGCTTTACATGCTCTTAGGGATGCGATGTACTCTCCGGAATTCCGACAACTGGTCGAACAAATCTGCGACTGCGGCCCGCTTTCTGGACAGAAACAGGATATGAGTATAAACTGCTACGTCAAAGGCTCACATCTTTTAACTCACGACGACGTCATTGGATCCCGCAGAGTATCTTATATTTTATACTTACCGGATCCTGACGACCGGGACTGTGCAGTCAAAGATAAGCGTGGACGGAATACGGGATGGGATCCAAAATGGGGAGGCGCTTTGAGACTCTTTGACGTAGAAGCGAAAGGTGCTCCGAAAATCGATCCTACGCTCTCACTTCCTCCAGCCTGGAATCAACTTAGTTTTTTTGTCGTTCAACCTGGAATCTCGTTTCATGTGAGTTTAAGCCTACTGTTTCTTCGCTATCAAACTAACTTTCACAGGACGTGGAGGAAGTTATAGTCGATAAACCGCGTCTCGCCATTTCAGGATGGTTTCATTTGCCTCAAAAAGGAGAAGCCGGGTACACCGAAGGTCTACAAGAATCTCTTAACATCGAAAGCTCAAGGGCGGCGTTGGCTGATGCCGCTACGAATGCCGCCTCTGGTTTAGGTGAATTACCTTCGCCAGCTCTTAATTTGGATTCTGAAGTTGCCGATAAGTCAGAGACATTATCTGAGGAGCAAATAGAGTATTTGTCAAAGTATCTTTCTGGGAAGTACCTTCTCGAAACTAGCATAACCGAATTGCGAGAAGAATTCGTTGAATCTTCTCTCCTTGAGCTGAATGGTTTTCTCAATGATGTGTTTGCCGATACTCTTAAAGCTTATATAACCGACCTCGAATCATCTCCGGTGCCACAATCGGCCGCCGACGTTTCTAAAGCAACGCCAGAATGGCGGGTTTCACGACCACCTCATAAACACCGCTACGCATACATTGATCCAACGACAACGAGGTCTACCGATACATTATCTCCTGTTAGGGAATTAGCTGAGCTATTTGCTAGTCATGCATTTCGGAAATGGCTTACGATGGTCAGCGGCATGGCAACCCCAACGCATTCCCGAGTTCTTGCACGGAGGTTCAGACCTGGTCTGGACTACACGCTAGCCACGACGAGTTTGACGTCTACTGATGAGACAGACGATGCTTCTGGGCTATTAGAAGGCGCGCTCTGTATTACGCCAACTGAAGGATGGGAAGATGGTGAATTTGGTGCATATGAGCTGTATATGAAGGACGGAACTGAGGAGATTGCTGGACAGACTGACGCACCAGAGAACGACCCGGCCGTCTACTTGAGCGCGTCACGCGCTAAACGCGCCAAAGAAATTGAAAGAAAGCTAGCACCAGGGGTAGAAATCGAGCACGAATCAGGTAATGAATCAGATTCATCATCGATACCTTCATCCTCGGATGATGAAGATGATGAAGAGGAAAGTGATTCTGTGTTGCTGACAAGTCAGGCTCGATGGAATGTGATGACGCTTGTGTATCGGGATCCGGGAGTCCTTAAGTTTGTGAAATACGTTAGTCAACTGGCGCCTGGAAGTCGATGGGACGTTACTGGCGAATGGCAACCTGGTGCTGTTGTGGATGATGTCGATGATAATGAGGAGCAGCAGTGAACAGTGAAATGATTGGTGTTGGATATAGCAGTTTTTGTTTTTTTGAAGGGAATAAAGTAACAGTTAATCTACTATCTCAGAAAATATAAAATGATTGTCTGTGCTCTGCTATTAAAAATCAACAGAGTGTTTGCATTTCAGTAGCTGACTCTGCTCGCTGAGCACACAGCATTTTATCGATGACGCAGTTTTGTGTGCGGCGGCGACTTCGTTTACTGCCCTGATTGACGAGATACGCTTGGTCCGGCCCAAACTACCCCGGGTTTTCGTTCTCTCATTTTTTCCTTGTCAACCGCTCAATATTTCCGTATTTTGCGAGTATTGATGGCTGTAGCGAGTCTGGCTTTTATAGAGCTACCACAGGAGATATTGGTTGATATCTTTGCTGTTCTCGAGCGAGACTGTGCGCGGGAGGATTTACGGAATTTAGCGTTTACGTGTAAGCGTTTACATTCAGTCGTATGTATTGGCTATCCAATTGAAAATCGGATGAAATTAGTTAACAGATGATAAAGGGTCAACAATTCTTAGTATCCGATATTACCGTTACATGGCAACTTCTTGATGTGTTCCGATCAAAGCTTGACACTTCGCTCGCATCAGTTAGTTCTTACATTACTTCCTTCTCTATCAAAATTCCTTCAAGCTGGGGCGAATGGCATCGTTTTGAGCTCTTGCAAGACGTTCTTGAGATCTGCACGAATCTTTCGACTCTCACATTGACGCTCTCCGGGTCCTCGAAATGGATGCAATACATGAGGCCCAATGCACACATACAATCATTAAATCTGCTATCATCCCAAGCATCCGGTTCACCAGCATTGTTCGACACCGCAGACTTACATGCATTTAAGAATGTTAGAAATCTACATCTAGAATATTTCAGATTGCAGTGCGAGTATCCAATCGAAGAGCGCGCGACGCCATTACTGACTACCGTTACGAATCTCGAAATTGTGAACTGCGAATGGAATTATCCCTTTAGCATGTCGCTATTTAGTAATCTCGATACCCTAGCTGTTTACTACTCTATCAAATGCGAGGCGTTTACATGTTTGTTTCCCTTTTGCTTTTGCGAAATCTTATTGTTTCGGAGTATGACTAACATTGCAATCAGTTTCGGAACGACTAAAGAATCTCGCCTCGAACCCACCCACGACATTAAAGAGATTCATAATACATCTCAATCTTTTCTCGCCGGTTCGGCAAAAGACTTGGTACCCAGTTCTCCAAGGATGCACCAGACTCGAATCAATCTCGATGAAGGGCTTCCGGTATCCCGATTTCGAATTCTTCGCTCTTCTCCCGCCATCTTTGAAAGAAGTTGAACTGCACATGACATCAAAAAATCTGATTGCACTTACGCATTCTAATAGTCTGGATACGGGAATGGGCGGCATGATGGCTATGCACAGTCGTTTAGAGCGAGAAAGCGGTGACGAGAATAATCATATACAAGGACGAGTATTAAACAAATATGGCGAGACTAATGTTCGAGTGATTGCGCATGAATGGGCGGAAAGCATTGAGCAGCGGAGCGGCCGGTGACTGCATTGTCGTCGCATTTGAGATGTTTTTACCTCTCACAGTAGGAAACGAAAATATAGCAGGATTGGAGTACATAGGTTGTTTGATTTTTGACGTTTTATTTGCACGTCGTCTTTGGGTAATAGGAGAAATCTAGATAATGTATCTTAACAAGCAAAACCCGATCTTCAGTGGTCGATTTTCATGTTAAAGTCAATCACTCCGGTACCCTGATGCACGCTACTCGTGCTGTAAATATCAATCGAAGACGTCAAAAAACTCTTGATATTTTCTTCCTTCAGTCCACCAGAGCATTCAAGCAAAAAGCTCTTACCCTTTCCCGCCCAGCGTGCCTTTATGCTCTGCGAGGCAACAACTATACCATCACCTGTGAAATTATCCAACATGATCACGTCCGCGCCAGCAGCAATTGCCTCGTCCGCTTCTTCTTCACTCTGGCACTCGACTTCGATTTTTGTAGAAAACCCGCACGCCGAGCGAGCGGCTGTCACGGCTTTGGTAATCGATCCTGTAGCCCAGACGTGATTGTCCTTCAACATCACCATTGATGAAAGATCATAGCGGTGAGTATCTACGCCGCCGACTAACATGGCGTATTTCTCAATACGGCGAAATCCAGGCGTAGTTTTTCGTGTTCCGGCAATAATTCCTGGGTATCCTGCTTCGCGTGCCAATTCAATAATCCGACGGGATCTATCCGCTTCAAGTTAGTCATTTCAGCACCGTCACAGAATCGGTTAAGTGGAAAGACATACTTTGTTGCAATACCGCTTGATCTAGCCAGAATATTCAAAGCAGTACGCTCAAAGAGCAATAACCGATTAACAGGGCCAACGACATGAGCAACCGGTACTTTTCCCGACTTGCCGGTGTCGATGAAAGTGCCTTCACTGATTAGCCAAGTAATGTTGACTCCGCACTGGTCAGCTAGTTCCTGCGCAAACGGTACACCAGCCAAAACACCCTAACAAAACATATAGAATTAGTAAATGTTAAATCAAGTATGAGATTGAACTTTAATATTAAAGACGAACATACTGATTGCTTGCAGTTTAGTGTAGCTGATTTTTCCTCATCGCCAACGACATACCCACCAATATCAAAAGCGGGGACATCTTCAGATAGAAACCGCCGAATATCGTTCTTCCACTCGCCTGAGGAGGGTAATAGATTTTTGAATTGTAGATTAGCTGCCATTGCAGGTGGTCGTTGGTGATGCGACGTTGAAGAGTGCCAAATGTGTGGGGTTTTCTTGCCATGGCGCACCGAGGAGCTTTGTTCTCAGAACTTTAAGCAAACTGTATTTTTCCCTCTGTGCCCTCCATAAACTTTTTACAATGGTTATTAGACATTGCCTAAAGGCACATAATTATAAGAAACAATTTATTATTCAAGAAAGCACTAAGTGCTTTTAGTAGTGACTTAGCACGTCAAAGCTCATTATTTCACAGTATCCCGCCCTTTATAATTTTATCCTTCCCGTTTCAAAAACATAATCAGCAATGCACCGAACGTAAATCTAATTTTCTATACCGCCTTATTTTATGCAAATATCTAGTGCTTTCAAATAAATAGAATGCGCACGCTCAATGCTTGTGGAAAGCACCCTCGTGCATGTGCTCGTGGTCATGCTGGAGCTGGAAGCGCTTGATAAGCTTCTTACCTTCCTCATCAGGACCGATAGCCTGCACGAAACTCTCGTTGGCTTGCAAGGTCTTTGTGACGTTGGCAACGTTCAATCCAAGCTCCTTTGCCATGAATTGACCTACTTCGCCGTTCTCCCAATTACCGACCATATTGTGGGTGTTGATACCGTGTCCGAAAAGGGTGATGTCAACAGCGGTGTGTCCGAGAGTAGACCAGTTGATTCCCGCGCGGGCAGAGAGAACTTCGCCGAGGTAAATCTCAGCACTGGTGGCAGTGAAATATCCCTCAAGCTCTGACTTTGTAGCGTTCATGATTCCATAAGCTTCAAAAACTTGCTCCTTGAGAAAGGCCATCTTATCAGCCTCGGTAGCATTGACGGTCTCGTTGAAAGTCTCGAATAATGCTGCGTAGATACCAGCAGTGTTGCGGGCAACATCAAGAACCTCAGGGTACCAAGCGTAGTCGGGAACGCCCATTGTCAAACCACCGCACTCGTGGTCAGCAGCAGACAAGAGAGCGGTATCAGAGTGACCGTCATCAATCCATTGAACAACAGCCTGCATGGCGCGATTATACTCGAGAATGTCGTGAACATGGCCGATAGGGTCGTGGGCGTGGCCGGCATGGTCAATACGCGAAGCCTCAAGGAAAAGGAAAAATCCTTTGTCGGAGTCCTTGGTGAGTCGGTCAAAGAGATTGAGAGTAGTGGTAGCCATCTCGGTAAGTGAGGGTTCGAGAGCGGACTCGCGGTCGACTTCGTACATCATATGGTCCAAATTAGGAATGAACGCAAATGGGAGAGGAACGTCATCAGAAAAACCGTTGGCCAGCTGATCAAACTTCTCACGCTCAGCAGTCATTGTCCAATTATAATCGGACTGAGCAATACTCCAGAGATCAACATCGTCCTCACGGCAGGAGTTTTCGTCAGATTGAGGCAAGAAGAAGCAGCGGCCACCGCCCATCATGACGTCAACGACGCGGCCAAGGGGATGAGTGTAGCCAACGAGCTGGTCGGCGATGTCGGCTTCGAGATCGCGGAAGTAAGTGTGGGAAGCGAAGCCGGCAGGCGAGGCGTGGGTGATGCGGGAGGTGACGACAAGACCAGTCATGAAGCCGTCGAGCTATAGACACCCAGGGTTAAAATTCAGGAGAAAAGAGAACTTTGGGTAATAGTATATAAATACCTTGGCAGCCTCGAGAATAGTTCCAAGAGGTTTGTAGTCGTCGTCGACACCAATGGCGCCGTTGTATGATTTCTGGCCACAAGCATAAGCGGTAGCAGCAGCAGCCGAATCGGTGACAAGCGTATCAGTAGCAAAAGTACGCACGTATCCAATAGCTAGCTCATCGACAGGGAGCTTGTTTGTGTCGTTGTTCTTGTAGTTTGCAAAATCACGAGCAAAGGTTTCGGAGGCAGGGCCATATCCGTCGGGAAGGAAGAAGATGTAGTTTTTAGGCTTGGTGGAATTGCTTGCAACAGCAGCAGAAACGAGCGGAGCAGCCAAGGCTGCGAGAAAGAGAGAAGCAAGGAATTTCATTTTTCAGTGAGCAAATTGAAATGACAGAAACAGACGTATGATGGGGTATTTATGGATATTTGGTGCCGCGAGGATATCTCGGTCGTTGTTGACCGTAACAGCGAGCTAAACAGAAAAATTGGCCCACGTGTCTGCACACAGAGTTCCGGAGTAAAGAAGATAGAAGGCAAGAGAATGAGAGAGTCTGAATAGAGCAAGTCAGAGTATTGCCCAGGTCCTCGAGATTGAAAGGCCAAGACTGCCGAGACTGAAATCGATGGCGGCCGACAGAAGTTCATCGCCAAGTCAGTTTCTCGGCGGTCCACGTGCGGATGCGATTCGCTAAATATCAGCGGCTTAGGTCGCTTTCCAATCAGTGCTTTCTCTGTCTTTTTGCAACAGCAACTGCGAGAATAATAACAGCAACATGAAAACAGAAAGGGAGAGTGAGGTAAGCGTGACAGAAAAAGCGCAGTCTGTCGCAGAGATCATCTTATCTAATCGCTGCTCTGTCTGGCAATCCACAACCCTCCAGCAGTCATCTTCGGCACGTCAATTTCAGGCACTCTGATCTCGTCTTGCCATGTGGGTAATTAATTAAACCGTCTAGACTGCCAGCCAATCTCATGCCACTATTCAGCACCGTGGATTGAATGGCTCGTCGTCAGTTTCGCTACTAGCCGGATGTACACTGACTTCGCTTCCTCGGCCAGGTATCATCGCTTCCGCCTCCTCGTACCAGCTAATTTATCAACGGTCGCACCATGGATTTGCTAGTCTCTTTTGAAATATGAACCAAAATAGTAGACGACCGCTTGCAAAAGTACCTGAATGGGCCATTATCCTCCGGTTATCCGCTGAAACCATTACATTTAATCTAAACTCCGCTTGTCTGTTGCGTTTTAGTGCACGCGTTTAAACAGCCCCTTTACAGCATCTAGGTTTGATATAGCAAGGAGTCGAGCGTATACACGAAAATCAAAAACTCACATGTCTGCTTTAGAGCTACGAATCATGATAGCTTCAGCAAGTAACAAAAGCAACTCCAGTGTCTTATGGATCCAGCAACGTCTGCCACGGCCCTACTAGAACCGGACTCGCTTGTAAATCGAGTGACTTATTGGATGTTATTCCTCCATTGCTGTGACCACGAATTCTACTGTGATTTCAGATTGCAAAGTTAGTTCGTCTGCAATCCCACAAGGCTAGGTCTTGTTGATTGGAAGATTTAGTAGCTCTTTTCTGCTCCACCCAGGACAGTCTTTTCTTTGCTTTATGTACGCTTTCTATGCATATTTAGCATCAAATAAAACGCTTTACCATTCAGCGACTAGATAATTTGTATTACTACCGATTCTGATAATATAATATATCTTTGCGTAGCAACTAGAAAAATCGAGAAAGACAAGAGGCCAAATTGCAGATTCAAAATTATCAGATGCCGCACACGATGCGGCAAACTAATTGCATACATAAGGTAAATTTATGTTTCTATGGCGTACATTTAGCGCATTTGCGCGGTTTATGCACTAAAATTTACGAAACTACACGGAGCGGGTATCGAGAAAAGACAGCTAGGGCCATACTAAGGAAAAAGCACAATTCCCCGTCCGATCAATACCTGTTAAGCTCCTTTAGGCCTACTTAGTACTGCGGTGGGAGACCACGCTGGAATCGTAGGTGCTCTAGTTAGTCTTTTTTTTTGCATTATTTGTTATTGGGACGACGATGCTGCGTGCGATGCTGGACGCATAGTGAACTGTCTGGTTGCAACGTGGTTGTGACTTTATGACTTTACCGATGTTGATGCTATTGGTGCGTTATTTGTTATTGGGACGCCGATGCTGCGTGCGATGATGGATGCGTAGTAAACTGTCCTGTTGCAACGTGGTTGCGACGTTACCGATGTTGATACTAATGCTCTGTCCGATATTCTGTTCGACGTCTGTGACTGATACTCCCGAGACCGCCGTCTGCGATGTTGGAAACGTAGCGAACGTTTGGTTGCAAGCAAATGATTGCGGTTTTGGCTTTCTCACATAGCGGCGCTCTTGGAGAAAGCGGCGTCTTCTGTATTGCAAGTGATGGCGAATTAGGCGGCGGCGATGCAGCACGTCGGACTTAGTAGGCTGAAGCTGCTAGTGATGAAGCGCGGGAGGTTGCATATTGTTCGGGGTATTGAAGTGGGCAGAGAAAATGCGATAGACCTTGTTGCTCTTGTCTGTTGTGTGCCAGATGAAGGGATAGTAGGTGACAGGCTATCTTCCTTTAGAGGTGGAGTACCAGGGGGGCGTTGAAGCTGCTGATGATATAGCTGCTGTTGCCGATAAAATTGGTCCAATTAAATAGCTGAGTCTTCTTTTCTGTCTTGTAACTGTATACGCAGGTGTGAAGCTTCCGAATATCGATGGTCGCTGATCCACTGATCCTTGAATGACGAGATTGGAGCGAGAAAGGTGATTGGAAAGATTGATGATCAACATGTGCCGTCGCAGGAGCATAGCTATTCAACAGGAAGTTGCTGGATGGGATGCAGGAATGGTGGTTGAGGCCGTGACTGTTGTGTAGATGAGTACTCTGAGTCACCATTCAATTATCTTAGCAGCACCAATCGCACAATGAACCGCTGCCTACGCTGGATGATACGCCTCTGCTGGATTATACGCCGCCGCCGGCTGCTTCTACGCCTGTGTCGTACTTCCCAGGCCCATCGCTGCCACCTCGTAAAACCAAAGCCAAATCACCTTCGCCTCAGCAAAGTGACGAGAACTTGCATTCTACCGGAACCCCGGGCACAACACCAAGATATACTGTTTCACCAAATCACACACGACACGAAACGGATGCTCGTTTTATTATTCCATCTCCAGTCGATACAACAAGAGCAAATCAGAGTACGTACGCACGGCATCTGAGCGAATCCAGGGCACTTTTCCTGACTCACCCACCTGAATCTCAACTCATACAATCGAAACCTACAATAAGGTTGTCTATTCCATATTTTCCAAAAGACAGTCGAGCGGAAAGTACGTTGGCGCGGTTAGCGGACGGGGACTTGTCACCTCGAGCGTATGCCCCTGAAACATTCATGGGACGCAATGGGACGCAATAGTTTGACTCGGCGCAGAATTCACCTCAACTTGAGCAGCAGGAAAGATCGCATTCTAGTACCCAGGCTGGAGCAGATAGAAAGCGGGTGCCGCGCAAACCGCTTCCGCGAGACAGTCCAATGATGTC